>VZSF01009851.1:0-90021 GCA_013398295.1 Chionis minor | reverse complement strand
GGCGGCGGTGCCGCCCCTCGGGCCGGGCGGGCTCCCGCGCCGGGGAGCCGCCCCCGCCGCAGCCCCGGGGCAGGGCCCGTCCCGGGGAAGGGGAGGCGGGTGTCGGCGCGGCGTGAGGGAGCGGGGGCGCTGTCGCAGCGGAGGCGCTGTCATGGCAGAGCCCGGGGATCCGGCCGGTGCCGCACAGGCGGCGGGGGCGCGGCTGACACAGCCCCGAACGCACAAAGGTGCCCGGAGCGGCGCTTCTGCTGGCGGGGTGCAAATAGCTGGGGTGTCGCTGCGGCCTAGGCCGTTCTGTCGGTGCTGCCCTTCTTTAGCGCAGAGTCACAGCAGGGTTTGGGCTGGAAGGGACCATAAAGCCCCCCAGTGCCACCCCCTGCCCTGGGCAGGGACACCTCCCACCACACCAGGCTGCTCCAAGCCCCGTCCAACCTGCCCTTGAACCTCCAGGGATGGGGCAGCCACAGCTGCTCCGGGCAACCCCGGCCAGGGGCTCACCACCCTCACAGCCAGCAATTTCTGCCCAATATCCCATCCAAATCTCCCCTCTTCCATCCCCACTCATCCTCTGGCTCCACTCCCTGATCCCGAGTCCCTCCCCAGCTTTCCTGGAGCCCCTTTCAGACACTGGCAGGGGCTGGCAGGTCTCCCCGGAGCCTTCTCTTCTCCAGGCTGAACCCCCCCAGCTCTCCCAGCCTGTCCTCCCAGCAGAGGGGCTCCAGCCCCCCCAGCGTTTTACACAAAAACACCGCTTTCAGCCCTGTGCAGCACACGTAGGCCGAGCAGCGGTCGGGAGGAACAGAGAAGCAATTTTTTCCCTGCGGAGGCCATTTGTTTGCCGGAGGGGTGAAGCCCGTGTGCCCTGTGCAAGCCCAGCCTCTGCTCCGGCCGCCTGGTAAACCCCACGCTGGTGCCACTGGACTTGCCGAGCCCTGGTGGCTCTTAAATGCCACCTCTTAATGTCATCAGCAGTGGCAGATAGTGATCCGCAGCACAAAGAAGTCTAATGAACAGTCCCGGGATCTTTGCAGGATATGTACTTTTGGACATGAATATTTAAAAATATTTTGATAGAAAAGAGTGTTGTATAATTTACTGAATTTTTAATATAATTTTACTTTTTATTCTCTCATAGGCTCCTTGTTTCTGTAGTTACTGCAGCCTAGCTAATTAACACAGGGTTGGGAGAATGATTAAAGGAAGGCTCGGGTATCTGCATTGTTCTGGTTTAATTGCTGCTCAAGCGATGATTCGGGGTTGGTTTTGGCAGTTGAGCAGCATTCGCCTGGCACTGTGAAATTCCCTGTTTATGTCCATAAGACTCGTCTGTCGGTGATGGGCAAAAGCGTGCGGATTGGTAAGATTTTTAGCAGCGTACAGACTTGCGGGAGGATTAGGTTTTGTTACGTGCCTGACAGTGCTATGGCCGAGACGCTCAGGTGATGCCTGCTGTGCCGGAGCTGCCAGCTGGAGTCCCCCTGCCTGCGCAGGCAGAACTGGCTCTCGTGGGTGGCGCAGGGCAGGAGAAGAGGGCAGCAGCCCGGAAGGAGCCGCCGGCGCCGCGGGAAGGGCTGTGCTGGCAGCAGGACTGCAGAGGACTCGTGTCCTACACCTCCCCACTGCCTAAAGAACATCCCTCTTGGTGTAACCCACCCATGTGGTACCTAACCAGAGAGGCCCAGAGAGTGGTGGTCAATGGAATAAATCCAGTTGGCGGCTGGCCACAAGTGGTGTTCCCCAGGGCTCGGTATTGGAGCTGGTTCTCTTTAATATCTATATCAATGACCTGGACAACGGGATCAAGCGCACCTTTGGTCAGTTTGCAGATGACCCTGAGTTGAGCAGGAGTGTCGACCTGCTGGAGGACAGGAAGGCCCTACACAGGCATCTGGACAGGCTGGATTGACGGGCCGAGGCCAATGGTGTGGGGTTCAATGTGGCCAGGTGTGGGGTCCTGCACTTTGGTTACACCATCCCCAACCCCAGGCTTGGGGCAGAGCGGCTGGAAAGCTGCCGGCGGAAAAGGACCTGGGGGGGGTGGTGGACACATGGCTGAACGTGAGCCAGCGTGTGCCCAGGTGGCCAAGAAGGACAATGGCATCTTGGTCTGGATCAGCGATGGTGTGGCCAGCAGGACTGGGGCGGTGATGGTGCCCTGTACTGGGCACTGGGGAGGCCCCACCTGGAATCCCATGTTCAGTTTTGGGCCCCTCACTCCAAGAAAGACACGGAGGGGCTGGAGCGTGTCCAGGGAAGGGCACTGGAGCTGGTGAGGGGTCTGGAGCACAAGTCTCCTGAGGAGTGTCTGAGGGAATGGGGGTGGTTCAGCCTGGAGAAGAGGAGGCTGAGGGGAGACCTTCTCGCTCTCTGCAACCGCCTGAGAGGAGGCTGGAGCCAGGAGGGTCGGGCTCTTCTCCCAAGGAACAAGCAATAAGATGAGAGGAAATGGCCTCAAGCTGCACCATGGGAAGTTTAGGCTGGATATTGGGAACAATTTCTTCATGGAAGAGGTTATCGAGCATTGTCAGAGGCTGCCCAGGGCAGTGGTGGAGTCGCCAGCCCTGGAGGTGTTTCCCAGCTGGGCAGACAGGGACATGGGTTAGAGGTGGGTTTGGCAGTGTTGGGTTAATGATTGGGTTCAGTGATCTTAGAGGTCCCTTCCAACCAGATGATTCCATGATTCTAACCCAGAACTGGACGTGAAGCTGAAGCATGCAAGGGCAGTAACTGGAGAGACCACACAGGCAACTGGAGAGGATAAAATAATCCTCAAAGGCTCCCCCAAGCAATTTATGAAGGCAAACAAAATTTTAGCAGATGGAACCTCTGAGGGCACTGATAGGCCTTGATGGCCCTGACGAGCCTCACCTGGGACCTCCTTCCCAGGGGCCCCAGTTCAGCTCATCAAGTCCCTCGATGCAGGATGGACCTCAGACCCATGCTGCTAGCAGCTTGGCTCGTGGATGGACCCTTCATGCAAGCGTCTAGCCCTGCTTCCTGGATGGACCCTTCATGCAAGCATCTAGTCCTGCTTCCTGGATGGCTTTGGCCCTATGCTGTAGCCTTGTCACCAGCCCTGTCTCCAGCCTTGGCTCCTTTTGCTCCTGGCTGGACTCCTGGGGTGTATCTGGGACTTGGTTGAACACTTGACTCTCCTCGGACCAGCAGTGCCTGGTGTTGCCTGCAGCCAGCTCTGCCGGCCGTGGTCAGACCTGCAAGGCTCAGCCCTGCCGGCGAGGGCTCTGCCCGTGCTGAGGTGTCTCTCTGCTCATGCCTTGCCTTGCTTCAGGATACCGAGTAAGGAGATTTGAGTATTTTTATTATTTAATTCAAAACCCCTCATAACATTAAATTTATGAGTGCGAATATGCTGATGATTAGATACCATTTGTTGACCTCAAATGAGTTAATACATTGAAAAGCACATAACCTTAGTCATAAGGATAAAAGAGTAAAGTAGCAATTTATATGTTGAAAAACACTGCAAAGATGCTTCCAAAATCCTTCCAGAGACTACAAAACATTTTCAGAAACGGAGGTTGAAATGTATAGGTTTCTCCAGGCCAGTTGCCTGTCTCTGTCCCTGGAATGAATGCTGCTTCTATGTCACGAACTGTGTTTTATGAGGTCCGCTTAAAAAAAAAAAGTGAATAAAGAGAGGATAATGTGGTGAAAGACAGCCAATTATTTCATAAATGTAAACTACATTAAAAAGTGGTGTACAGCATTATATATTTATGGATACAATTTTGTTCTATTGTCACATAACAAAATGAATAATACATTAGTCCAAGAACTTGTCATTAAGTGAATTTCTTTGTTGCCTTGCCATTAAAATAAAAAAGTCCTTGGTCTGTGTATGTGCATGACATTAATCCTTTCCTGGGAGCATGACATAGGGTGGGTGAAGGTACTATTAGGCTGCAAATTTGAAGTAGATTTTATAATTTTTAAGGTGAAAAAATGCTAGCAAAATTTATCAGAGAGGTTTGAAGACATTTAGGAAGGCTTTACTGGGTTTTTTTCTGTTAATGAGATGTGATAAATGGAACTGATATTGGATATTGTTTAGACAAGAAAATGCTCTTCTTTTTTACTCTTTCTATTGTCAGAATATTATTACGGTAACCAGTAGGAAAGAGTTTCTTTGCAAGAATTAATGAGAATGTGGAATTGGAGAAGATTTATTTAAGCACCAGAAAACTTCCAGGTGAGGCCGACAGTCTGTTTGATCCGTTTTAACTCTAGAAACCAGTCCTTTTTCTCTTGTATGTCACTGCGTATTACAGTACCAGTATCCCACTTACGTTTTGCTGCTTGTAATGAGGTTGTGACAGTTGTGACAGCCGTGACTTTTCTCTGTAGCGCCTGCTTATATTGTTCTAAAGCCTGATTCTCAAAAGCGGTGAATGAAAACATCCGAAAACGATGTGAGGGAAGCTGAGCCAGTGTCTATGGAAGTTTATGGATACAGAGGACTTCCGGTGGCTCGCGACGCGGCGGTGTGCAGCAGAGGTGGACAACGGCACACCGGGAGCCTTAGGCAGAGCATTGCCCGCTGCTGGAGGGAGGTGATCCTTCCCCTCTGCTCCGCACCGGTGAGACCCACCGGCAGAGCTGGGCCCGGTGTGAGGAGGACAGGGATGTATGGAAGCAAGTCCGGCAATGAGCCGTGAAGATGGTTAGGGGTGGGAGCACCTGGTAGAGAGGGAGGAGCTGGGACTGCTTAGCCTGGAGAAGAGAAGGCTTGAGGAGATCTTATCAATGTGTATTAACACCTGATGGGGAGGAGTGAAGCAAGACCCCTCAGCAGTATCAGGACAGTGGGCACAGGTGGAAATACAGGCAATTTCAGTTAAATGTAAAAAAAGGCTTTTTTACTGTGGGCCAGGTCAAACACTGGAACAGGTTGGTGAGAGGGGCTGTGCGCTCTCTGTCCTCGGACATGTTCAAAGTCCAACTGGAGGTGGCCCTGACCAACCTGCTCTGGCTCACCCTGCTTTGCGCAGGTGGTTGGACTGGACGATCACTGGAGGTGCCTTCCAATCTTGACCATGCTGTGATCCTCTGACTCTGTGAAATGGGGCAATGAATAATTTAAAAGGAGACTGTTACTCATATGGTTAAAGTGAAGTCCAAGAATCTGTTGACTTGAGATCTGGTACCTCCTAACAATGTCTCCTAAGTTCATGGTATCTACCTCTAGTTTGTATGGGTTTCAGTCTTTTTCCATGTCTCTTCTTTCTTTAATTCTCGTCCTTCCAAGAAGAGAGAGGAACATCTATTTACAGTCTGATGAGGAAGACTAAAGAGGCAATGTAACTTAAGGATTAGGAGAAAATTACCTTTATGGTTAAAGTCAGTTAGACTGGATAGGGGAATTTCAGCCCCCAGCCTAAATTCTTGTCTTGTCCCATGAGTCCTGCTGAGGGAAAAAAAAAAAAAGAAAAACCCTGATGCAGTTAGATGATGATGTAACTGTTTTTGTGTTGGGCCTTCCAGGTGTTCTGCAGAGCTCTCCATGTAGATGTATGTGATGAGTTTGCACCTTTTGAAAGTAAGATTAACCTTATCTGAAATACCATTTATCTCAGAATGAGCTAATCTGATTTTTTCCCTACTTTTGCCTTTTTCTCCCTAATGTAATTGACAGCAAAATCGAATGGGTTTACTACTGGGTTGGACTTGAAAGGTGAACGCTGAATTTTCTATTACTTGATTTTAATGCAATGTGTACACCTCGCTATTTGATAAATTCAGACCTGCTGGGGAAAAACCGAGGACCACATTTTGGACACAAAGAATCAGATGTTGACTTAGGTTGCAGAGACTATTGGTTTAAATTTTTAGCTTATGAGAGAAAAAGGGTTTCTCTGCAATATGTTTTGAAAATTGAGGGAGTCGCTTTCATACTGGAACCTCTCCTGCATGGCTCTGTGCCATGTCTGTGGAGCAGGAGGTTCTCAGGCTAGGGGGAATGCTTAAGGAAAAACACAACAGGGGTAGCGGTACCGTCCCAAAAAACCAACCCAACCCCACAAACGAACCCAAACTAACAACAAAAAAGCCACAGGAAGAAATTGAGGTCATGAAAATTTTGCGCGGCAAATTTTGTTGAGGCCAGCCAAGGGAACAGGACATGGGAAAGCTCTGGGCACAATGTGTGAAATTGCCAGATGTGACAGAGAGAAAAGTTGCAGGTATGGGGGAGGGCTGGCTGCATCGCTGGTTGAGAGGGGCCATTAGGGAAATGATCCAACCTCACAGAGGAGTTGGGGGGAGCACTGGGGAGGGGACTCTTGTAAGGCCAGCTGTATCTGTAATACTATGTAAATCTGAGTTTACTGGGCTAACAGTAATGGAAGTGCTAGTTTTGTGTATGGGGAGGCAGACGAAGCGGGGTGAAGGGGATGGCCAAGAAACAGGATGGGGGGCTGAAACGGGATGTGCTGGCTGGGGGGGTCCCTGTTGGCAGCCTTGTGCCTGATGACTGCAGCTGGCGCAGCACAGTAAATCAAACTGGTTGTTCTGAGCATGCCGCAAGAGCCAAAGCTGGTTTTGTGGCCAGGAGCTGGGGCAGGGAGGCTTCAGCCGTGTGGCACCTCCCTGGGGGGAGAGACAGGCGGCCAGAGCATCTTGCTGCCCTGGTGGTCCCCAATCCAAGCCTGCAGGCATCCGCAGCTACCTGCTGCTCCCTGATGGCACAAGTGCCCTATGGAAACGGGCTGAGAAATTCCAGAAAAGGGAGTCCAGAGGAGATTCGACAAGAATTTTAAAAAAAAGCAAGAATATATGAGAAGAGTGAGAAGCTGAAAGAGATGTTTGCTCCACAACGAGAGGTTTGAGAGAGCAAAAAAATCATGGAGTCAAACGCCGTAACAAAGCAGCAACTCGTTGTCCTCTGTTTCTCATGGAGTAGGAAGAAGTCTTTGGCTACTGGTAGATTCCTAATTATGAAGCGTTGAAAAGCTTTGCTTGGGGAAGCAAGATCAGAACAAACATCAGGTGTGCCCAGACCTGACAGCTCTTGCCTCAGCATAAGGAGGTAGGTTAGATAATCTCTTGAGGATTTTCCAGTCCTACATTGCTATGGTTTCGTGCTCCCTTATTTATATAGACGCTTTCTGCCACAAATCTAGCAAACAAACCTTTGCCCTGGAAAGGCATTTACATAGCCATATTAGTGCTGGTATTAATTAATGTAAATAACTTGTCTCATGAGGGGCTGCTGACTGTTTTCCTTAAGCCTCCAAATAACTGCCACCACTTAACTCTGATGCTATTATTGAAATTAGAGTTGCTGGTGGAAGTACCGTTCCTCTTGTTTGTCTTTCAAAGCATTGTGCTCATCTGTGAGGTATAGCATTAATGATGGTAAGCTTATTAAGCATGTGAACAGATGTTTTTCTGTTTTTTAAATAGTGGCTCTTACCGTGGCACCTCTCCATAGCCAAGAGGAGAACCCTGGCGCAAGAAAGGTGCGAACACGTTTTATCACATGTACTGCTTCTCTTTCTTGTCAGTTAGTACAAATGCTGGTATTAATTTTAAATGTGGCTCTATGGTACAGATTATCTGGTTTCATTAGCAGCTTTAGAGGGCAGGTGTTTAATATTAATAATCACTGTTAGCCTATAGGCTTAATTAGGATGAGAAACAGCTGGATATGGTGCAGAACCAGTCTTGGCTCCAGAGGCTGTGTCTCTCTGCAGCAGGCATGCCCTGGTTGCTGAGCTCCTAACTCCTGCCAGCTGAGAACAGCACGTCCTCATGGTTACTTATCCAAACTGCTTTTCCTTCCTGCTTCTAGGACCCTTTCAAAGGCTTCTGGTTAAGAGCCAGCAGCATGAGCACCTACTGGAAGAGTCCCTTGTGGTCAGGCAGTTTTCCTTCTGCGTGGGAGTAGCTGCCTTTGCTCTCCTAGGGTAAGTTTTCTTGACTTCTGCTCTCAGGGACAGAATACAAGGGTTACTTGGGCCGTCATCAACAGTTCAATTCATTTGTCCTGGCTGTCCTTAAAAAAACTTTTGCTTAAGCCAAATGCAGATTTCAAGCCATTCGGGTATTACTGAGTAGGAAAGACATACGGAAATCGAAGAAGTGAAAAATACAGCAGAACTGTTAAAGTGCTCCTTGACTTGCAGAGCTTGTAGCTCCAGTGGCACAAATCCAGCACTCGATATTCTGCTGGGTACAGTATATAAAAACTCAGCAGCAGAGTTATGCAGTCAATTAGCACAGTTCATAAACTATGCAGCTCAATTGAGAGAGCCCTGTATGTGGGAAACAAAGTGAATAGAAAGAGATGCCTGAAGTAATAGAATACGCAGTTCAATTGGAAAATGATGCAGCTGGTTAACGAAAATGTTATCTGATATGCAAAATGTGAATGTGAGAGCGTGTGCGTGTGTGTATATGTAAAAAAGAGATTGGATGTGTTTGCAGTTTGTCCATCACAGCAAGGGAGGCTGCCGAGCCTGGACCTGCGGTGACATTTGTTTGTTGCCTGTGAGTATTTTGGAACTGTCTCCAAACCAGCAGTGGCTATAAAGAAACAGAGCGTGCAAACTTTCTCTATTTCTGATACACTTTATCAACGAGATGGCACCTAGATGCACAGCAGATGTTGTCTTTTGTGATGCAGATGAGGCTTTTGGAGCAGTGCAGCTGCTAATGAGCTCTGTGTATTGTTACAAGACAGGGCTGCCAGGCAATAACCACCTCCGAACCCCGCTAACGAACAGCTTCGGTGCTGAGGCAGGGTCTGGCTCCTCTGAGACAACGGGGCGAATCCTAGAGTTTTTAGACTTCATTCAGGGAAACCCGCTTTTCATTTCAAGGGGAGCTTTGACTTGGTCTAGTACACAGGGTTTTGGCCTTTGGAAATAAACAGCTCTTCTAAGTTTCAAACAAGATTGCTGTGCTTTGCTGGTAATTGGAGTATAAGCAATACTTAGTATGGGGGAAAAAAAATAGAATAATTAGAAAATGGCATTAGTAAGTAATATTGAATTTGATAGTAATATTAGGTTGATTATCTAACACTTTTTATTTGGCAGAACAGTTTACACTCCTGAATAATCCACTATGCCAGTACACTAAATGTTGGGCTGCTGCCAGTCAAATGCGTGACCTAGAGGTGGCTCTTGTTACCTGGTCCATACAGAACCCAAAGATTTACTTCATAAATATCTGTGTCATCCCCTTTGTCAGGGACAGCAAGGGGGCATAAGGTAACTTCAGGAAATACCTACTGGGAGAACAAAAGACTATAAATCCTTGTAATGACAACAAGAGTCTCTCCATTAACATCAGCCCTCCAGAGGCTCTGTTATTTCTGGAGTGAAATCTTTCATCCTCACAGGAATGGAAACACTAGGATGTGTTATCTGAAGGGAAAACAAAATTACATTGCGTATCTCCTATTATGGTAGAAGGAGCGTTGCATCCAGTTCTACAATTCTTGAAGAAAATTCTTAACATTTATGTAAAAGATGCAGCTGCGAATTAGGGAACTACATGGCGTGTGATAGATGAACAACTTGCTTACATGGAAAACATTTTCATGATCCTCAAGGTATTTGTACCCTTTCTGATTCCATCCGAATCAGAGGAGTGTTGCAGATTTTAAAAATATGAGTGGATTAGGGGAACGTTCACCAATCTTAGCAAGATTTTGAGAGGCAGGAGTGCACGTATTTAAAGGAGCGTAATAGGTGGCGCCTGCCTGTCCTCTGACAGTGCCACCACCAGTGACTGACCACCAGGTCCTACAGCACAGAATTTTGGTGCGTGAACATGTTGTTTGTCACAACGCAGACTTTAACTTCAAAATTGGATAACTATTAGTCAAACGTAAACCATTTGGAGGTATGATCTGTGATTTCTATACTATCCTCTTTGCTTTTGCATGGCTGACTCTTGGTGTGCAACAGATTTTTGGCATCAAGACAGACTGCAGGGACGTAAACCTGTTTTTTCCATTAGGCTCTTATGTTAGTAGGTTGGGAGGGGGTTGGATTTTTATGAATACTCTAAATTAAAGAGACTCCAGCCTGACTGTGAAATTAATAGAGCTATCAAAAAACCCACTGTCATTATACAACAATTGTTAATTATTTACAAGCAAACTTCTGCAAGAACAGTATTGTAGCTGTCAGCATTGTCATTATTAAAATTAAAATGCTTTGTCTGGGTAGAAGATAACATGACTCACTTAGGCTAAATGCAATGAATATGGAATATTCTGTTTCTCTTCACCAATTAGTCGGGGAGAGAACAATAGCATGTCTCTTTCCGAACAAGATGTTTATTTTAAAAAGTCTAACAAAATAAATATTTTCAGGGCTCTGTTTGAAAAGGGCATAAATTCATTGTAGCTATTACAATAAAAGTTAAACTCAAGGCTTTTTTTCTGGGATGGGAAAAACTATTTTCATAAAGTAAATTCTCCTTTTTCAGATAGTGAAATGTGTGCGAAAATCTCTTTCTTATCACAATATCTTGTTTTGCCTTATTACAAGATAGTGAAATGTGTGTGAAAATCTCATTTCTTTATCACAGTATCTTGTTTTGCCTTACTATTACAACAAATTGTTTACCATTTGCATTACATGCTTTCGAGTTGTTCGTGTGCTCTTTGCTGCCTCTGATTTCTTTTGTCTTTCCAAGCGTATCCTGGTCCAGTGGCAACTTCTCGCTTCTCTGTGTAGGTGATCCAAGTTTTATGAACAGCAAGAGGAAAGTCAGAGAACTTTTAAGACAACTGCGCTGGGTGGCTTGAGTCAGCCTTCCTGCTTTAGTCTTTCACATGCCATCTTGCATTAGCCAAGGTTTCATTGTCTTAATGACATTAATGATGTACAGCGACGAATCCAGAAGCGAAAGGACTGAGGTATGGCTCAGGGTTGGGAAGAGTGATGCTCGCGCGGCAGACCTCCGCAGGGAGCGTGGAGATCGGAAGGGATGGAAGTGCCTAGCTTGGAAAGGGCCGTGTCACTGTCTTTCCCCATGGTAACGCCATCGGTCGTCTTTTCAAAGCTTGTTTGGGTCTCTCTCACTGCTCCTTACTTTGCTGCCTCGTATTCCCCAGCCTGCTCTCTGTCATAGTTTGCTTACTGACCGTCCAGATGATTCCAGGAGCAGAGCGCATTCGCCGCAGAGCAGAAGGAACCCCTTTTGCTGTCCACCTCGTGGCATAAAGGCAACGGGCTGTCCAAGAAGACCGTCAACACTGGTCTTACCCTTTCAGCGTAGTTATCGGGAAAGCTGTTCCATGTAAATCTTCTGAGGACTCTCATTAGCTGCAGCTGTAGTTGTGCTCGAGTACATACAAAACCAGCTTGTGGTTTGACTTTTCCTTCCACATCAAAAATTAAAAGATTGTCAGACACCGAGGGAAATGTTGCTGTGGTTGCTATCAGAAGTCAAAAGTAGGCTCACAGTGAGCGAAGAGATCAACCTCTTAATTCCAACTGTACAATGACTTCAGTAGTTACCACGTGCAGAAGTAAAATCCAAGACCCTCCTAGTTAGACCATGCTGCCTTTTGAAACTTGGTTTTTTAATCTCTTGTTTAGAAAGTGATTTTTAGAGGGAGAATATTTATGTTCTCTTATCAGCTTGCAAGCTTTTTACAGTCTCACGGAGGAAGAAGAAAGGCAAGCTGTGTTCTTCATATACGTACAAAGTTAAAAGGAACATGTAGAGAACGCACAACTGCATTTTATTTAAAAAACAACAACAATGGCTTTCTTAACATTGTTAGAAGCATGTGTTCACCCACCATTAATTTTGTATTTGGTTGTAGAGGCCGTGGTGGAATGAATAAGAGCAAAAAAGCTATTTGGGGGATTTGGCATCAAAATTGAGGACTCCTATTCTGTGGAGCAGATTTTTTTTTTTTTTAAACTGTATAATTGGTAAATCCTTTCTGTATTACAAAAGCCCTAACAAGAATGGTACAAACATGCCTCCTCGTTATCTTCGGGCAAACAGTCTTTCTTTTTGTCCAGCACCTGCCTGAGTGCTTGACCTTATACTTTGCTGTTCTGAGAGTTGGTTCATTTGATATTACTTTGGCCGTTATTAGAAAAGTGTCAGTGCTGGGACATTCCCAGTGCGGGTTTGGTCCTGTGCACTCCCAGGAGAGTAGGACATGGCCAGTATCAGTTCTGCCAAGATCCTTTGGGTCTGTGTGGAGGGTAGGCTTTAGTTACGGTTGATTCATTTGGAATCTGGAATTTATTTATCAAAAGGAAGTTAAGGGGAAAAGTATACAGACGAGCTTAATGTGGAAGGAAACATGTTCAGCTTGTGTGCAGAATGCCACCAGAATGATTTAGAAATCATTTCTCTGCTACAGTTGCCAAGCTTTGGAGGTGTTCCCATCGCTCAGGGGCTCTGGTTCCACCTGGGCAGTTGCGGTTCCAAAGGGCTGGATGAAGTTCTATGGTTCGGTGAGATGCAACGGGTGGCAACCGACAGGATGTGTTTCCTCCAGTGTCCTGCTCTTTCCTGATTGTTCTTTTGGCTAATGTTCCTCCAAAGACACTGAAAGGGTCCAGCCTTCTCGCCAGCTCCTGAGAAGAGGCCCCATAAGTAATATTAACTTCTGCAATTTCCTCGTTACTCTTAAGCGAGTTATTAATTAACTGAATGTAACCACTGGCTGTTGATAAATCCTTTTAACTAATTCAAATTCCATATCAAGCTCGGAGCGTTTTCGCTCAAGCTGCTGCTGAAGTTAAGCTTTGTGAAAAATTAGTTCTGATCTGTTTTTGAGTGCCGGAGTTGGGGAAAACGGAGAGAAGATATTTGTTTGCTTGATTCCACATGACAACTCCAGGGTAACTGAATAGACTGTACGGTTGGTTTGACAAGGCTGCGCACGGAGCCAGCAGCCTCGCATACCAGAGACAGGGGGATGGAAGGGGGACTGACAACTGTAATGGATTTTATCGCAATTTCTCTAAAGAGCGACAATTTGCCTTCAATTATTAATGTTTTTCAGAGGTTTCTCTTCTGAGAGGTATGAATAACTAACTTAAATATGCATTCATGTAACATTTTCAATAATGAATAAATTACTGCGCGGAAAGAAGTTGAGTAGCAGATCCAAATATTAAATAATGGAGGAGGTTTTTGAGAGCGTAGGAAATGTAGTCTTTAATAGTGTGACTGTTAGTGTTTTTTCTGTGAATGCAGGAACTGTGGTTATTACATGTATAAATGTATTACAGTGATGTTTGTGAAAAGGATCATTGTGAGTTAGCTTGAAGTGCCACAGAAGGAAAAAGCGGTGCCTGCGTATTGTGGTGGGCGATGGCAGGTACGTTAATCCTGCCGTGCTCTCGGCTCATCCCAGGGCTCAGATGTGTTCCATGTCCTTCCCCGTGCTCAGGAGGCACTTTGTGCCCCGTGCTGTGGAATTACTGCCTCACCTTAGGGGAACACTGAAAATGCAGGCTAGGGAAGCTGTTTGCCCTGTTAAAATGCATGCTGCGGAGAAACTGGAGTGGGTTGTCAGGTACCTGGGAGGAACCGTAGGATGTTTGATGATTGTTTGGTGAGCTGCTATTTCAGGAGACTTTGAGAGACAGTGACTTGGAATTTATTTATTGCTCTAGTCCAATTTGCACTTCCAGAGTGGCGTTCTTGGAGACCCTATCCTGTAGTCCCTCATGCCCTGTTCTATTTAGTCTTTCGTTCTATTTAGTCAGAAACACATAGATTTTGTAAGACTTTATAACAAGTTCATTTTCTGTACCGTCGCTACAGTCTGGAAAATTTGTCACAGATATGAAGGCTTGTTAAGCAACACTTGAAAATGACCAGCTTTTGACAGCATCACCATGACAATGAGTGTATTGGTATTTGTTATGTGAAGCGATTTATTCCCTATTAGCAGTGTGTTGTTTGTTTTAGCATAATATTTTAGTATCATGAAGATACTTAGAAATGAAATTCTTGCAAATCTGTCTTACTGATGTTAAAAAATGCTGAATCTTACGAAGCGTTAAATATAGCATTGGTGCTGAAACAGCAGTCAAATATAAACCTTTGGGATTCCTCACATACTGAAAATTGTAGAGAACTGTCTCAACAGCACATAGTTATCAAGTAGGTGTATTTATAAAAGAAAACTTGGTCAAGTTATAAACTGTT
The DNA here is from genome assembly GCA_013398295.1 of Chionis minor. Classification (NCBI taxonomy): domain Eukaryota; kingdom Metazoa; phylum Chordata; class Aves; order Charadriiformes; family Chionidae; genus Chionis; species Chionis minor. The sequence goes on along the minus strand of VZSF01009851.1, from coordinate 75,855 downwards.
TGCAAAAGTAGCACTTAGCAAGTTTATAAATACGTTCTTACCACTCTGCATCAGTTGGGTTGTGCATGGATTGTGCAGCCAAAATTGCCTCGGAGATCTGCGAAATCTCGTTTGCTTAAAGCAGCATCTGACCTATAAAACCTACTGATTAAATCAGTTTATCACAGGGGAGAATATTTACATGCTGGTTTATACATCCAGGAAGAACACTGAACTTACTTCAGACAGAGGAGGTAGTGTAACCCTGCAGTTCTGGTAGAAGAGATGCGTCTAAAAGAGGCTGTATAATTCCTCTGATTATTTTGCAGTTGCTCCAATAGGAATACTGCTTCCTTATGTGTGAGAGCTGGATGTTGAGAGCAAGTCAGTTCGCAGCTCCCAGGACCGCAGCAAGGTGTTTCATTAGCAAAAATGAATAAATAAGCAAAATTTAACCCTAGTCTAATTAGTCGACTTCATAATTTATTGTTTCATCATCTGGTCCAGCTCAGCATCCATGGGATTTCTAGATGACATGAAGTGTGGAAACCTATCATGACAGGAAAAAAAGCAGAGAGGCTTGTAGGAAACAATGGTTGTCTTGTGGGAAGAGTTTAAATATATGCAGCTGATCCCATGGGAACCGCTGTAGTCTATTCACCCTGTGTGAAAATGATGCTCTTTCAATATAATCTTTAATCCTTTTCTTTCACTGAAAAATGTGAGAACTTTATTTAAAAGTTTCGAAAGACTGCTCTGTTTTAGTGAATAAATGCTTCTCAAACATGAAAATAAATCATTAGTGTAACATGGAGGGGGGAGGGGGGGCAGTTCTCTAAAATGTCTTGCAATATTCGGTACATAAATTGCATATATGAATGTTCTTGGGAAACTTTCAGCCTGAAAATAACCAGGAAATGTATCCAGGCTCTCTTTTTTCCTGGCTGGACACATGAGGGGAAGGAAGTCTCCAGCAGTCGTGGAGATATTACAAACTTCTGTAGCTGTTCGAGACATACTTTTTCTAATTCCACAAAACAGATTTTTTCCTCTGAGATGAGGGAGAAGGATTTCAAGAGAAGGGAACCCTATCACATGCATGGAATAAAAGTTTGCTTGGAAGATGATTCTAATCTTCCTCCTACTCATGGAAAAGTAAAATAAAACTAAATATGCAGTTGTTGAAAACATTTGTCCCCACCCCCAGAGAGAATGGGAATCTAAACCTCGCTTTGTTCAGTCCATGCGTGTGTGAATAACATTGCCAACTCCCGCAGGGTTTAGTAGAGCTGCTGTCCTGTTTGGTTTTTATGGGACCACGTCCTAAATATTAAACCCTGTTTGGTGAAATACACAGTTGTATTCCTGGAGGTATCATGTGGCATATATTTTATAGTCTGCACACAGAGTGCTGAAAAGGCAAAGAGTTACTAATACTGTTTTGCTTTTGCTTTCCTGTAGTGTCTTTCATCCAAGGCATCCAAAGCACTTCATACAATCCTGTGTATTAAGCATGGCAACATGTCTGCGAGGTAAGGAAATTGATTTTTTTTTTCTTTTCCTTTTTATAGTTAGATTAGCCAAAGCAGCGAGTTGTGCTTTGCCCAAGATGGCCACAGTAAAGCAAGACCTCTGGCCTGCCAGCCCTTTACCAGAGGTCTCCTCATTTAAGGGGAATCCTCAGATCACCTTCCTCTCCTGTGTAATTTACTTGACACGTAAATCTACGTGAGTTTTTTTAACCGAGTGCTTAGTTTATACCTTTTAGATTTCTTTAATATTTCAGAAAATGAACATTGCCCTTTGGTTATCGAAGAGCTTTGGCACCAGTGGTAGCTTGGTCCTTCAGTACAGAACGAGAAACGCCAGCAGGGAGCGTTTGAGGAAAACGGCGCGTGGTGCCCATGGCAAACTGAGTGGTACAGAGGAGAACGGGGTTTGGGAAGTGCCGAATCAATCTTGGATTCGCTTGGGAGCCCTGGCAGTGCGCTGAGTTTGGGGTCTCATGGTTTGTCCCCGCGGCCGGTTGTCTCGATGTGTTCAACCACAGCTGGCCAGTGGCTTTGGGAGCCTGCAAGGGACCGTCCCCGATGGCGGTGGCTTACGGATTTTGCTGCAGGGTGAGTTAGTGCTGTACTGAGGATGCTTAACCTCCTTCTGAAATGCAGGATTACCTCCTTTCGTGTACAAGATTGGTTCGACCGTATAGTAAGGTTTTAATTGCCTCTGGCTTTGCAGTGAGCAAACGAGAAGGGGCTATAAGGTTCATTTGATACGAACTCTAGGTGGCCTGTGTTTCCTAGAATTCCTTAAATATAGTGAGGGTTTTCTCAATTTACGGTGCTTAGCATAGAACTAGATTAACAGTATCATTGCACAGTTCTTTGAAGGTTACACTTTTGTTTTCAGTGGGATAGCACCATCTGGTAAAATCAAGCAACCGCACTTGTATTTCAAGTCTTCTGAAAGTTAAGGAAATTGTTCTGGTTTCTTGTAGAACTTCCTTCACTGTACATTTAAAAATTTTTATCCTCTCTCCTTCCTCTTTGATTTAAGAGACTTTTTTTTTTTTTGTCCTTCTAATGTCATTCTGCAGAACCTGACTTCCCGATAAAACTGCAAGACTCAGTCTTTTAGCTCAAAAGTTCAATTGGCTTTTGGATGCCCTTAGGTCCAACTGCCCTTTTACATGGAATTTTTATTGTTAATCTTCTATTATTGGGGGAATTATTTTGCAAACAGACCAATTCAATTGCTTCAAGCTCTGAAACCTGTCAGGCTAGCTTTTATTCTGATTGCTTCTGATAAGGAGCTTTGGTAAGAATGCTGTGCCTCCAGCAAGTTGAGAGACTCACCTTGGAGGGGAACCGCTTCAAGGTCCCAGGGAACGCAGGGCTCTTTCAGCTTGTCGTGAAAAGGCAGACTAGGTGTTGAATATCGGAATGAAAACTTTGAATTAGATGTGGGACTGCACCGCGAACCAGTGGAAATGGCCTGTGTTATAAGCAGAGTCTCTTTTTCCTCTGCATAATGATGACTTGAAGTTCGTTGCAGGAGCTGGAGTCACTGCTTTGTTTCCCACTTTTTGACCACAGGAAGGTACGGATCCCTCCTGCAAACGCCCCCAGCCTGTGCCGCTGGGGAGCCACGCAGGGTGTACACACTTTGGCAGGATCCTTTGCCTCTTCCATTGCTTGTGTACCTGGGATGCAATTTTATGTCTCATGTGTCTCAGACGCTGACGTGACAGGTACAGTAATCCCTGTCCTGTCTGCATGAGAAGATACTCATAGGTGATGTGGCATCAAGGTGATGAGACACCTTGGGAACCATACTCTGAAGCAATTTTGTTGCCCAACCCTTTAAAAAAAACCCCCCAAACCAAACAATTAAAAACAAAATGACATTTTAGAAGATGCATGTACTATATTTTTCCCGTTCCTCAGTGCCAACGACCTATTAGTAGGAAACGGGACGATCTTGTAGTGAGCAAGGAGATGCTTTTAAGGGACAGTTGTCTCCTTTCACGATCCATGGAAGACAAGTGTTCAGCACTGTTACATAATGTAAGTTTTAAGAAGATTTGCTATAATTCCATTTCAAAGAGCTCATAGTAAGTAACTGTGTTTCTGTATTGTCCTCAGTGCTGCCTATGAAACTTAGGTTAGAAGTGTCTGTTCATCAGGTAGAGAGCACGGCCCTTCTGAGGAACGCTTCTGCCGCAGCAGCGCATCGAGAAGGATATCGCTTCCAAAAGGCCAAGAAGGGGCCGCTGTGTTTTTGTGCTGCTGATCAAAGGGAGGATTCAAATGGATCTGCGTTCCCGGAGCATTTTTCTAAATTATGCGTGCAGATTTTGTTGTGCTGCTTATGAGAGTAATGTTAAAAGCCAAAGCAAACTTCAGACCCTCTTTGGTAGTCATGCAAAGTGTTACAGAATGATGGCATTTATTCCTTTGGACAGAAAATCTCTTTGTAGCGAGTTTGTTCGCTTGCTCTTTTCCTTTCAAACACTGTGAGCTTACTGCGGGGTTTTTTTTTTTTACCTTCTTCCCAGGGAAGGATAGCTTTCCACTAACACAGAGAGTTCTGTTTTCTCTATTAAAAACAACTGCCCTCAAGTGGAGTAGGCTTTGTGTTTTGTCCTGGAAACAGAGCGGTTCATTCAGAGATAAGGCCTCCCTGCATTTAGGTTCCTTTAGTCACCTGATGGAGCCATTGGTAACTTTTAGGCTGCTTTAGTCTGCATTCCTGAGATGCCTTACTCCTGGCACTGCAATTAACAGCTTCAGGTTCACCGCTTGCCACCCACGTCCCCAGCCTTCCGCTTGCTGTGCCCTCGCTGCCGCCTGGGGTAGCGGGAGAGCGAAGCAAATGGTCAGGCTTTGTTTCCAAGAACACAAGTTTGCACCTGTAACCACCGCTGAGGAGGAGGTTGTGGCATCGTGAACAGGTAAAAAAAAAAATAAAAAATCTATGTCTGCAGCTCTCTGCACTTTTCTTTTAGAATCTGAGAATTGCTGAGTATCGGTATGATGGGCCCGATGTCCTCTCTGCTTCCCCCATCCCCTCCAGTGCGGGCACCGGTGGTTTGTGCCATAGTGATTGTTAGGAGGATCCAGCCTGCGGTGGGATTTGCAATCTTATTAACTCTCTTCTGCTTCCATCTTGTTGCAAATAATCAAACTAAAGGTCCTGTGTAAGGATATTGATAGATTTGGGAAAACGAAAAAAAAAAACCAAAACAACCCCACCCTTACAGTTGAGCTTATGGCAGATCAGGTGCGAGGTGCTGTCTACGCTATTAAAATAGAGATTGTTTCATTGGGTTATTTCCAGAAGGTTCTCAGTGTTTTGCATTGGGTTTGCCCCTTATTTGACAGCTTGCATTTTTTTTCCTGAAAAATAGCATAGAAGAGTAACAGCAACTAAGGATACTCTGTGTCTCAGATAATAATTACAAGCAATCTAGTTTTCGACAAAGTAGTACTTTGCTCATCAACTCAAGCGAAGAAGCTAGGGGAGCTCTCTGTGAATCCACGTGGGCCATCTGGAAGACGTGCTTGGCAGCTCTCTTCCTAGCCTCAAAATCAGTAAATATTCTGTATTAGATGAAAAAGTGAAGACAGAAGGGAAAGTTTTTGTTTCTGATGTAATATTCATCTTTTAGCACATGTTCTGATGTCGAGCTCCATCTGGGTTAGATACAGTCTGCCCAGAGTTTCCTGCAGACCACCACGTGCTCCGGTGGGCAGGAGCGCTCTGCCTGCCCCGCGGGCACGGGCCGTTGGGCCGAGCGTGGCCCTACCCTGCTATACCAGGTTCAAGCCTGTATCAAAAATACGGTGGTGTTTCAGTCCTTAATTTATCACACTTACCCAGCATCTTCATCACTCTGTCCAGATTACAAATAGCCCGTTTTTTCCTACGATTCCCTTTTCTCCTATATTTTACTTCAGCTAATAAGTGTCAAATCTCAGACTTTTCTCTTTCCTCTATATAAAGCTACAGGGAAATTTTACTCATTGGAAACACAGACTAAGTCATTTAAGCGATGCGCACAAAGATCAGACTGATCCAAATCTAGCAGCTGCTTTTCCCATGTGTAACACTTGAAGCTAACTCAAACTCTTGAATTAATTAATATTGTATTTAGCCTGCCTTAATGCCATCATTTTGTCAGCTGTATTCCTGCAAAGACAGCCACTGGTGGCTAAGCTGAAACTTTGTTTAGATTGTTGCATACCTAAATGTAAAGGCCATACAGGTATATTATATGTATATCCTTTACGTTTGGGTATGTTTGCTTCAGTTTGATGCCCCATCCCTGGAGGTTCAAGGCCAGGTTGGACGGGGCTTGGAGCAACCTGGTCTTAGTGGGAGGTGTCCCTGCCCAGGGCAGGGGGCTGGAACTAGATGGTCTTGAAGGTCCCTTCCAACCTTGAAGGTCCAACCGTTCTGTGATTCTATGATCCTGTGAATTCAGAAAGACATTTTGATTCACAAAGCAGCAGCTACCAACAGCCTACTTTGCAGTTTCTCTTAATGATGCTGTGTTTATCTCCACGTGCTTTGCTACGGAGAAAATATTGATGATGTGGAAGATGCTGGTGTTGAAGGAGTGAGAACGATCACTTGTGTACTAAAAGATGGCCAGCACAGCTAAAGGGAGCTTGAAATGACGGTGGAGCTGAACTTGTTTGGGGTGAGGTTGTTGAGCTGTGGAGCAGCTTCCCCGGGCACAGAGGCGTTCATTCCCATTTGTAGACTCTCCTTTCATGTGTATCTGAGCTTACTCAGGGCCATGGCGCCATGTGTTTTTGTGTCTCCTTTGGCTGGTAGAAACTCAGTGTGCTTCTGGCCAGTGTGGCTGCTCTGAGTGCCGGTGAATGTCCTCTGTGGTTCACCCCTTTCTCAGTAGGGTCTCAAGCAGCAGGCTTTTCCACCGTCCTGCTTCCCTCACAGCTCTGCCTGAAGCGCTAGCAGCCTGTGGAGGGCCCTGCACTTAGAGGTGCTCTTTGGGGATGAGAAATTGTGGTTTGCTGGGTTTCTTTGTCATTGTGACTAGTGTTGGTGGGAAAGGATGGAAGAAGCACCATACAATCAGCAACTGAGGGAACGGGGACTATTCTTGTCCTGTTCCTACTGGTAAGGCCATCCTGGAGACCCTTGGAGGACTCAAGGACAGACATTTTCTGTCTGCATGGACTTATGCGTGCCTTGGTGAAGTCCAAGGAGGGTGTCTGAGCCCCATGGGATATTCTGGGCTTGAAGGACCCTGTGCTGTTGGTCCCTTTCTCATGGGCACTGAGGTTGGCCATGAAGACCCTTGCTTCAACGGTGTACGTGCAGAGGGGACCCATCAGCATGAGGCAAGTCCTGGCAGTCTTGGAATAACAAATAGCACTTCTGAAATGTGGGAAAATCAAACTTCTCCTTTCATTAAGGCAACTGTCTCCTCTATGGAGGTTTTAAACGCAAGAGTTGTGGGGCACAAATGCAGGACTGTCCTCTTTTACGGGCGCACAGTGCCGAACCCGGCCCCACTTGGCTCGGCTTCTGTTAAATTCCCCAGCCAAGGAGAAGTGCATAGTTTCAGCAGCCAAGTGTTTGTTTTACATGAGTTGAAAAGACTGCAGGGATCGTTTTGGCAACAAAACTGCCTGTTTTTCTAAACAAAAATCATTATCTTCTTAATCTTGCTAATAGTGTATTTGTGGAGACAAGACACAACAACACAGAGAACAAACGAAGCGGCTTCACCCACCACCTCTAGCTCCGCTCCTGACCACAGAAAGGTGGTTTGTAGTCCTTATCAGTTAGTCCAGTCACCGTCTTGCTCAGGTGATATGCGTTGAAATGAAAAAAACCCTTGGTTTTATTTATTAAAAGTTATGTATTGTTTAGCTAATTTTAAGCTATTTAACTCTATGAGGGCAAAAGGTCCTTCAACATGCAGTTTGTGGTGTGTGCTTAAGGACATCCCTGGATCGGGGGATCCCATGTGCTCCTTGCATGCACCATTTAAAAATCTTTGCTAAACTGCAATATGACAGTCAATGCATTTGTTATTTGTTTCTCTTTCTTTCTTTTCCCCCCCCCCTTTTCTTTTAGATTGGGGCCAAGGAAGTCTTGAAATGTGCCCCGGATTTATTCTGCGTGTTAAGTTGATGGCCAGTCCCCAGGATTGTTTTCGTTCTGTCCTCATCTGAGTCCTTCGTGCCCATGGTGCATGCAGAGGTCTGGCTGAGTCCAGCGAACACAGCAATGCATCATCTCTTTGGGCTGGTTTTGGCACAAAAGGACCTTTCGCGTGCAGGGGATCTTTTCTCCTTAGAGGATGCTGAAATCGAAGGGAGCCTCTCAGAAGCTCTTGAACAAATAAGAATAATTAGTTCATCCGCGGTAAGTGATATGCCATCCTTAATAATTTTTCATGAGATTAAACATATAAATAAAATATTAAAGACAGGGAGATGCAAAATTCAAGTTTCTAAAAAAACTCAAGGCTGCTAAGCAAGGTGTAAGATTTAAAAACGTGGTAACCAAATCCAGTTCCCACTAGCTGGATTTCCTTTGAAGATATTTCAAGTTCATCTTTATCATAATTTTTATTGAACAGTTATTTGAGGCATATTAAAGATTAACAGGAGGTTACAGGTACACGGTATGCGTGTGTTCTCTCTGCAGCAGAAAGTTCTCTGAACGATGGTGGGCTCACGGATTTTGGTAAACTCTTTAAAAGTGCTGCCAAAAAAACCCGCACAATAAAGCTCTTTATCCTTCCTGCTTCCAGTCTGCTGAAGGGAAGGGAAGACCTTTTTTGAGCCTTAGGGTATTCGATTAGCAACACGTACGTGTTTCCACCACTGCACTTTTCTTGCGCTTCATACATACAGCGTGGGATTTTAGAAATCAGTTTTGGCAATGTGCAAACCTCGGGCTCTCGGAGCATTGATCACAGCGTTGCCGATTGCAGCAAGAAGTGACTCATCCATCAGGACAGCCGCCACACGCTGGCTCTTCTCTGTGGTCATTACTGTGACAGCAATTACTTCAGCACAGTCTTTCACAACATTTATCAAGGTAGTTTGGCCATTGCCTCTGCTCTTTGTGATGCATTTCAAGTCCCCTAATTGCAGATTATCAGGAGTTTTACACGAATTCCCCCTAATATACTTTTTGAGGGAAAATTCTTGAATTCGCTGCAAAATGTTTTTTACGACACACCGGTCTGCATTAAGCAGCTAAAGCATCTGCAGAGCTTCACCATCCCCGATCTCCAGGCTGCTGAGCGGCGATTCCCACCAGAGGGCTCCGGAGATCGGGGAGCTGCTGGAGCAGCTCCCCGTGGTTTGGATTTGACAGAGGGGCGCAGATAGTTTGGGGTTTTTTTCCCCAAACGTGAGGAGTTTCCCAGCAGCGCAGACAGGCCCCTTCTGCTCTCCGTGTCCACGCGCAGCCAGCGGCCGCGATGCTCCCCAGGGCTTTGCTCTTGTGCCGTCCCAACCAGCGGCTGTCAACTTGTTTGCCTCTATCCATAGGTAATCTTACACAAAAAAAGAGAAAATAATGTGTTTTCTGTTTTTAATAAGCGCACGGGCTTTTCTGTCGCACCAAGCGAAGCTTGTAGAGGGCTAGCTGTGAAGAAAGGTGGAGAACTGCTCTGAGACTGAGCCAAGCGCGGTGGCTTGTGCCCACTGTCACGCCGCGCTGCAGCGCGGAGCCCCCAGAGCCCACCCTGGAGCTCGTGCCGCTCTTGGCTCCAGCCCTTTCAAATGACCACGCTTTACCTAGGAAAAACAATGACTTTTAGTTAATACTTCAGTCTGTCTTTTACCTTCGTTACTTTTTAGGGTGGAATAGCACAGGTTAGAGCAAGGGACAGTGATTGTGTATTCTGGGTCTTTTAAGTGACGGCGAAGCGTTGCTGTTTCATATCCACGTGGCATCTGTGCCCGTCATTACGGGGGATTACAGGATTTTGTGATAAAACCTATTTAATTAGCTTTTATTCATGTTACATTGAGACTAATTGAAACTAGCTGTGTTTACATCAGGGACGTGACATGCTGTGAAATATTTGGGAACCTGTATTTGGCTCTATAAATTGTGGCTATAACAATTCTCGTTCAGTTTTAGGACGGTTATGGGAGAAGAGGCTTGTGTGAGTGGTTCTGAGGTGTGAGGCTACAATCCCTGGTCAAAGAAGGGCATGTTTCACGACAGACTGCTAAAAGTAATTTCATAATGTAATCTGTACCTTTACAATAACAAGAATTAAGGCCTAAGACAGTGAATCATCTATGGGATGACTAATTTCTGTGTTTAATCACGCTAAATGTTCATTGTAAAAGTGGAACGGAGAAAATGGACACTGAACAGTTCCCAAAACTTCATGTCTTCATGGCAATTTTGTGGGGTGCTTGAAAAGGATGGGCACTCATTGGCCAATGTCTTTTCGTTTGAACCAGGACTACCAGACCAATGACAATGACCAGGCCGTGGTGGAAATCTGCATCACTCGCATCACCACTGCCATCAGGGAGACGGCATCCATAGAAAAGCACGGGAAAGCCCTCGTGGCGCTCTGGGAATCATGTCTAGAGCACAACCTGAAGCCTTCTGGAAAAGACGAGGACACGCCACACGCAAAAATTGCATCTGATATCATGAGCTGTATCTTGCAGGTAGGACCCAGCTGAAGGGAAGGGAGTGTAATGCGTTCATTTGCTATTCGGTTTTATCTTTTGAAATGCTGTTGTACTTCGTGTTTTCTGAGGCTGTGTGGGAGTGGTTGCGTTTGTTTAAAACCAAGAGTTTGTTTCATTTTTTTAGCTAGGACTGCAGGCAATATCACTCCTTGTTGGGAAAGCAATATAATACATTGGAGAAACCCACAGACATAGCTGTGCGCACAGTTGTTGACACCAAATATTAATGTACATTGTTACAATGGTGTGAGGTTCAACCAGGCCAAGTGCTGGGTCCTGCCCTTGGATCACACCAACCCCAGACAGTGCCACAGCCTTGGGGCAGAGCGGCTGGAAAGCTGCCGGTAGAAAAGGACCTGGGGGTGTTGGTGGACAGACGGCTGAACACGAGCCAGCGTGTGCCCAGGTGGCCAAGAAGGACAATGGCATCTTGGTCTGGATCAGCGATGGTGTGGCCAGCAGGACTGGGGCGGTGATGGTGCCCTGTACTGGGCACTGGGGAGGCCCCACCTGGAATCGCATGTTCAGTTTTGGGCCCCTCACTCCAAGAAAGACACGGAGGGGCTGGAGCGTGTCCAGGGAAGGGCACTGGAGCTGGTGAGGGGTCTGGAGCACAAGTCTCCTGAGGAGTGTCTGAGGGAATGGGGGTGGTTCAGCCTGGAGAAGAGGAGGCTGAGGGGAGACCTTCTCGCTCTCTGCAACTGCCTGAGAGGAGGCTGGAGCCAGGGCTGGTCAGGCTCTTCTCCCAAGGAACAAGCAATAAGATGAGAGGGAACGGCCTCAAGTTGTGCCAGGGGAGGTTTAGGCTGGATATAGGCAAAATTTTCTTCATGGAAAGGGTCATCAAGCGTTGGCAGAGGCTGCGCAGGGCAGTGGTGGAGTCACCACCCCTGGAGGTGTTTCCCAGCCCGGCAGACGTGGTGCTGAGGGACATGGATAGGGGTGGGCTGGGCAGCGTTGGGTTGAGGGTTGGACTTGATGGTCTTAAAGGTCCCTTCCTACCTGGGTGATTCTGTGATTCTCCATATATATGGCATCCGTTGCAGTGAATCCAAAGATTTGGCAGCTTCCTTTAGAATTGAGTCTTTAATGTCAGATTTCATTAATTCTTCACTAATTCTAAGTATTTGCATTTTATATAAGTATTAAAGTGGGAGACATAGGACTATCATGTTTTGTGGCTAGAGAAAGTTTCATTTGAAAGCACTTAATGTGGGGGAGGAGGCTATTCTTTTGAATCATTCTGGAAGGCAGCAAAATGCCCAAGAGATTTTAATGATATAAAACTTAGGTCATTAAATATGCTGTCAGTAAGGAGGATCTCTCTTAACATATTGTTTGTAAAAGCTAAGTCCAGATACAACACGGAAAACTGACTTCTGAACTAAAATCCGATTGCTACTACTCTAAATAGAGGACTAGAAAGAAGTTATGCTCTGGCCAGGAATGTTGGAATAACTTCTCAGAATATTTTGCTACATGTTGGAGGTAGCAGCGAGAAGATCAAAAAGGTATTTAGGTCCCAAAAACATTTGCTAGAAGAACAGCTGAAATAGGGTCCTTCTTGAACTCAGTAGTCTACGGACTATCGCTCCCTGTGAATGCAAGACTAAAAAGAAGACATCTTAGTATAGAGCAGCATTTTGGGGATTGGAATGGGCTATTCCAAGGCTTCCCTAAGGAAGTAAGCTGAGGGTTGAAAGCCATTTGAAGGGGGAATCTGGTATTAAATCAAGGTGAGTTTGGAGCGTTTTTCAGTTTGTTGGTTTGTGGGTTTTGAGTTTGTTTCATTTTTTTAGCTAGGACTGCAGGCAATATCACTCCCTGTTGGGAAAGCAATATAATACGCTGGAGAAACCCACAGAGATACCTGTGTGCACAGTTGTCTAACGGGAAGCAGAAATCGGGGTTGTTTCCAGAGTGTCAGCTGTGGGTGCAATTCATGATGCCCAGCTCCATGTCAGATGGAGAAACGGTTGCTCTGAAGTGCCTTTCTACACAGACTGCTCTGGGGTGATGCTTGCAGCACGTTTCATTGCTGCTTTCTTTAGCTCTGCCTCTTAAATCAGGTATGGGATGGTTTTTTTTGTTCTTTCATTGTAAAAATTCAAGCGATGGTGGCACAAGTATGTCAGTGTCCCATGAAAGGTACTGCTGAGCCTCTTGTATGATATATTGTTCCATAGACTTATTGAGAGTCCTCGTCTAGTTTGGCTGAAAGTGTTTAAAGTCCAAAAGAAACAGAGTTTAAAAAAAAAAAAACAGTCAATGCTGAATTTGCTTCAATGAAACTTTACAACGGTCGGTTCTGTTTCACCCGTGGTCTGTTACTCTGAAGAAGCACCAAAAAATATCTTATAGCAAGATATTGAAGGAAGGAAAAACCTCCTTTTCTGAAGCCCAGGTTGCTGTTGATTTTGGTTTGAGATGCCTAGAGGTTTATTCCAGCCAGGCATTTGGTCAGGACCACGGCTGAGGCTTAGGAAGGCTTCTTCTGCACTCCGCTGGGATCCGTAAGCCGCACACCGCGCGGGGCACGGCAAGGCGTGCGATGGAGGTCAGTGGTATATCGGGGCGTTGTGTCCTCTCTCTGTGAACGACGAGCTTTGGCAGGGACCATGCTTCCTGATAGCACCGCGATCCTGGAGGTGTTGCCTGATCTCCCTTTCTGTCTTCTGTCCCTGGAGGTGAGACAGTAACTGGCTTTGGATACCGGTAGGAGCACAGCTTAAACTTTCCAGATGAGCGACTGCACACAGTAAATTCATATCTTGTCTTTGCAGTACTTTAGAAGTTGTATTTTGTGAGAATACTGAAGTCTGCGATGGCTTGTCTAAGCTTTTGGTTTGTGCGGTTGGCAATGGTGTGCCTAACTGAAGTTAGCTCGTGTCCAAAGGGTTTGGGGGCTGCACTGTGGCACAGACTGCTTCAAGAAAGGAGTTTGTTGAAATGAAATGAGAAAGTTATGAAAGTACATTTACTGCTCCCTGAAACAGAGCTATTATCAGCAAGTTCGTTTGCATAAAAAAAAAAGAAAAAGAAGGCATAAAATGAGGTTTTTATACGGTACGTGAGGCATAGTTGAAGTAGTAATGAATATCTGACAGCTGGGTTGAATCTCACAGCATGTTTCTGTTGATATTAGCGGCAGGGAGGTCCCCTAGGTTTGCAAACATCGCTGTATCATATTATTGAAATCTGTTTTTCATTGTCACCTTCACATTTTCATAAGTGTGCATTCATGCCCTGATATTTATCATGGAACAAATGAAACCTTTCTCCTTCCACCTGAATTCAGACCTTTTCTTAACTAAGTATTTTATCTTTATTGGAGGAAAAAAAAATAAAGTCATTCTTTGGAATTTTCTTAGATCTTTTTAAATCGTAGTCAGAGGGCCAAACCTTATCCGCCCCTTCTTTCTGTGTGGAGTCCCAGAGTATAACTTGGAGGCAGAATTTGGCTCCTACTCAGTAGTGCCTCTCAGCGAGATATAATGAGGCATTATGACGACTTAAACATGCTGCTACATAAAGCTCTATTCATTTTTAAGGGCTTTTCTCATTAAAGACGCAGCTTTTGGTCATATATCAGTTGCCATCGTGAGCTATCTTGACACCTAGGAGCGGCTGCAGTCCCTTCTTCCTTAAGGGCTGGCAGAAAGGGACTGTCCCGGAGTGGCTGCAGCACTCCACTGCTTGGCAGGTCTCTGTTGCAAGGAAAAATCCTCGTAGCTGGTTAAATTGGGCTCTTTTGCATTGGCTGAGTAGCACAATGCAGCCGTAATTAGGGAGAGTCTCTCTCTGTGAGGCTAATGGCAAAGGCAGTTACTGCTGATGGAGGCAGAGCTGGCGTAGGAGGCAACGTAGCAGGGTATATGGAACAACAGATTTGGTTTTTTCAGCTCTAAATTGATTTTTTTTTTTTCTTCAGTGCTGCTCCAGAATGAGCATGTGTTAAGTCTGGACTGCCTTTCTTTGCACTATTTTGTTGCTTTCCGGAACATCTGGGTTCCAGTGGTTGCCTGTGATTTCAGATGCTAATTAATTATAATCATATTGCAGGATTATTTTCAAAAACAATGATGTACTCCAGTTTCAAAGAGATGTTCAAAACTGAGTGAAGATGAGAGGAAAAGCACTGATTAAGGAGGCTCCGGAAAGAATGTAGGTCCTCAGTTACACATAAACATATCCTACTAGTTTCAGGGGCAGTTATGGATAGGGACTCAATGTGCACGAGATGTGTATACTCTGTGCACACAACTTCCCGTGTACAAATAATTGCAGAAAACCTTTTCTGACCTTCATGTGGAAACTGAAGTGCATGTGCAGCTGCCCCTGAGATCACTGAAGCCTGGTGCCACGTTGAGGACAGAAGTTAGCTGTCTTCAAAAATTTCCATTGTCTCCAACGTTCAGAGAAATTGACTGAAGTTTAAGAATCATAGAAGAGTTTGGCTTGGAAGAGACCTTTAAAGGTGGTCAGGCCAGGTTGGACGGGGCTTGGAGCAGCCTGGTGTGGTGGGAGGTGTCCCTGCCCAGGGCAGGGGGTGGCACTGGGGGGGCTTGAAGGTCCTTCCCAACCTAAACCGTTCTATGATTCCGTGATTATATGATCTAGTCCAAAATCCCCTGCAATGAGCAGGGACATCAAAAAAGAAAATCTAAATTATTATTAGAGGAAAATTGATGATCGATACTAAAGCTATTACCTTGTGAGCAGGTCTCCCAGTTCTCGTGCAAACTCTTTCCCTCATTTGACCAGTTTGCCTTTGATTTAGTGCCAGTGGCTTAGCATGAGATCCTGTTCTGGGAACAGCGGAGTCCTTTCTTCATGCGGTCTCTGCCAGCACAAAGATAGGCCAAAACTCAAGAGCAGTAACGCACTCTGGTGTGGATGAGGGAAGCTGTGGCCTGTGATGGGGAAGATCTACCCATGCTGGAAATCAAGCTTCCCTGAGCCTTGACTCTGCCCGTGGGTCGGGCTGCCCTGCTTGGGGCTGGACATCGGAGTGGGGCAGGTCACTGGGATGCAGGATGAGGGGCAGCAATATGTCCCCTCCTGCAGGGAGCAATATTGACCACTCAACAGCATGAGTGACCGCTCTGAGGCCTTTCCTGTGCTTTGGGACGAAAATTACCTACTCTGTGTGGATGATGGACGCAGCTTCTGCTCTCTTCTCTGAAAGCACCAAATGCAAAATGTCCTGTTAGAAATGTTACAGCAGGTAACTTTTAATTAATGCACTTAATATCGTGTTTTCTCCTCTTGCAGAAGACAAAAATAGGTGTGCAATTAGCATCTCCTCGTGCAGTACTTCTAAATATCCTTAGTCACTCTTTCTTTGAAGTCTGCCTTCAATGGTGTTATGAAAACATAACCTTTCTTGATGTGTTTGTTTTTTCTTTTTTCCTGTTGTTTTGATTTTTGTTTCTCTACTCCGATCAGCACAAGACTTTATTTTAATCACTTTTTTCAGCTGCTTATTTGTCAGTGGTCTTTGTGTTTACAGAATTACAATCGACCTCCAGTGATGGCCTTAGCTGTCCCAGTGGCGGTGAAATTTCTTCAGAGGGGCAACAAGGAGCTGTGCAGAAACATGTCAAGTTATCTATCCTTGGCTGCCATCGCTAAAGCGGATCTGCTGGCTGAGCACACGGACACCATTGTCAAAAGCGTCCTTCAAGGTAGGAACATGCTGAGGTTTTGGGTTTAGTCCTGCAGCGTGCCCCCTGTTACAGTGGTTACGCTGTATTAGGCATATGTACAAACAAACACGCATGTAAAAACATGCATGAGGCATGTATGTATAAAGCATCCATATGGACGTATCTATAAACATGTGATAAAACATGTTAGACACAATCTAATAACAAAAATGGAGACCTTTCAAGAATACATGAATTCACCTAATCTTGTCGACTATGGAAGTTGCGTTATAGATTGGATGACCTGTAGGGCAGGAAATATATCTGTACTTGTTAGTTTACAGTACTAATGGACTTCAAATTATAAGCCGCGATATGAGCCGCTAGTTATTGGGCTCTTACCCTTTCTATTAGTGTCGCTGGCACTACTCCAAGATACAAATGGAGAAATGAATCCCGTTCTGTGGCAAAATCGTCAGATGTAAGATATAAAAGCTTTGTAGCGGTTCTTTAATTTTGCCTGCGTTATTACCTTTACATAGACTATTGTTGCTGAACTCTGTGCGTTTTGCTTTTGTGGTTTAAAAAGCCAAAAATGTTCGTACCTCAACGAAACAAAAGTCCAATTTAGTTGAAGTAGTGAAGTTCACAGTATTTGTTGCAGTAGTAAAACGATTGTTTACTTTTCTTCAAGTATGGGTAATAGCCATAAGTAGCAATAGCTGTCTGTCTGATTATTCCAAGAACTTTGTTATGAAGATGTTAAGCCCTCAAATTAAACGTGTCCGTTCTGTATTCCTTAAAAATATAAACGGAGTGTAGTTATTTTTAGGTGTTTTGTGGAGGGATAGCTAAGCTAGAAAGTAATTTTGTCATTAAGACATTATGGTTAAGAGTTTGCATGTTTGTCTGCTTTGTTTAAGGACAAATGTGTGATAAATATGATAAATATGTATGAGCTATGTGATAATACTAATTGAGTAGTGTCTAAGAACAGAATATTGCTAACAACTTACAAAGCCACATGGTTAATTCTTTTAAGACTTGTGACATTAATAATTATGTGTTAACGTGCGTTACCACTTGTAATGCAGTGCTGTTAATAGAAAGAAATAAAACGAAACAGGTTTTTTGGTATAGTCACGGGGTTAGGAAAAGTGATTAACACCCGCAATCGAAGGTTTCATTGTGACGGTTCCTCTTCGGTTTGTGTATTTGTGTTATTCTACCAGCAGATGTTGCTGTGGACATCAGATTTGGAAATTCCAGGCTGGAAGAGGGCACTCTGAATAGGCAAAGTGCTCTGTTTTGCATAGTGGCTTAATTGCCCTGTGTGTAATTTGTATTTCAGGCATGAAAAGGTTGGTTTGCTAGGCTAAGAACCGCGCTTACACACTGAGTGTTTGCTGAAGGGAGAAGGGAAGCAAGAGGATAAGCCGCTACGGATGGATTTACGAAGCGGTGCGGAGACAAAGAGCCCTGTTGGGGCGCTGCACAGACAGGGCTCAGCCCCCCGCCACCCCCGGGACTGATAGCAGACTTTGGCCCCTTGCCTGCGAGTCTTTGACAGCTAACTGGATTTTTTTTTTTTTTTTTGATTACTTGGGGCAACTGTTTGGCCGCGTAATCACTTTTTTATCTTATTAGCTAAAAAAGACCTCTTTAGAAAGAGTGTTTAACTACTCTGTTCCAGTTTGTGTGAACTCAGCTTCTAAACATGCAAACGTCCGTAGGGGTGCCTGCGACGCTGAACAGGCCCCGCGCTGACGCCTTCCATCAGCGTGAGGGATCAGGCAGACTTATTCCCCTTTCCAGGGGACAGCAGCAAAACTACCCTGAAGTCTTTGCCATAGGCAGGGAGTCCCGTGGCTGCTCCACCTTCCAGAGGAGCTCAGGCAAGGCATGTGGACGTCATGTTCACCGGAGGCTTGTTAGAGAGCAGAACGGGGCTCGGCAACATACCCCAGGTGTGCGTGTCTTGTGCTTCTTCACTTCTACGTTTGCGGCGCAAGAGCAGGGTCACGGTGACTTTTCCATATTTGGCGCCCAGACTCCCCCAAAATGCTATTTACTTGGTGTTTTCCAAAGAGGCGATGTGACTGTTGGCAAAGAAAAGTATAGTTAAGCTGGGAAGGAAAGAGAGAAGCGACCTGATGGAGGTGACTGGTGATGCTGGGCAGGAGGGGACTAGACTGTGGGAAAGCTTTGCTAGTCCACAGAGGTGATAAAGGCAGAGCAAAGCAGTTGGGAAGAGGAGAGTTTTCCAGCTGAGTCAGTGAGAATGAAGGGACTGGCTTTGCATTTGGTCATCTGCCAAACCAGAACAGAGATAGGAAAAGGCTACTTCCAAGACAAAGCATTTCAGGTATGAGGTACGGTAAGAAAAGCAGCCAGAAAGGACTTGTGGTAATCTGTTTGAGGATTTTTCTTTTTCTGCTGCGTTTCACGGACATTTGTTTTCATTTAATGGAGGGCACTGTATGGAAAGAGGATTTGAGAGTGTTTTTGCCCTTGCACAGTGTTGAGACCTCAAGTGTTTTTCTTAACTGCGAAGATCTTTTTTTCTGGCTGGCAGCAGATGAACAGAGGCAATCTTTCATTGTTCTGTACTCAAGGTTATTTGCAGATACTATTTAGTAAGGGAATTTTGTCGTACTTACTACTAAGTATTTATAATTTAGATACGTTTTTATTGCAGGAGGAATTCCAGCAATCAGAGCAGTTATTTTTGCCTTAAATGAACAGCATTGCCAAAACTTTGGAGCAAATCATAGAACTTTAGGTGTGAAGTACAACCCTCTTGAAAGGCACAGTAAAGCAGAAATTACCTTGTTACAGCTTTTTCTTACTGCTTTTGTACCGTGGAAGGAAGGATTTGATAGCTGCATCGTACTCAGGAATAAGCATAGCAGCAACATGTCAAGAAACTTTTCAAAGTGTGGTCTTGGGACATCTGTAGGAAGGGGAGAGAGAAACATGTGAATAGAGCAGAAGGGTGGGCTGCTTCCAGTGGAAATAAGAATTGCTCTGAATAAGACATTCTCCATGGTAACTCCTTCAGAGGCTTCAACAGGTAGTGAAGAATGATTCTTGTCATAAATGGTTACATACCCAGAGAATAACTATTCATCATTGTCTACTTCTGCTCT
Source organism: Chionis minor (assembly GCA_013398295.1). Classification (NCBI taxonomy): domain Eukaryota; kingdom Metazoa; phylum Chordata; class Aves; order Charadriiformes; family Chionidae; genus Chionis; species Chionis minor. Next base: position 56,865 of record VZSF01009851.1, on the reverse strand, counting down.
GGTTTCTACATGGAAATCACTACCAGCGTCTTGGCTCTCTGCATCTGCTTCGTATGCGCTGCGTCCAGCCTTAGGCTTTATTGGATTTTGGGAAAGCGTGAGAGAAGGAAGCTGCTGCCATCGGTTCTGCCTCCTACAAACCTCCTGTTAGCATGAAGGAAGTTGGTTACCCTGGATATCTAAATGTATATTGAAACCGACTGTGTCCTTCTCGGGTGGCCAGCATTGTGCATGGGACACTGATTGGGTTGTATGTGGGGATATCTCAAAACCAATCCTTCCTTCAGCATCAGCGTGCGTGTCGGTGTGTCAGAGCGTCTCCTCTGTACAAGCGACCATGTCCACGTGGGAAAACTCCTAGAGTGGCAGGTCGTTGCATGTGACAGCGCTCACAAGAGGGATTGTCACCGTGAAGGGCCGTTAAAGCTGTCTCTGGCTAATGCTTGGATTGCAGTCCTCTGTGAGACATTGATATTTATGTTGTTTTTCTATTAGCAGCTAAAATTATGTGTGGTTCAAAACATGGAAAAATTCCCCATTGGTACTTACTTTCAGAGTTTTCAGTTCAGGAGAAGCGTGGAAGCGTTTCAGTTTAGTAAAGTATCTTTATTTACAGAACAACTTTACAAAAATAATTTCAATAAAATTATTACAAAGTCAATTTACAATATAATACAGCTGCATTTTCTCCAAATATAACATCAGATTATGACGGGGAATATTACTTTTATACGTTAGGTCAATCCGTGGCATAAATAATGCTTTAAACAAGGAGCTAGTTTTGTTAAAGAGTCTACAAATTGCTAACAACGATTAATAAACAACACGTATCTTGGCTTATGTGGTTCCTCTGTAAAATTTACCATTAGCATTATAAAAACCAATGGCTGGAGGAGCCGGAAAGACGCGCAGCCTTACGTCTGGTCTGCAGAGACTGGTCAGCTGGACACCCAATGTGTTTGTTTCAGCAGGGATGCCAGGAGCACCGTTCAGCTCAAAAACGTCCACAGTGGCACTCATACATCAAAAAACATGATACGCTAGAGAGACCGCGGCCGCCTGACCTCGGGAGCGGCTTTTTCAATGTCGTGCCTTGATGTGTGGGTTTTTTCAGTGTTTTGCCAAAACAGCAGGCAGAGATTAAACCCCATCCCCACAGTACCTCGTTTTGTAAACTTGCAACGCTGATTTTCCTTGGGAATTCAAGAGACACAGGCTCCTATGGCTCTGTTTACTTGTACGTATCGCATTCAGCTCTTCCTGACATACGCTCTCTGCTTCAGAAACTGCCTTTCCAGAATTTAAGAAACGTACTGGGCTCCTCCATACGGCAAAACTTCTGTGACTCCCCACCCGACGACGTTGCCCCTGATACTGCACGCGTCTTCTCCGCTCTGCGCTGCGATCTCTTTGGCACTGAGCACTCTGTCCCACAGGTTGAAGCCAGTTAATTTTCCGGAGAAGGCTAAAGCTTCATCGAATCCACCTCCAACGCAGCAGCCGTTCTTTTCCTGACCAATCTGCAAAATCCCTCCGTCTGGAACAGTGTGAGCGTCGGCAACGTCCGAGGCAGCGGCTGCGAGCTCTCCCTTCACCCACAGAGACGCGGATCCGTTCTCTGAGTTCCAGGCGCCACAGAGATGGATCCACTTGCCAGGAACAACTACATTTTTGACAGCTAACTTGTGCTGGTCACCGCCAACAACAAGCACTACAGACTCGTGGCTGAGATAAAGCTGGATTTCATATGGATTGAACTTGGTTCCGTAGGAGAAGACGATCGTTTTGTCCAAAGCCTCAGTCACCTTGATCCAGATACAAGCAGTAAAGGAGCGAAGGGTCATTCCAGCAGTTGGGTGAACGCTCCCAAATATCTTTTTTGAACGCATGGGGAATAGAATTGCTGTTTCACACCCTGAAAAAGTTAGAAAGATTGTTAGGTAAATAAAAACTGTTTCACATTAGCATTATAAAACCCGATAGCTGGAGGACAAAAAACACTTGTACATGCAGTTAGGGCCCTTGGGATATGCTCGCTGCTGGGCTTCTTAAAGGGGGCTGAGAGCTCAGCGCATCCTGTGGGATGTAGGATGCTTTGGAGAAGCTGTCAGATCTGATGGATGAATTTGCCTAACGCTGTGGTGCTGGGTCTAGGGGCTAATCAGGCTGCAGGGACAAGGCTTGGCTCTTCCCTCACTCCAAAAGTTAGTGTATTGTGTAATCCCGTGCCGTGCAAAGTGACACTGAGGTTTAGCGCTGCCCGTCTGCGCTGGTGCTCGCCCTGGGAAGTCGGGCTTCCCTGAGGGTCTGTGCAGGGCAGGTGCCTTCTGCTCTGACGCCCCTCCTGGGAGAGCTTCTCTTTTGCTGAGTCTCCTAGAGAAATCAGCACTTTAGGGCAGGTAATGATGTTGGGGAGCCTTCTTCCTGTTTCATTTAGGTCTTGTTTTGACCCCCGTGTTCTTTGTCCGTACGGAGCGATGCAAACGGCGACGTTAGGGTGAGGGGGCGGGTTGAGTAGCTCTGTCAAAGGGCAGGTTGTGGCTCCCCGCCATTCCCAGGGAGCAACTGTGTCCCCTCCAGTTACGCCGTGTCCTGCAGTTGTCCTGGGGATAACCGTGTGGCACGGGAGAGGGGGACAGGGGCTACTGAAAAGCAGGCACAGGGAGCGTGGGCAGACACATGCTGAGGGGGTGTGTGTTTATTTATTTATTATAATGACTCCCTTTTCTGACCCTGCCTTTAGGGCTCTCGGTCAGCAACTTTCATGTGCCCTGATTAAGCATGGGAAATGTGTAAGACGACCGATAATTATAAACCTGTTCATCTCTCATCTCCAATTAATCAATATGTTGATAATAAAAATTAAATTAGTTAAAAGCACTAACAGAAGCTTATGAAACTTAGAAAAGTAACTGATGATCACTAAACCCAAGCCATTTTTGGTAACCTATGTACTGTTCCCTAGTCATATATAAATATTCTAACCAACATAGGGGGGAAAAGCAGCCCCCTTCTGCAATTAAGCCGGTTCGTTTCCTGTTTGAACAAGCTAGAGGATCTAAAATGTCTAAAACGTGTGTGGAAACTTCTGCTTCAGTGAATGAAGGACTCTTTGTGTCCTCCAGGATTGCACTGCTGTGTTATTTCATAGGCTGCTTCCTTTCAACTCTGAGCAGATTTTACATTTCTTCATTGGCCCTTTTGAGGAGGGGCAGGAGCAGCGAGCAACTGTTGGGGGTACTCCTTAAAATGCTACTTAGAAACACTGTATTGTGAAAAAGCTTTTAATTAGCAAGCTTTCAGGCTTTATTATCAAGGCCTAAACAAAAATAAAACCAGCCTCACTGAAAAACAAAAAGTGTGATTAGAAAATCCCTCAAGAGTATGGCTGGCAGTAATTCAAGATGTGAGAAATTAAAGTCAGTTGCTAAAAATTCCCTTGAAAAAAAAAAAAAAATTTCCAGAGAGAGACTCTGGAAGCACTTAAAAAATATATCCTTTAAATTAAAAAATAAGAACATTCTATATAAAACCAGGTAGGAACCAGTGGAAATAACCTGGATTTCCACTGATGAGATGGAGATCCTTAATGCTGATCAAGTTTTTTACTCTCACCTAGAGCAGAGTAACGGACTGCGAGGCTGGCTGTGTTACAGGAGCCAGATAAAGGATGAGATCATGCTTTCTGGAAGGCAAGATTCATGTGTTTGGGGAAAAAAAAGGAATATGCTGCAAGATCTACTCCCAGTACAGAAAGACTACTAAAGCGTTGTGAGAAATGGAGGAGTAAAAGCAATTTACTTGTAAAGCTGAACCCGTGTCCTACATGGAAGGGTAGATTCATGCTAGATGGCAAAACGCTTTGATGTAAACTATCGTTACGCTGCGGTTGTGTTGTAATAGGCGTGTGGAAGTTGTTGGCTTTGCTTTGGCAGTTACAAGAAGTGCTGCTTCTTGCTGCCCTGCATAAGGGCTCGCGCTGGCGGTGCTGCAGAGGGTCGCTGGCAGGGCTGGTGTGACTGCCCATCCTCACCCATGGCATTCTGCAAGTGTAGGTTTCTGTGGGGATTTTAAGCTGCAGCAACTTAAATTTGTGCAAAATACGTTCATTGAAGACATGTCAACATCTAGAAGACAGGCAGTGGTAGCTCTCTGGTAGGCAGAGTTGTATTCAACGTAGTCATATCGTACATGTGGCAATTTTGCACCCACGTTTTAAGCAGGTGGGGGGCTGCTCTGCCGTACCCAAGTTGCTGTAGCTTCTTTTTGGGTGTCGTATTATGGTGCGCAGGAAAAACTGACATGAAATTTAGAACCATAGAATTGTTCTGGTTGGGAGAAACCTTTAAGATCATGGAGTCCAACCTTCAACCCAGCGCTGCCCAACCCACCCCTGACCCGTGTCCCTCAGCACCGTGTCTGCCCGGCTGGGAAACACCTCCAGGGGTGGCGACTCCACCCCTGCCCTGGGCAGCCTCTGCCAATGCTCAATAGCCCCTTCCATGAAGAAATTGTTCCTAATATCCAGCCTAAACCTCCCCTGGCACAACTTGAGGCCATTTCCTCTTGTTCTGAAATTTGTTCCCTCTCGTCATTAAATTTGAGATATGAGCTCATCTTTCTATGGCCATCTCGCTTGCTGACTAATGCAAACATTTTGGAGGGGAAAAACAAAACCCAATGATACCACAGCGTTACTCATTTTTCTGTGCTTGACAATATATTCTGTCCTGACAGTTGCATGCAGGGAATGTGCCTTCCCTGCTGTGGGAATGTGCTTAGCTCGTTGCCGTCAGCAGCGTGTCTTCGGATCTAGCTCTGCTCTTGGGCAGTTGGTGAGGAGACAGCACTTAGTTTGGGAAGAGGAAGGAGTGGGTACATGCTTGAAGAGAATAGGAGAGCTAAGTGACTAGTGCATACGCATGGGAGTTACCCGCTGGGCAGGTAAAAGGTGAGAGAACATAATTTATATATTTAAAATATGTTTGCTGCTCTCTGACAACCATTTTGATCTGGGAGAGCCTGCAGGAGGTGGGATCCTGGCTGGGTGGCTGCTTTACCCCGCGTAAGGACTTTGATTAAACCCTTCTTTGATCCCAAACTTTTGATTAAACCCTTCTTTGAAAACTCAGCGCCTTGTTTGAAAAGCTCAGTGCCTCGTTTTTGAGAACCGTTAATGGGTTTCCTCCCCATGTACAGACTGCTCTCAGCTGCTGTGCTGTTCCTAACATTGCTTTGGAGTCGCATGCGGAGGAAGGCGCTGAAGAGGAGCGTTTATCAGATGTCTGCGTGGACAGGCCCACCAGAGAGAGCTCAGCGGTAAAGCACAGCACGCGTGGACTTACCTGCCGGCAGTAGGTGCTGAGCTGCCCATTTCTGCGATGCCTTCAGTTCAGCTCTGGTTTGCTGTAGCTCTTTCCACAGAGAGTTCAAAATGAGGTTGTCTCCTCTGGTGGGACTGAATTTATCCTGCTGAAAAGCTGTCTCCTGACCTTCCGCCTCAGACCTCCTCAGCCAAGCGCTCTCCAGCTGGCCAAGCCTGCTGGACACGTTGTGGCTCAGCAGCAGAATGTGCTCAAGAACTTTTCCTTGCTCAGACTCATGAAGCCTCTTAGCTCCTTCAGCGTGGTCACTGTTCCTCACGAGTGCCTGCTCTACCTGTGACACGATGTGGGAGGTGACTTTCTCGACCGCGGTGGCGAAGGTGCCCGCGAGGTTGGTGGTGAGCTGGCTTAGCTCTGCTTTTAGGCTCTGCAGGTCCACCTTCAGCATCTCATCCATCGCCTGCAGCATCATGTTCTCTTTCATCTGCGAGTTCTCCAGCATGATGAAGAGCTTGTCCCACTCGGTGTGCTCCCGCTGGCAGTCGCACGAAACAGCTGGAATGGAAGATAGACATGTTGCTGTTCCTTTGTACTTAGAATTTTAAACAGAAGGAGTATTTGACAAAATCTGTCTCTGCGCAAGGCTTACTACGTGCTTTCGACTGTCAGTGTATTTCCCTCTATAGCAAAACAGAAAAGTAAAATGGTGTGTATTATAGCAACTCTAAAACTAATTGTCAGCGGCAATCTTTTGCAGGAAAACTGAAAAATAAAGAGTATAAAGCAAATTCCAAGGCACACCATCCAAGTGCTTTAGCATTTGCTGTCCATAATAATCTACTGGTTGAAGCACATGCTTCTTCCTCTGGAAAAAAAAAAAAAAATTGTATTTGTAATAATAACTGTTACAAGAGCTAAGCAACAAAGAATGGAATTCTGCACTTAGCACGGACTTGGTTTAAATCTACTTACTTTCCTCGGTACCAAGAACTGGACCTTCAATTTCGTTATCCAGATTCACGTACATGAGATCGTAGTCATCGTCTTCATCCAGAACAGAAAGAGAAGCCCTGAAAACACAGAACAGCATGAGCAGAGAAAGCATTTCTTGGGGCAGCATTCTCCAGCCGCTTCCCGAAAATAGCCGGCCTGTGTGGAGCTCGTGTGGAAGCCGGGCTTCAGTGGAGACGAGACTGCGAGCGAGAGGCAGCGAGCCCCTAATAAATGCTCCCAGCGCCTCAGCCTGAATGAATGAGCGCCGCCGGTGCCAGCGCTGTAACCGGAGCGCGTCTGCCTGTTGCTTTTGGCCGAGAGGAGCAGGGGGCGTGCAGCTTGCTCAACTCCAGCCTTCCACGTTCGCGCTGGCGGGAGACGTACTGACTCGCGGAGGGGAAGAAACGGGGAAAGCTGCTCTTGCGAGCTGCCGCGTCCCCTCCGGGAGCAGATTGCTGCAGAGCAGGGGATGGAGTCACTTGGGGATTGCTGACCATCGGTGACGCTATTTTCTGCTCTTTGTGGAAAGAAGAGTGTTCTCTGCAAATTTACTTTGCAGTTGGCATGTGCCAGGGCTCCGGAGGGGTGCGGTAGGAAAATAAACATACCTGGAACTGGTTTGGATACACGTGTATGGTATAACCTAAATATTGTGGCTTTTTTGATATGTATAAAAACTTCTGTTATATACTGACAGTTTGCTGCTTTCAGCGATAAAGGAGCACTCATAAAGAGAGCTGCTTAGAGTTTTGCTGTTCTACCCCTAATTACCAATAACAACATTATAACCACATGCCTGATATGTTACTGCTAGTGTCTTGTTTCAGGAGCATTTGGATTAGTAGCTGCGTGATTAGAGTTTTTTCTGTTAACTTTGAAGAAGCAAAACAAGGCACTCTTGGATTAGACATTAATCTAGTGCTAAGTATTGCCGTTACAGAGGCTAATCTGCTTTAAATTCTGGAAATCTTATCAGTTCGACGGGGCATTAATTACTCTGGAGATGCATTGCTTAGGTGAGATCAGGGTAATATGGTACAAATTATATGTTGGCTATGAAATATTCAGAGAATAGCAAAAAACCCACCTGTAATCGCATCTAACTTGCAGTCTGTGTTCCCTTCCCGTTGGGGCCGTGGTTTAGCCCCTCATCGCTGTACACAGGAGTGCCTTTTCCTGAGGAGGCCAGTGGGGCCGGAGCTGCCTCTTCCCCGGATCCGCGCAGCCCCGGGCAGCCCCCTGGGAGCCTGCGGCTGCTGCACCACGTGCCTCCAGGAACCCAGCCCAGGGGAGCTGGTGGACAGACGGCTGAATGTGAGCCAGCGTGTGCCCAGGTGGCCAAGAAGGACAAGAGCACCCTGGCCTGTGTCGGGAATAGTGTGGCCAGCGGGACCGGGGCAGTGATGGTGCCCCTGTACTGGGCACTGGGGAGGCCCCACCTGGAATCCCATGTTCAGTTTTGGGCCCCTCACTCCAAGAAAGACACGGAGGGGCTGGAGCGTGTCCAGGGAAGGGCACTGGAGCTGGTGAGGGGTCTGGAGCACAAGTCTCCTGAGGAGCAGCTGAGGTGGTTCAGCCTGGAGAAGAGGAGGCTGAGGGGAGACCTTCTCGCTCTCTGCAGCTGCCTGAGAGGAGGCTGGAGCCAGGGCTGGTCAGGCTCTTGTCCCAAGGAACAAGCAATAAGATGAGAGGGAACGGCCTCAAGTTGTGCCAGGGGAGGTTTAGGCTGGATATAAGGAAAAATTTCTTCATGGAAAGGGTCATCAAGCGTTGGCAGAGGCTGCGCAGGGCAGTGGTGGAGTCACCACCCCTGGAGGTGTTTCCCAGCTGGGCAGACAGGGACATGGGTTAGGGGTGGTTTGGGCAGCGCTGGGTTGATGGTTGGACTCCGTGATCTTAAAGGTCTCTTCCAACCAAACAATTCTATGATTCTATCCCTACGCACCAAACTATCCCCATGTTTCACCCTACGTGTGCGTGGTGTTCCTGCCACGGTGGGGCTTCCAGCTGCTCTACTGCGAACGGGAATAATCAATAGTAATATTGAAGCAGTATATTACAAACCCTAAAAGTTTGGTAAAGCAGAGGTGAACGTTTTCAGGGAGGCATGTGCCTAACTTGAGTCATCTGGGGGGAAAAAATTAGTCTTGCTGCTTTTGAATAGTCCATTTGGAGTGAATGTCGAAACACCGCTGTGTAGCTTCCAGAGTTCCTTCTGTCCGTGCTATGTTTGCAGTCTGCTACCAGGCTCGGGTTTTTTACATTTTATTTTTATTTCCCCCCAAGGTCTCCGTGCTGCCGGGTTGGGCAGAGCTGAGACGGAGCACAAGGCAACCTCGTGTGGGCAGGGAGCGCGGCCGGGGCCGGCTCTGTGGGCACCGCGCAGCACGTGGCTGGGGTTGCTCTTGCCGGATGTGCTTCCCTCCACCCTGCCTGACTCGCAGCCAGCTGTGCGAAGCCATCGAGTGTCCCCAACTGTACGTTAGGCTCTGCCTGAGTTGCATAATTCCCAGTGTGTGGTCTGCTTGGAAAGTCTGAGAAGATGTGATCTGGAAAGTACTGGGTGTAAGGGTGGTCGGGGGAAGGAAGAGGGAAAGAAGGTAATTAAGGAGTTGAGCATAATGTTTTTCGGTTCTCAGACAACAAACACGCTTTTCAGGCTCTTTGTTTAGATTGAGGTAGATGAAGCAAGATGGAAAAAAAGTGAATTACTTGGGAAAGGGGCGCAATATCGTCTCTGGCTGCCCAAGCTCTGAGAATCAAAAGGTTGGGGAGCTGCACGTGTGTAAATCCCTTAGAAGCTGAAAAAGTGTGACAAACAAATGGCAAGAGGTACTCGGAGCTAACTCGAAACATGAAAATACAGGAAAATAGTGACTTGGCTTGTGCTTCGTGACCTTTCTTAAGTTATATGAAGAACAAACCGTGGTATCTGCTTGGATTGTTTACGAGTTCGTATACGCAGGTTATTCAATTAAAAGCAATTCCATGCCAGTGAGGTCACTTAAATATCACTCCAGAGTGATGGAGTTGCTTCTAAATTGCCTTTGTTTTTCATTTATCTTGGTTAGCAAATATGTTTCCTACCGCAATGTTTGCTGTCGGAAACTGCCCAAATTTGCGTTTGTACAAAGTATTTTCGTTCGGGGTAGTTTCATGGCTGCAATCCATCATGTTGTGTCATGTCAAATCACATCACTCCTCTAATACAGCCGATACTTAAAATGGTTGTTTTCTCAGATTGAATAATTAGTTTTACTTTCCAGCTACCTCTCTCTCTGTGATATCCCATCTTAGGCAGTAGCATGTCTCAGGTCAGTGGCTGTCTTTCCTCGTTTAAAGCTGGTAGTTTTCATTCGTCTCCGCTGAATTCCTTCCCTCTACACTTTTCCAGCCAGGGAATTTTGCCTGTCCAGGAGCATGGGAGTTTCATCTCTTGCAGTTGTCACCGTTGCTGAAATTCAGCTGGAGCTTCAGGGCTCTGCTCCAGATGGGCAGAAAACTTCCAGTGGAAACTGAACCGTGTGCAAGGGCAAAGAAAAGACTTATTTCTGTAGGCGCTACATTATCTGGAGAAGAAAAGCATTTCTAGTGTATGCAGTTACAAAATATTTCAATTTCAAACTCAGATGTGAGTCTAGAAAAGTTTAAGTAAATACATTCTGTCACCGTGTCAGTTCTGCCTTTGGGTGAATTGGTGCTTTGCGTGAGTCCCATGGTACGTGAGCGACACTCGGAAAAGCAGTGATACTTTTTGTACAGATTCACTTGTAAGGTGAGGAAGAGATTTGCACAAAGACTGTGGCTGGAAAACGGCCATTATGGAACAGCCTGCTAACCTGTGTGGGGTAATTCATCAGCAAATCTCTTTCCTTTGCACCTGGCCTTTGTGCTTTACGTACAGAAGGAGAGAGAAGTCCGCCGTGTCCGTGGGAGTAGAGGTGGGTCTGATCCTCCCCGGCAGCGGCTGTACGGAGGAGGGGGCCGGCTGATCGTTGGGGGCCAACGATTCTTCGAGCAGAAGAAACATTTCAGGATGGGATGCAGAAGTGTGGCTGGCTGAGGAGATCGGAGGCGCTCCTCCCAGGCAGGAGGACCCCGTAGGGATCATTACAAGCTGCTTGACTCAAAGCTGTCGGAACCTGCAGTGAATTATATGTTGGTCGCTTGGCTCCGGGGTGATGTTGCAAGCCCTAACAGTGTCTTGGGGTGCGTTTTCCACATCTGGCGAGAGCACGATGTGGTCCAGTCTGACCCATATATTCTCTTTCTACCATCCACGGAGTGACCTGTTTATCTTCCAAAATTATAAGGCTTGGATTTAAGTGGGAGAAAAAGCAGCAGGCCAGAGAGCTAGTTCCTATTGGAAACCAAATCCAAAGAGACCTTAAGGACTTCCAAGGGTTTACAAAAGGAGCCATACTACATTGCAATAGGCAGATGTTTTCCATATGTTGTTCAAGTGAAACTTAAATATATCGAGGCAGGCATGTACAGCAATGTGAAGTTATATATTTTGGTATGAGCCTGGGCTTCAAATTGAATTATGCGCAGACATCTTAAGAAAATGTGTGAGAGAGGGTTTTGCATATCTTTGTCTGTCTGCAGTTGACTCTCTCTGGCTCCTTTCTATTCCTGGAAATGGCATCCTTAACTATTTATGTTCAAATTTACTGTCAGGCATGTTCAGTTCTCTTAATAACCAACTATTCTTTCCATATGCTGCTTATTTAATTTGAAAGTCTGAATCTCAACAAAGGAGAAATATAGCTTTTAAGAAGGCTTTCTAGCCTTCTTTTTTTTTTTTTTTTTTTTCTTTTTTTTTTTTTTTGTTAATTTAAATCACACTTAGTTTGGTCCCAGGACTCAACAGAATACCATCCCAACCTGAAAGCTCATTAAACGGCTTTCTCATGATACTGTACTTGACAAAGAAAATTATAATTAATAAGATTTTTTTTTTCCTTTTTTTTTTTTTTACACCTACGGTGTTATACCTGCAATGATTCGTTCTACTGAGGTTATTCATTTGTCTTCTTGGCCCAGTATCTATTTTTCTACAGTTGTTTTTACACCTACGGTGTTATACCTGCAATGATTCGTTCTACTGAGGTTATTCATTTGTCTTCTTGGCCCAGTATCTATTTTTCTACAGTGTTTTTTATGCCTCCCTGCATTTGTACTGATGATTTTTTTAAAACTGGCATCTCCAGGTGTGTGCTGGCTTTCCAGGGCGCTCTCTCGCTCTGGGGTGAGGACGTGGAGCGTGTCACTGCCCTCTCGTTTGCTCTGTTCCAGGGAACACGATGCTGCTGCGCGTCCTGCCCGCTCTGTACGAGCAGCGGCCGCAGCCGATAACCCCCCATCTGCGGGGGCTGGTGGCACTGGTGGCTCAGCTGGACCAAGCCGAACAACACCACCTCCTCCGGCTCTTCCAGATCGTGGCAAGGAAAAAAGAACCGGGGGTAAAACCGCATTTGGAAGATCTCCCTGCTAAGTGCTGCACCTCCTTTTGGAGGAGTTTATTTGTTTCAGATGGCTTGGCAAGGTCTGCCTGCTAGCTGCTCTCCCAACAGTGAGGAGTCCCATAACATGCATGACAGTGCTTTTCTACGCTAATTCCCCATGAATTCTTTAATTTCATTCCAAATTCTCCATCTAATCATAAAGAGAACCTAACAATGACTCTGCTGGACCAAAACGTTTGTGTTAAACCAGTTTTCTACTTTTTTGGCTCCTCCTCTGTCGGCTGAGCATGAATTCCCTTAACCATGTTTCCGTTAGAATAGATGAACTGGATTAAATTACATATCAAGGAAAATAAAAATGAGTTAGGAATTCATTAGCAGTGAGATGGAAATTAATTAACTAATGCAAAATCTGTCATGCTTTGGAAATTGCATGTCATTGACAGCACCCAGTGCATCGGAGCAAAACTACCTGCTTCGCGAGTTTATGAAATTCGTAAAATGTTTGGAAATGAAGAATCCCCAGTAGTTAGTGTCTTTCCCCAGGTAGCCAAGGAAACTTTATCATAATAGGCAGTCCCAGATGGAATAGAGCTCCTTTGGGAAGCTTTGGAGAGGGCTGGGGTGCACCGCTGGCTATTGCAGGGCTCCGTGCTGGAGCTGACGTGTCTGAAGTTGCTTGGTATTGTCATTATTGCTATTATCATTGTTTATTACTGCTAACAATTTATTCAGCCACCCACCTGCAGTATTTTGCCAGAGCGATAAGTATCGATTTGCTAGAACTGGTAATGCTCAAAAAAACCCGAACCAGACGATTGGGTCACTTTATGCCCCATTTCTGTGTTGAAATGACTTTTTCACAGAGCAGTTTCTCTGAATCACAGGTGTATTAGTGTACATGTGTGTTTATATAAAAAAATAATCATTCAGTTGATAGTCGTGTCTCTGTCGTACACTCTGTCCTGTTTGTAAGATGATTTTAAGGACTACACGCTCAGCCTCTCGAAAATTTTCTTGTTACAAGAAATGATAACTTGCCTAAAGCATTTTTTTTTGTGCAACGAGGGATCTTGCCTTTTATTTTTTCCTCTCTTCCAGCTATTAACCTCGTCACATTATTTGGTTTCCAGTGGAAATCAAAAATTTCTACTGGTACTTTAATTTACTGTATCATTGAGGAAGGGTAAATCCTATGTTGTTTTAATCAAAAAAGTATAGGACTGACCCAGAGCAAGGGAAATATCTGGTGAGGGGTTTTTTTGTCTTTTTTAACAATTGGGCATTTCCTTACTTATATATGCATAACTGCAATATTTCAAGCTACAGCTTACCCTTATTCCATATGTTGAGCTGAACTTCGATTGACCTCAGCCATAGCTCTGTGCAAAGGTCAGTAAGGGTGGAAAACTATTTTACTAAATCAAAGCCTAGTGGGGGTTTTTTTTATCGCTCTTTTGGTTGTATATGTTCACAATTAAAAAATATATATTCACAATTTGCTTCTGTCTGATTTTTTTAACAGGTGCTGAAAGAGTGTATTCCATTTCTGTTTGAACACTTGAGCGACCCCAACCATAGCGACGTTATTCTAAACATACTTACAGAAATTGCGGGCTATGAACCAACAGCCTTAGCCACTTTTCTTCCGACGCTGAAAGAAATCGGTGAGGGTTTTCCAAGTTTGATTGGGCAAACAGCAAAGATCTTTGGAGCTGTTGGACATATCGATGAGGTAAGTTTAAAAACAAAAGAAGTTGGTTGGTTAGTTTTGGCATTGGGGTTTGTTTTCTAAATCTTGTATAAAGTAATACATCTAAGTATTCCTTTCTTCATGAGTAACCAGACTGCCCTACCAGGAGACATTCCCAGTCATAAGACCATGATAGGTCTGGCCTGTAATACCAGTATGGCTGGGAGAGCAAGTACCCCGAAATCAGATGTAGTATTGGAGTGACTGAGACCTCCCTTCCATCTTCTAACCAAGGAACAGTCACCTCGTAACAGGTCTCTGCAGAAACAGGGTGTAGGTTAGTGGGAAAGAAAGAAAGAAACTTCCTAGAAGAGCTTAATGAGCATGAAAAAGATGAATATTTAAATTCTCATAACCGTAAAGATACACAGTAAATAATAATTCATCTATTTATCTAGTCTGTGCACATATATGTTCTGTTTAGATGATTTGTCTGTTTATGAAATGGCTAAACCTCCTATTTGATAAAAGGCCATAATTGTCATTATTCCAGGGGCTTAGCTGAGTTAGCTGCAGCGTACCTATATGTGAAATGAAAGGCAGAGAAAGAGAACTGTATTTTGCACGCTCTTTGGATGATATATTTTAGATGCATATAGCCTTCAGGAATGTTGTAATCATGCAGTGAAACATGAACTTCCTCGTATAGTGTAAGCCAGATATCTTGGCTTTGTAGCCGTAGTTAACTGGATACTTCAGACAAATGTCTTTATAATGAAAACGCTCAGTGGTGATGCTGGGCTCAAGCCTCATCACAGGAACGTCTTTGTTTGGGATCTGACCCAATGGGAATATTATGCCTAAAAAGGATTTACAGTGATAAACTCTTAAAAAATTATGGGAGTTTCATGGCAGTGTAATGCATTTGCACGGAATTTTTTGCTTTAGTCATAACTTTAGTCCATGGCAGGGGCGTTGGAACTAGACGATCTTTAAGGTCCCTTCCAACCTAAACCATTCCATGATTCTGTGAACTGCGCAGTCTGGATGCAGGAGTGACGTTCACCTAATCCAGGTGCCACGAACAGACTCAAACACCGTGTACAGAGAGCGGTGGGCAGCTCTCAGATCCCAGAGCCCTCTGACCTCCCCAGAATTCCAGCTCCGATGAGCAGCCCAGAGATCCCCACGTCCCCAGCAGCGAGGGATGCTGCTTGTGAAGATCCGATGTTCGCCCTGGGTCCCGCTGGGACTGGGAAGTGCCTTAGACCCCGACGAGACCCATATTGCCCTGCCGCTATCCCCCACTCCTAAAAATACAGCCTGGAGGAGATTTACCACCACGAGCTTGTAAACTACTTGTTTCCTGAAGACCTTGGGTGTCCTGAGGACACCAAACTGTTTAGACTTTCTTATCGCACATCGTGATTTTTAATGAGGTTTTATTTTCATTCCTAAGTACAAGCTTATGTGTCTTTCACCACTGTTAATAGATATTTTCCTTCCACATCAAATCTTGTAAAGATTTTTACATTGTTTTGTAAAGGCAAAAACAATGTTCTACTTAATTCAAAGAGTTTCTGGTAAATAATTCAGTTTTATGTCTGCAACAAAACTCGATTATATAGTAGAAAATGAATGGTGTGTAATAAATCTAGCCATTTGCTGAACTGTGGCACTGATGCCTGCCGCATAGTAACCTGGATAATTCATTTCAGCAAAAAGCTGAATCCTGCAGTTTCCGTGTCCTTTCAGTGATCCTTGAGGCAAAACTTGCACTAAGTCAACCGGAGTTTGCATCAAGGGCAACGGGTGTCTGATAATGTGGGTACAGCACAGGAAGGCACTATACTTGCTATTTCTACTGATCTTGAGCTTTATATGCACTTAAAATGCAATTCATCTTGTAAGAATTAAACCCAGATTTGGTTTGGCTTTGTAAATCTTATTTCTGTTGCGGGAAGAGGTGGGAGGAGAAGCCAAAATCCCATTGAAGACTGAGCCAAATCAAGTTTGTTGTTCTCTCCTTGTTGACTTACATCACCCCAGCAAAATTTACCTTTATAAGAACGGCAGCTTGACCACATTTAATTCCGTGTTTGGTACTTAAGAGTCAACATCTCCTAGAAGCTTCGCAGCTTATAACTAGGTAATCCTCAAATGAGCACAGCTGCGATCAGAGTTTAAGGATTTAATTTGGATTCTGTATTTTAGCGTGTTGAAACCAGCTCTTGCCATGTGAGCGTCTCTGAGGCTCCTTTTCTGCTGTGTTCTGCTACTTAAAAGGGACAGAGTTTATTTTGCCTCTTTTTTTGTCATTGTTTTATACCAAGAATAAGCAAGCGACCAACCGGACAATCTATTGTTGGAAATTATAGATCACAGGAAAGTTCACAAAGCAACGATTTGCAGAACGTTTTCTCCTTACGTGTTTTAATCCACTGCGCATCCACGCAGCTACCAAGCGTTACACGCGCAGCCTGGGCAAGCCTGCACTGAGTGATTAATCTCCAGTCTCGTAAGTGTGGAGTAACTGGCATTATGTTCCGTGTCACACGTCTTATTTTTCTGAGAAGCTGCAGGCTGCTCCGCCGCCGCCTGCTTGCAGAGCTGGCGCACCTTTCGCATGCCTGTAGCAGCTCTGGCTTAGCGACACCCGAGACCTTTCACGAGATACTCAAAAACATGGATAAAAGCAACGTGTGGAGGGTGGCAGAGGTGAACTTCCCCACGTGAGACAAATGGCTCCTCTCCTCTCTTGTTTTCTCAAAAATAGCTGAATAACAGAAGAGCTGCGCTGATTCAAATGTGTAAGTAGTTACCAGCGCTCCAGCGACTTGGTTTTGCCTCTGCGGTCACCTTAGAGCCATGCCAGTCGTGAGGCTGCCAGGTGGTCATGCTGGGCTTGCTGGTGGCTCCTCCTGCACTGGGGCTACTGGAGGCTCCTGGCAGCCGTGCCAGGCTTGCACAGTGCTGTCACCCAGACACAGGTTACACAGGTTGAAACATCACCACTGGATCTTCTCTGGAGGTTGTCCCCGCTCTGTCCTCTCTCCTCTGTGCTGGGCAGAGGAACCAGGGTGGCCGAAGGAAGCTCTCAAGCCAGGGTGAACATGTTGGTGAGGAAACAAAGGCAAGCTCTCCAGGTGAGGAGAGGTCCGAGCACAATGTACAGGAACTTTGGGGAAGCCTGAGGAGCACGTGGGTCTCAGGCTCTGTCTGCGGAGCCCTGGTGCTCCAGCCCAGTCTGGCAGCCACCTCCACCAGCACCGCTGGAGCACCCGGTGCCTCCTGCCCTTCCTCGGTGGGGAGCGGTACGTCTGTGTCCCTGTTGCTCTCAAAGGGACTGGATGTGTCTCTGGCGGTGCCACGCTGCCACTTCACTGACGTGCTTGGGTGATGGCTGGGCGTTGCATGCCGGAGCCAAGGCAAGTCACCATTTTGGGTGCAAATCTTAGGCTGGAGTGGCTGGGGGGGGCTTAAAGTTTCCCATTTTCTCCTTGTGGAAGACTTCTGTTTTGTGGGGCTTTGCCCCTTCTGGGATGCGGGTTGTGGTCTGCTCCCCTCGTCGCCTGGACATTTTCACAGCAGGTTCCCTCTGCCTTCACAGACATGATAACTGCTGGTCTTTCTCTCACCTTCTACTAGTGAGTTTTGTCTCTTTACCCTAAGAATTTTATATTTTATTTCAGGGACCTGGAGGGCTTTGTGGCCCGCTGTTCTGTGGGGGTATGAGGAACTACTTTGGCAGGAGGTTTGTTGGTCTGCAATTGCGTGTGGTTGCGGCAGACCAGGCAAGGTGACCAAAGGGCCCTTGCGACTCTCATGTGTTTATTATCACCGTGGATCTCTCGTAGTCCTCCTTTTCCCTTGGAAAGGTTTTGTTTGCTTTGCTCCGGCGGTTCCTGGTGCGGGTTTTGCCCCCACCCTGTCGTGAGCCAAGAGACAGGTTGTGTCTCTGGGTGTTGCCGTGCAGATCGGGCTTCTTGAATGGGAAAAAATGCCTTTTTGAACGCGCCGTGGATTTCACCGGTGTATGGGGCATCACTCCCTGCAATGCAGACGATCAGCCTGCGATAAAATAAGCAGAAACACATCTGGCATCATAAAAGCTGGACAGACCTTAAAGGCTCAGTATATAACAATGAGCGCACCCGCAAGGAAGAATTAAAAGAATACTCTGATCTATAAGCGTAACTACGAAGTTACGATCGTTACTGCGGCCGGTTAATTTGTTTAGATGAGGTCCAAGTAGAAACGTGCGAGCGGCACCATGGTCCCTGCAGACACACGTGCTGCTGCTGGTGTCGCCTCGCAGCCCGCGTGGCCGTGCCTTCCTGCAACCCTCTGCTGCCACGTCTCCCCCTCCTCCTCCTTTCCCGGCCCCGGCGCCGTGCTACGGATACGCCGCTGGCTCTTCCTTATAGATGTGCATCAGCATCCCCTTCCCTGCCAAGCAAAAGAAGTGGGAAATGAAACGACAGTGGTAGCAGTGGAATTTTCCTTGCTGACATTTCATTTCACGGAGGGGTTTAGTTGGGGAAGAGGTGGCAAGGGCTGAGGCTTGGCCCTCCATGGTACAGGTTGCAGGTACCAGCAGAAGGTCCTTTCTGCTGCCTTCTAGAAGCAACCTCTTGTGCTTTCCCTGAGCTGCGCTCTCCACCTTGGCAGTTCAGGCGGACCCCTGGAGAGATGAGAGGTTTGGCTGCAAATAGATCCCTTTATTTTAAATGTTGCCCCCTTGTTTATACACGCCGCTTCTGCTGATGTCAGTGAGAGTCTCACGGGTGAAGCTGAAATCAGAACTTGTGCCTTAACCATAAATTTGTGCAAAGCAAAACAGCGTCTTGGGGCATAGGTCAATCGAACATTTTAATGACTTTTTTCCCCAATAACTGTATGTTTGGAACCAACTGGAAATCGGAGTTACTTCTGAAAGCCTTGTGATCTCTCTTTGTGCTCTCCTGATTGAGCCTGATTTTAAGATAAAGCAAAATACTTTGCCGCGCCTCATTGCCTGTATTTTAGATCTTCACCTCCTGGCAGATGTAATGCCATAAAATGCAAGCGATGCTCATGAAGAAATACAGGAATACGTAAAATAAGCGTTGTTAAAATAACAACGGGTTAGGTATATCCAAATAGGCTTTCCGAAAATTTTTGGACAAAAACTGTGGGCGGGATGATGACCGCTTTCATGTTGAGCTATTTTGCTGTAATTTTGTTTTGTATAACAGTTACATATTATATTACTCAGTAGAGTTTATTGTTCTTTTACCTCACTCCAGGCGAGTAGCAGCATTTCAGCATGGCTGGAGCCACTCCAGCTGGATCAAAGTGACATGAAAATGGTCAAAACTTCTCTTCCAGTTACGTCTGCTGCGCAGTTTGTTTAGGAAACAAAAATGTGTTTTAAATGTTAATTGAGCCTGTGTTTACCTCTTGGAGGGAGGATTGTCTTCCAAATAAACTAGTGAATATGTACCAAAAAGTCAACTTCTTTCAAACCATTGAGGGGAAAAAAGCTCATTCCGTCACCCCAGCCCAGCGCAGCCGAGGATGTAGCTGTAGTTTTTCCCCGTATGGCTGAAGGGAAGCAATTTGTCCGATACGCTTTTCTCATTTGTCTCTGTCATGGCAGAGCGTAGCAGATCCTCTTTTGCTTAAAATAAGTTGACTTTTTCTTCAAAAAATGGCTCGCTTGTGATGCTTAGGCCGTGTTCTGCCAGAGTCCCCCAGGTATTTTTATGGCCCAGCTGTAGTCGGAATCAAACTTCCAGCAATTTTTTCTCTCCCGTTAGGCGGTCCCAGAAGAGAAGAGGTAATAACGCTATTGCCCGGCGGTTTGAGGATGTGTATGGCACACGACTTCCCCTCCTTTTCTACTGACCCTTGGGAAGAAGAGAAATTTTTTGTTTTCCTAAAGTGCCTTTGCTTGTGTTTCAGCACAAGGGCTAAAACAAAAAAAAAAGATTTCCTAATTTCTGTGTCGCAAGCGGGTTTCACTGAGCGGAGCCATACCCGCTTACCCTGGTGGGGGGTCCGATATGAGCTCCTGGGATAATTGCTGCTTTCCCTGCTGCTTTTCCCACTCAGATATTTTTGGGATTGCGGAACCTAAATACATTTAGGACAATTATAACAAAACGGAGGAACCCTAACGCATTTCTTCACCTTCAGGGTTTGTGTTTTCGTATGTGAATTTGTACACGTACATACAGAAATACTTGGAACGGGAATTGCGTGCCCTTGCCAAGCAGAGATGATAAAGTATCTATGCTAGAAAATATTTGCATGCTTAATATTATGATCTGAAACAGCCCCTTTAATCCTAATTTGTGGGGGATGTGATCTCGCTGATAAATCGGCCAGATCGCATGTCCCTGATAAATTGGCGAGGGAAACTTTGGCTACAGAGGGCACATCAGCCTTCCGCGCGCTGGCAGTGATTGATACAGCTGCCAGACAGCGCCTCAGCGCCTGCGATGGGATCCTAAAGTGAAATCTCATTTTAAACTTCTCTTTGCTGCAGCGTTAGTCACGGGTCTAATCTGAGTGTTGCTCCTAAATGAATTGCTATGAAAGGAGAGGACCCCCGCTGTGATTTATGAGGCGCTTTAATCTCCTGCCATTAGGGAGGTTTGGTGCCGATAGCGTCCCGCTCCTCGGTGCCGGAGCAGCCCCGGAGACCACGGGCTCCTGGGTGACGCTGCCAAATACGGCAAATCAGCAGCACCCAACAGGTCCGGAAAGGAAGTCGCGACTGGGGAACAGTTTGTGGTCTGAAAAATAGATGTTTGCTCCTGGCTAGGTGCTTTTAACAGCTAACGGCATACGCAGAATTCCCTGCAATTGCCTGGCGACCCTTGATTATTTGCAGTTAGGGACAGTAACACGGACAGAGAGAAAAACCCGGGAATTAGCCCATTAATACAATGAGGCTGTAATGAACAAACCCACAGTCGGTCATGGGTCAGGCAGTGCCACAAACCAGCGCAGACCTGAGCCCTGGGGTCCGCTCCGGGCTGAGCTGCTGGCAGGTTATGACATGTTTGTGTCCGTGCTAATACCTCCGTGAGCTCCACGTGCAACCGGTCGGGTTCGAACACGAGGAAGAAGACCCGGAGGGAGACGAGCCTGTGAACTGGAGCAGCGGGTGGGAGCGCTCGGCCTCAACCAGCACAGAATAAAACAAAAAAAGAGCAGGGAAACTGGGAACGGGGAGGTGAAGTAGCTTGGCCAAGGTCACAGGGCTGATCAAAGGTGAGAGGGGAGCGAGGTCTGCCCTCAGCCAGGCTGATCTACCCCCCTGGAGCCACGCAGGGCCATCAAAAAAGGCTTTACGGACTCTAACTCTGCGTTTGAGGAGGAGACAAGGTGTACTGAAGTTAGGCCGGGTGAGGTAATACCAAGGGGAATAAATTGAGGCTTCGGTAACAAACGTCAATAGTACACAAAAATAAACTGCGTTTGATGTAGTTGCCTCTTTGTTAGTTATCGTGGGGTTGCCGCTATTCCCCAGTGACGATGTTTTAATCAGCAGCGTGCGTGCACACCTCTCTTGCACAAGCAAACAATGAAATAATTTGTTTAAGATTGGTTTTGTCTCCTCGTATTGTCCAGGAGCGAGCCCGAATATGCCTGATGTATTTGGTGAACCAGCTGGCCAACATGGAGCACTCCTTTCACCATATTCTCTTGCTGGAAATTAAGAGTCTCACCGACACCTTCTCGAGCATCTTGGGCAGCCAGAGCAGAGACATCTACCGCATGAGCAACAGTTTCACTGCCATAGCCAAGCTCCTCGTCCGACAGCTGGAGAACGACAACGCACCTGGGGCCAGGTAAAAATGGTTTTTGCACGATAAAGCCACAGCCATCTCCGTGGCTGTGTGAGGTGGCGTAATTTTATGTTAAATATATTCCAGTTGCAATGAATTGAAGAGTCAGCTGAAAGTAAGACGTCCTGCAGTTCCTATAAGCTGCTATATTGATATTTTCATATTGATCTTGAAACCTCTCTTGTATCATTCCAGTATATACTCCCTCAGTCGATGGATTGTGTTATTTTTAGGATCGGGTAAGTGTATAAAATAGTTTACAGGCACCTGATGGACAGCGTCTCTACTTGTAGAAGTAGCTTGAGGTAGACATTTCAGATGCAAGCATGAGGATGAGGGACACTAAAGCAGGAATCTGTAATTAAAGGGTGGCAGTAAGAGCTGTAGGTGCGCTCCATGCTACCAGGCAGAATGACAACATCGCACGACACAAATTGTGTCATTTGGCACTGAAGAATAAAGAAGCGGTTCAAGTTTTAGCACTTAAAGAGTAGGGAGAAAGCCATGTCTCAGATAAGCAGACTAAGGCAATCTAAAAAGCTTCAGCTAAAAATAAATCAGTGAAGCCAGGCTGCACAATTATCATTGAGTTTCTTCTAGAAGATAACTACTGAAGCTGGGGAGAACAATGTCTGGCGTAGCTCCCCGATACAGGGTGGCTAAAAGAAAGTCTGAAAAAGTTTTCTCAAGCTTGTACAAAAAGATGTTCTGCTCACTCAGCTTCTTTTAAAGGGGTATCCTAAGGTTAAAGCATTGGGAGCGTTACCGCGTTCGACACAGTAAGAATGTAAGTGTTATTTACATAGATGGTGGTAGTCACTTTTAATTAGGGAGAGACTTATAATTAGCGCTGTGTGTACTGAAATAGGTCAAGAGGGCACAAAGGAATAGTAATTCTGTGATAAAATTTAACACAGATGTCAGAAAACTCATAACCATGAAGGACAGCCTGGGAGACAGGCTTGTGGCGTCGGAGCCAAAACATTGAGGTCATTCAAGAAACAATTAACTGGTATCCTGGAGAGAGTTAAAAATGAAAAAGGAGAGGAACACCCTGATATAGTCCCTCATCTTCACCTGGTGGCAGAAACCTGTGCTGGATTGAGCCCTTGGCCACTCGTTTCATGAAAAGCTTCACTGAAGACAGTGAAAAAGCCTAAATGGAGATAGCAAAGTGAGCACAAAATGACAAATGTGTTTTCCAAACCAGTCGAGTTCCGCTGCGAAGGGGAGTATGCCAGATGTCACTTAGTGAAGGGGACCAGAAGGATGTCAGATATTCTGGGAACTGCAGTGAAGCAGGACAGGAGTTGAGGCTTCAGTAACAAAGCATAATAGTTATTCACACAGCCCGTCGTGGCCCATTGATTTATGGTAGAAAAATCACTTTATTTGTTGAAACGTTGTGATATTTCTATTCCTTATTATCATCTGTGCTTAACATTTATCTCTGGAGCTGATAAAAACCAGTAAAAAAAACAAGAAAAGTTTTTCATTCAAATCTCATTGCTGCATTTCCCCATTTCTCCCTAAAATCCCCCTTTGTTAAGGACTTGCTGTGCTGGGGAGCAGAAGCTGCTTCATCTGCGTGTGTGTGGTTACAGATGCAAAATGCTGTTTGGGTGGAGAGGCTGGGGGAGGAGAAGGGAGGAAACAATAATATTTTTCAGTGGATTTTTCAGAAAACATCCTTACTTTCCTTCAGGAAAAAACCTCTACTGGTTCTACTGAGCATGAACGGAAAAAGCCTTGGTTGTTTGCGTGTTTAAGTTGTATTTGCCCCCGAGGGCCAGCACAGCCATGCATATGAGCACATGAAGGTGTAAGTGATGCCTTCGGAGTGTGAACGCGGTCGGGGGGCTCTGGTGGGCAATATGTGGGGGCAGACCATGCAAACGCCCCCACCTTATCCCAGGGCTGCAGTGGAGCCGCACAGAGTTTATTCTGGTTTAGGGGACAAGCAGAGTTTGGCCTCCAGTCTGCAGTGGAAGGAACTTAAAATAGATGTTCCTTCGCACTGTTTGCGTCGTTGTTATCAGTTTTTAACATTTCTGTGGATAAATTGCTGCTTTGATGAGACCGGACCAGCCCTGTGATACAGCCGTGCTTGCCACGAGGCGGGTGCGAGCGTAGCCAGAAGCCATGGGAAGGAAAACCTGTTCCTGATGCTCCTCTGGGTAAGGAACAGCGTCCTGGGACATGTACGCCCTGCACGCCGCTGTCTCAGGCCAGTGGCAGGGCCCGGACCCTTTCAGACAAACTTCTCTGAAATTATTTCTTATTCTCCATCTGCCTCTGGATTATTATTATTTTTTTAATTTTATTTTTTCCTGCTTCCTCTGTCTAACCCTCTGTGAGGCCGGTTCCCTGTATGCTTGCAGCTGCCATCACCTTCTCTCCGCGTGGCTGTCAGCTCAGAGGGAAACACTGATTTTTCACCATTACGATTTGTAGGTATTCTTTGGGTTTACAATTCAGGCCTGAATCAAACATAGTTTCAGCTAAATCAGACAAGAAAAAGTGTGGGGCAGCGCTTAGGGCTAAAATGAGAGTTCTCTGCTGATTTAAGCAGTGTTTCTTCTGACATGTAAGTGGGTTTGGTTCAGATGTCGACGTGGAAATACCCTCCTAGCTCCAGAGCTGCTGCCATTGCTGAACTGCAGCGTTTTTTACAGAGCAGCAATCCAGAGTATTTATGCTGTGAAAGGGAAACAGGATTTTAAAATGTGTGGCTGGATTATAACCATTCCTTCCAGAATCATGTGTTTACATAAGAAGAAACTGATTTCTGCAGAGCGATGGCTGGCTCGGAGTTGTTTGACACAGGGAATTTTACATGCAGTTAGTGGAGAGTATAATTAAAACCATGCGATGCTCTGTTGCCCCTTCCTGTCACAAAATTGCAAGTTATTCGGTCTCGGAGGTGCTTTTTAAGAACACATACGGCGTTTTAATGGACTGATCCAACCTAGAAGTATAGCATGATCAACTGAAAGAAGGCAAGAAAGGAAAGAAAGAAAGAAAGAAAATTTAATGAAGCTTTCAAGCCTTTGTTCTGGGTAAGAACTGAGAGTAACAGGCTACACCAGGGCTACTCCTTTCAGTGTCGTGGCTGGGTGAAATTATCTCCTCTCCTTAAAGGAGAGGAGAGGTCTAGCACATGGCACCATTGAGCATCCCTTTACCATTATTTTGCCTTTCATTTTCTGCAGTATTTGTCCTTCGTCACATCAACATTTGCAGCGATAAAGAGAGCTGTAGTGGCATCTGAGACTTTCCTGTGTTGGTAAGGGACTATGGTGGGATTTAATTCAGTGCAGGCTCCCAGAAGCCTGTCCCATCGCCGCTCCATGCCCCCTGCCCCCTGCCTGTGTCCACCAGCCTCAGCTATTAAAAGGTTTTTGCCTCCCTCATTAGCAGCCCCCGAGTGCGGAGGCTGCGGGCGAAGCGCCGGAGGATGCAGCCTCCAGCTCCCGCTGGCACCTCAGCCTTGAACGTTGCCTGGCTGGTGATGCTTCCACCATCGTTCCTAGCAGTACTTGGAAGCTCGTGATGGGCTTCCCAGCTGTGAGCTGGAGGTTTTGAGCTCCCCACCGCTGCCACTTGCCTCCTTCAAACCTGCGCTTCCATCGGATTTGAGGTGGTGATTATGGCTGCACATCGACGAACCACAAGTACCTGCACTTGATCCATTCCTGTTGCCTCCGTGCACGCAGTCGAAGCCCTGGAAGCAATCCCATAGCGAGTGTATTTTTAGCAATTTCTATTTGGGTATGCTCTTTTTCCCATTTTAAGCACGTGACCGGTGATGTTGGTGATGGCTGGTGGTCTGGAGAAATGCTCTTCCGATTAATGTCTCCCTCTTGCCTTGCTGACCTGTATGTTTAGATCTCTTTCTACAGAGAATTTAAAAGCAGTGAAAGGGCGAGCAGCAGAACGCCGTCCGTGCAAGCCAGATCCTTATGATTTCTCGATAGGTTTTTGCATCCTTTTCCTCTCGAAAACAGCCAGAGCATTGGTGTAAGCTGATCCTGCTCCAGCAACCTCAGCAATGTACCTAATGTCTCTTGCCAAGATTTCAAACAATAGTTTATTTTACTGCTGCTGGAGGGGGGGGCCGGCAGGACGGCCTGCCAGGCGTCCCGTTGGGCGTGGGGTGGAGGCTCCGTTGAACGTTTCGCTCGGGGAATGTGCTTTTGGCTTCCCGGGAATTGAGGAGCACGAAGCGGGTACACGTGAGAGCAAGGGATCCCCTGGGGACGCGCCCGGGGCTGAGCGCTCCGTGCCCTTTCCGCGGGATTTGAGGAACACCGGGCTGCGATGAGCCCCCTGTTCCCTGATTACTGCTGCTTTACAGGATTCATTAATACATTTCTGTAGCAGAAGCGTTTTCTCCGATTTCCTTCCCAAAACCATTAGTGCGGAATGCCGGACAAAAAGGTGCTATTATATTTTTATCTCCAAACATCATTGAGGCTTGCTGGTTTGGGTCTGTCATTCATAAACCCCACCAGTCCATCAATCCCCTCTCTGTAGCCGGAGGCTTTATACGTATATACGTGCGTAACAGACGTTTTTCTTAGCGCTTACTTCTCACAATGGGAGCAGTGTTGAGAGTTATGTTGGAGTGACAGCTTTCTAATAAATTAAATCTTGTCCCACATCTCCAGAAAGATTTCTTACTAAAGGTCATGCCAAGGTTCTTTATTACAGAAGAATAATTTTTTTTCAAAGTGTTCTGCAGTGTTAATGTATTATGAGATCTTGCCTAAATTAAAAACAAAGCAAGACAAAACTTGCCAGCTCCCCTGAGAAATATCCTGAACTGCCTTTATCAAAACAAACGAAAAAGTGCATTTTGTGATGCAGTGTTTGGGGTTGTTTTTTTTTTTTTTTTTAAAAACATGCTTTTTTGTTTCCGCAATTGGTAATTTGCAGTATTTGGGAGTTTTTAATAGGCTTCTCGACTGTGAGCATGACTACGCTGCTTTGAAAGCGCTGTGTTAAAACTCTCATTCGTGGCTTTCCATATCCATATTTTACAGATCTAGTTATTCAGATGTTTGCTCATGGGGGGGGGGGGGGGGGGGGGAAAACCCAAAGAAATGGTCAGAAGCAAAATGAGCTTGTTTTAGAGCTGTGGGTAGAGTTTAAAAAGCAAATACTGCTAAATACCCCTTAATCCTCTAAGAGATTTCTCATTGTCTTTGTACCACCTTCATGATTCTTTGGTCCAGTTGCTCCATAGTTGCCGGAGCAAGATGGGAATGATAAAAAAAGATAAAAGATAAAAACCCCCCAGCAGAAGGCACCTCCCTGAAGAAGAGGGGAAGGAGCGACAGTGCTTTTGCCACGGTGTGCTTTTGGTCCCCTGGGACATTCAGTCCTGTTGCTGCTGCATAAAGACCGAGCAGCATCTTCAAGGGAGGATGGGGACACCCGAGGTTTGGGCTTCTGGCCAACGGGCCGATGTTTGGAGGAGCTGGGTCTCCCCGTGAGCTGTGCAGGAACCCGGCAAACTCCCCTTTTCAGGAACCCTCTTTTGGGGAATCCCATGCTCAAACTGAAAACCTTAACGTGGGAAACCGGGTTTTGGGCAGGGAGTGACGATACCCACATCGCTGGCGCTGGGCTGGGGGTCCTGCGTGCCGGGACCCTGCCGCAGCGCCCTCGGCTTCGGCCGGTGGCCACCGCTGCCCCCACGGCACCGCTGCTGCGCCTCCCACAAAGACAACGCTTTCCACTGGTCGGAGGATGTTTCCATCACCAGAGAGCAAATTTTGACCAGCAGTATATTTGACAGCATATTTCTTCTTTTCCTTTAAGATTCACAGCTTCCCTTCAATTTATTTTAAAGTTATCTTCGAATTTTGCATTACAGGTTTACTTATTCTAAGCCTGAGATAACGATCGAATTTAAAATAAAACAACTTGTCCTGCAACCCTACAAGTCCATTTTTAACTCTTCGTTTTTCCTTTTTGCTGAACTTCACTCACATTGCTTGGAACTTTTCCTGAGCCTGTTTCAGCCTATGTGCTGAGTTGTAAAAGATATTTTTCTTACTCAGGGTACAATAATTCGGTAGGAACTGCATGTCCTTTCGTCAAACCTTTCAAACCACAGACTACTATAAACTCTGCAATTAGCTCTATTTTTGGTTTATGACAATAATGCAATAACTCACTGTTTAGCAAGCTGTAACGAACGGTTCAAGTCCAGTTGAAAAACTTTGCTATGGGACTATGAGGGCAAGAGTTGGGGTGTGCTTCTGCAGATGCAGCCCCTGCGGATTCTAAGCCAGTGTTGTCAGAGACGGTCAGTGGTTCCAGTTCATCTGACAGAGACATTGGTCTAGAAGAGGGTTTTGAAAAGGATTAATTAACCTCTAAGAGAACGTCTGCTGAAATGTAATTATTTTCCCAGATACATAATCCAGGTCGCAGGCAGAAATGCAGCATCAGCACCACTAGGAACACAATGTACCAGAGTTAAATCTCTGTTTTCTACTTCTTTAGGATGGAAAACGATACTGAAACAGAATCTGCTGCACCACTGGATGATTTAAAATCTGTGATGAATGGAAATGAAGAAGATGAAAAGCTTCAAGTTAAAATACAGGCTTTTGAAGAGAAAATAAATGTCGACAACAGTACTCCTGGCTCCGTGCGGAGATACAGTTTAGGCCAGGTTTCTAAAGAAGAAAGGAAGGATATGAGGTTTAACAGGTATGGCTCTGTAAAATGTGTGAGTGGTTTTCATGAATATCAGCTTTGTAATAAAACTTTATCCAAGCATAGAGAAATTGGTCCGCTTGCATCATACCTATGGGTATCATAAGTCTAATTTTAACCAAGTGCCATATCCATGAATTCAAAGGCCGGATAAAATCTTTCTAAATTATTTATTTAATCTCTTCTGTGGCCTAAACCAGCACAAGGGGTAGGAAAATATTTGCATTCAGATATTACTGGAAAGGAAGATACGATGCAGAGACCTCTCCTGGGTATTCCTGCTAATAATATGTATCAAGTGGTCCTGGTGGCCAGTCGACTGAACATGAGCCAGCGTGTGCCCCGGTGGCCAAGAAGGCCAATGGCATCTTGGCCTGTATCAGGAATGGTGTGGCCAGCAGGAGCAGGGAGGTGATGGTGCCCCTGTGCTCAGCACCGGTGAGGCCGCAGCTCGAGTGCTGGGTTCAGTTTTGGGCACCGCAGTATGGGAGAGACATTGAGGTGCTGGAGTGTGTCCAGAGAAGGGCAACGGAGCTGGGGAGGGGTCTGGAGAACAAGTCTTATGAGGAGCGGCTGAGGGAGTTGGGATTGTTCCGCCTGGAGAAGAGAAGGTTGAGGGGAGACCTTCTCACTCTCTACGACTCCCTGAGAGGAGGTTGTAGCCAGGTGGGGTCAGTCTCTTCTCCCAAGTAACAAGTGACAGGACAAGAGGAAATGGCCTCAAGTTGTGCCAGGGGAGGTTTAGGTTGGATATCAGGAAAAACTTCTTTACCGAAAGGGTTGTCAAGCATTGGCACAGGCTGCCCAGGGAGGTGGTGGAATCGCCGTCCCTGGAGGTATTTAAAAGCCGGGCAGACGTGGTGCTGAGGGACATGGGTTAGGGGTGGGTTTGGCAGTGTAGGTTTATGGTTGGACTCGATGATCTTGAAGGTCTCTTCCAACCCAAGTGATTCTAGGATTCTAAGTGTTCGAAGCCAGTTTTGTTCGTGTGCCATGTGGGATGAACGCGACTCTCCAGGACTTTGGATGCGCTAAGGGCTCCATCAGCAACCTGCTGGCCCCGCAGCAGAGGGTCTCGCTTCCTGCTCCAGTTTCTGCCCTTTCAGTCACTTTTCTTCTACCCCTCTGGCTCTTACGGAGGCTTAACTCCATCCTCGGCGTATCAGTACGGGGCAGTGAAGACCTGGAGGCCGAATCTTGGTTGAGTTAAACGGCTGCTGGATGGCGTTTTTATGATGTGATCAATAAACGTAAGCTCCAGCCCTGGGGTTAGAAGTTCCCCCACGCACAGGTTGACTAGCTGCCTCCCTGGCATGCAGATGTTGTGATGTATGGATGTTATTTAGCTTCATTTGCTTATTAAAGCTGTGGCTTGAGTTTTGCTTTTGAAATGCATATTTACCAGAAGATACTTGCCTCTGGCTAAGCGATCCCCACGTTCCACGCTCTGCACCAGCTGCATGGAGGTAACTCGGAAGAGCGCGTGTTTGGGTGATTTTTGTGTCGTGCCTCTATTCCAAAACATTTTTCCTTTCCTTAATCATCTTCCAGGTCCAAAAGCCTCGCTTTGCACGCCATCCGCATGAAGGGGGCAAACTCGGAGAGCGGGCAGGATGAGGAGAACGGGGAGATAACTGCTGGCATCTCCTTCACGGAGATCTACCTTAGCCAAGAGAATGACAAATTGCCTTTTGGTGTTGACGCTGAAGCAACGCAACTGGGAAATTCTTTGGTTTCACACCAAAGTATCGATTACGCAGAATCAGCAAATTTACCAGAATCTGCTAAAGAAAAGGCCCTCGAGGGACACGCAGAGGCAGGGACGAGCCCTGTGGAGTACCAGGACAAGCTCTACTTGCACTTGAAGGAAAACCTGGGTAAAGTCAAAGCATATGTCATGGAGATGGGGAGGAAAATTCCGGTCCCCGATCAGTGTGTTATTGAAGGTAAGAGGTCTGAGCCTTCCCGCTGATGAGAACTTTAACACTACCCTGAAAGTCCTCTCCGGGTCCAAGCAAAATGGGTAGCAAAGAGCACAG
The DNA here is from genome assembly GCA_013398295.1 of Chionis minor. Taxonomy (NCBI): domain Eukaryota; kingdom Metazoa; phylum Chordata; class Aves; order Charadriiformes; family Chionidae; genus Chionis; species Chionis minor. Next base: position 26,775 of record VZSF01009851.1, on the reverse strand, counting down.
GGCTTGTGGGCGGGGAGGAATGTTAGTTTTATAAAACAATGTCGTCCACAAATTGCAGCGTTTTGAAATCTTCCAGGACTCTTGTTCTTTTCCTTCAGGGACACAGTGCAGCCCTCGCCTACCCCAGGCTCCCGGGAAGGTTAATGTGAGGATTGCCTTTCGGCTGTCCTAGGGAACAAACCCCGAGCCCTCTGGAAAAGGGCAGGACGTGTCACGGGGAGCTGAAGAGCCATGGAGGTTGGCTGGGGCTGGCAGTAGCTCTGGGCACGTCTGCAGGGCAGGCAGGCAGTGGGAATGTCACCCAGCTCGAGGCTGTAAGTTACGGAGCTGCGAGAGCAGTTGGGGAGCGTTGAGTGCAACAGAGCGCACATGCCGTGGGTCGGACTCGGCCGCGCAGGAGGATGGGTAAACGTCTGCTAATGCTTCAGCCACCTTCTTGGCCTGCTGAGTTGGGCCAGAGCAGATCTGTGTCTCCCTCCTCATTGGCATGGTGTTATTAAACCAGTTGACTCACAAGATGGCAATCCCAAGCACAACTCCCGGCTGGGGGGAGAATGGCTGGAGAGCAGCCCCCAGGAGAGGGACTGGGGGTGTTGGGGGATGAGAAGCTGGACACGAGCCGGCACCGTGCGCTGGCAGCCCAGAACCCCCCCGGCCCCTGGGCTGCATCCCCACAGCGGGGGCAGCAGGGCCGGGGGGGGATTCTGCCCCTCTGCTCCGCTCGGGGGAGACCCCCCCTGGAATCCTGGCTCCAGCTCCGGGGGTCCCAACAGCAGGAGGACACGGAGCTGTTGGAGCGGGACCGGAGGAGGCCCCGGAGATGCTGGGGGAGCTGGAGCCCCTCTGCTGGGAGGACAGGCTGGGAGAGCTGGGGGGGTTCAGCCTGGAGAAGAGAAGGCTCCGGGGAGACCTGCCAGCCCCTGCCAGTGTCTGAAAGGGGCTCCAGGAAAGCTGGGGAGGGACTCGGGATCAGGGAGTGGAGCCACAGGATGAGGGGCAACAGTTTTGCACTGGAAGAGGGGAGATTTAGCTGAGATCTGAGGAAGAAATTGCTGGCTGTGAGGGTGGGGAGCCCCTGGTCGGGGTTGCCCAGAGCAGCTGTGGCTGCCCCATCCCTGGAGGTTCAAGGCCAGGTTGGACGGGGCTTGGAGCAGCCTGGTGTGGTGGGAGGTGTCCCTGCCCAGGGCAGGGGGTGGCACTGGGGGGGCTTTAATGTTCCTTCCCACCCAAACCCTTCTGTGATTCTAAGATACACCAGAAATGAAGTAGCTCAGGACCCTCAGGTCAGCACATGCCAGCCTAGAGGCAAAGCTCTTTGATAGACACAACGCAATGAGATCCCCAGTGCCTCGGCTTGGCTCGGCTCCTGTCTCACCGCTTCCCTGGGGTTGTTTCATGTTTTCTGTTTTCACCAAGGGTGGGTATTTGTTTGCAAGTTGGAGAAAGCTGGTGTTGTCGGACTGTGGGGGAGGTGGGCGATGCACTGCAAGATGGGTCTTTGATGCTCCTCTTTGAAGTAGAAAAGTTGGGTGTGAGTCTCTCCCTCACGCGCTCCCTTTACCAGGGCTTTGTGCCCATCGAACTACTCGGTGGCCCCGAGCTGTTTACAGCCCAACCCTTCAATGGGCCACTGCGATTCCAAAGTGTGGTTGACTCAATAAATTAAATTAATTTGCAGTCACATAAAACATCGTCTTCTGATACAATATAGCTTCAAGTCTATCAAATATCAAGTTGTGTCGATAAAGTATTTGTTTGGCTGCTTTTTCAGTGGTCAAGAAGTTGAAAAGCAGTTTCTGCTTATAAAAGGGATAGATCTATATATATTTCAAAAGCTAATGTTCCTGAAGAATTTCCTAAATGTCTTAGATTCCAGGTTTACTATCCAAAATACTTATTTGGTAGAATTAATGGTAAAACTCTTTTTTTATAAAATTTCAGTGGAAACATGAGAGTGAGCAATCTGGCTTTTGAAGTGCTGAATGCTATGACCTTCCATTAATCAAATACAACACGTTGAATATTTTTAAATATATTGCTCAGTTTCCTTTCTGAAGTACCTCTTATGATATGTTCTAAGCATGCGACTATTTCTAAATTCATTCAAACTATTGTAATTTCCTGAAAGTCCTCAACTAGCATTCTTAGGGAAATTCTTTGAGTAGGGACACATGTGCAGAACAGGAGATTTATGTGACGCATTCTAAGTATGTTGAAGAAATGCAGTCTGGCTCATTACGCAGGGGACAGCTTTGTTAATATTCCAGATATTACATAAACCACTCCATCAAAAACCTTACAGTTATTGGACTTCTGTGATTCCCCCACACTATAAAGGCCCATTCCAATGTATCTGTTTTACTTTTCAAATAAGATGCTTAGAAAATAGTAAGAAAATGTTAGAAAATATTAATATACATAGTTGGCTAATTTTTTTGTTGTTTATGTAGAACTCTGTTGAACTGGAAATTTACTATGTAAACCAGGGCAAATATTAGAAGAAAGGCACTTCAGAGCAATCGCCCATGAAACAGAGTACGTGAAGGAAATAGTGGCAAAATATGTTGCAAGAAAATAGCACTGCAGTGTGCTAATAACGGAGAATGCAAATTTCCCCACATTCCTTTTTTTTTTAATACCAAGAACAGTAGGAATGAAAGCAGGAGGCTGCTGAAGGTTTTCCTGATCCGGAGTCACTGCCTTGCAGAATGACAGGAGACATTCAGTTCAGCGCTGACAAAAAAGCAAACGGACAGGAGAGGAATTATTAGGAAAACTAGATACATCAAATGACGTCATTATGTCATTGCCTGCATTAATTGGAGCCTGAATCTTGAAGGACAAAGTAGACTTGTAGCAGGGGCACGAGGATAATCCGAGATCCCCGTATGAAGAAAAAATGCACTGGGACTCCACCGTGCGGGAAAGAGACGTCTGATAGAGATTTGCAATGTCACGAATGACTGAGGAGATCGATTGGGAGTGGTGGCTCTCTGCCTGTCCTAATCCAGGTGCTAGAGAACATGGAATGAAGTTGTCAGGAAGCAAATTCAAAATACACAAAAGAGGTACCTCTTAACATGTAATTAGAGACGTGTAATTAAATGGCAGAACAGATTGCTGCAATACGTTAAGTATGCTGAAAGCGTACCTGGTTGCAAAAGTGATTAGGTAAATTCATGGATTAGAGCCATTCAAGGGTTATCAAAATAATACCAGCCCTGACTCTGGAAAAGCTGGAGCTGCAGCTGGAGGTACCAGGGGAGCAGGAGGGAAACTGCTGCTGTGCGCTTGGGCTGTTCTTGCACTCCTCAATTACAGCTCTTACTCGCCCTCCGCGAGCTAATACCGGGATAAGGGACTGGTGGGACTTTCCGACTTGAATCCGAATTGCCATTCCAACATCCCTTGGAAGGACAAAAATCGAGAAAATTTGGTTTCTTAACTGAAATTGGAGAAAATCGAGGGAGGACTTTATAACAATTTTCAGCTGTGTGCGAGACAGTTAAGGGAACAGCCCATGCTGGACAAGGCAAGAAATAATGAGCTTAAATACCAATAAAACTGATTCAGCTTAAACAGCAGAACAAGCTCTCTAGCTTGCGCTGGCAGAGGAGGTTGTGGAGGGTAAAAGCAGGTTAAGGAAACCTGAAAGCTGGCCGGGGCAAGGCAAAGCTGCGAGGTTTCACGGGTCTGAAGAAGGGTTGGTGCTCCCTAAAACGTTTCTGGTTTTTCCACGTACATCAGTTGGATGAATATAAGATGTTATTTTTTCTGAAGTTCGTCTTACGCCATCGGCCGGCTGTACTGCTACAGCTCCAACGTCACGGGCACTCCTGACTCTGCGTGTGGGCAGGGGCCAGATCTGGTGACCGCCCCAGGTCCCCCGCGTGTCTCTGATTGCATCCACTGCTCTGTAACGTTGTCCGTGATTTCCAATATTTCTTTTTTGCTATTGATTCAGACATTTGCTGGGTAGGTACTAGCCTTCACAAAATATTTTTGCTTTACAGAGTGTGTTTTTTCAGTCTCCTTGTTGATTTATAAGCTCATTTGATTTATACTATATATCAAAATTTATGTAATGTTAACTCAGGGGATTTTACGGCTCCTAAAGGGATACAGGTTAAGAATTGTAAGGGTAGATCCATGGTCAGTCTCTGACAGTTAATTTGAAGCTGCCTCCTATAAATATTGAAAAATTGACATGTCCTCAGCTTTGTTACCTCATGTAGTATTTGCTATTTTTGGTTGCAGGTGGAGAGGGGATTTAAACTGAGGCAGAAAGAAGGCATCCGAAACCACAAAAATCCATTTATTTTATCTTGTTTCAGCTTTGGGCTGATGGTTTGATTCAGTTCCTGCTTAGTTTACCCAGATTCACATCTCTGCCATACCTTAAGCAATTTGAGGCATTCTTTTACGTCATGTTGATCACTTTAATCCTCTTAATCCTGAGGATCTTTTCCTAAAAAAAAATAAAATAAAATGCCACCATATTTGTCAGGGGCTTTACCTTTCATGGAGCTAAGCACAGTAGTTTTCATCAGCCCATATTTTTCCAGATGGTTTGTGATCTTCTATCTTATAGATACCTCCAGGATCTTGCAGATGGCAGCGGCCCAGGCTTGTGCGTCTATAATTTCCTGAATGTTCCTGAGTTTCATTATTGCTTTTCATTGTACGTAGGGCAGGATATCTGCTGCTTCGGTGTGGCTGGGGTCACCGTGATTAAGAAGATTGCCCCATCCCTGGAGGTTTGAGGCCAGGTTGGACGGGGCTTGGAGCAACCTGGTCTAGTGGGAGGTGTCCCTGCCTGGGGCAGGGGGTTGGAACGAGATGGTCCTTAAGGTCCCTTCCAACCTAAACCATTCTGTGATTCTATGAAGAACAAGACCCCGTGTTCCAGATCCCTGCATCGCATTTTCAGTTTCTCTGCTGGTTGCAGTAGGTACTCTCTGAAAGGTCCTCCAGCCTTTCTGTTTTTCTAGGTCTGGAGAACCCATCAGGGGAGATGGGGCTGGCAATGGTTTGAGTAGGTCGCTTTGAAAGGCTTAGGTGAAAGGTGACAGGCTCCACCTGCTCTTGCCTGGCTGGGTCTCACCTTGAACCCTGCGCATCGGACGATTTTGGGCTTCTTGTTTCCCAGACACATCAGGATGGTGGATCGAATGCATGGCCATGTGTATCCTGCCTCTGGGAGTGGCTGGTGTCAGATGGTTCCCAGACACAAGCCTGTAGGACTGCTGGATTTGGTTGTAATTTGAGGGCGGGTCCTTGTTTTCCACTCCAGTTCTACTTGCTCTTTAGATAATTGGGATAAAAGTGCCACCATTAATGCCTACAGCTCAGAGCATTGGGTGCAAGTGAGCTGTAGGAAAGAAAGCATTTCATAATGTATGTGTGTAGAGGATTCTGAGGGACTTGCACGTCTCCAGCTTGCCTGGCCTCCTTTTTAAAAGGATGGAGCCAGGGAGATCTATGTGTGTAGAGGATTCTGAGGGACTTGCACGTCTCCAGCTTGCCTGGCCTCCTTTTTAAAAGGATGGAGCCCAGGGAGATGTAGTGCATCATTCAGCCCTCAGTCACTGACGCCCCATTCAAAGTGCAGTGCCACCCGATGAAAAATATTATAACCATTTTACAGTAGTGAGTCGCTCCAGGCTCCTTGGTGCCCTGTAGGAGGAAATACAACCAGCAAACATTTTATGGGATTAATGACAGAACGCTGAAAAGGGAGGAGGCGGCAGGGGAAACAGGTTGCAGTACACTGGCCCTAAATCTGGTTGTTATTATGTTTTATGCTGTACTGAGAGATAATCGGTACCATATGACGGTGCCGATGGAAAAGCTCATTGCTCCCCTGCAGTGCTCGCCCCTGCACCAGTCTGATAAATTCCAGCATTCCATAAGCCAAACGTTGATTTGGAACAGATGGACCTCTGCCCCTTCAGTGGGACCACAAAGTTGCATAGGCTCAGGCCCGCGTTTCCAGAGATCAACGCTGCAGCTGCTAGGCCAAAAAAAAATATTAGTTGGCATTTTATTCTACGGGACTGGTACTTCAAATGCATCCCAAATGTGAGGGCTGGCAGTGAGAATGGAAGTGCTAACTCACCGGATGGCCGTCGCGCTCGCCGTGATCTACGTTGTCAGACCGCGGAGAAATTCCCGGCCCAACGGGGAGCGTAATAGGAACACAAGCACTCTCATAACTTGCTGCCCTCACATATGTGATAATAGCAATTCGTGTGCGCTTTACGCCTCATCTGGAAGCTCCAGTTTAACCGGGCTGGTCTCCAGATGCGCTTTACCTGGTAGCTGGGAGATTCCCGGTGGGGCGGTGTTATCACTCTCCCAGGGGAAGAGCCAAGCCAGAGAGAGGACTTTGACTTCGGAGGTCCTGGGTTGGACCAGGATGGGCCTAACGGTTCCTCCAGGAGCTGGCTGTGCCCGCCAAGCGGGCAGGGTGAGGTGGGGGACACTGGGACACGGAGCAGCGGCAGGAGGGAGACGTTTTCCCAGGATGTCACTCATCGATAGAGGCAGCCGAAAGGTAAATGCGCTTTTGCTTCTGAAGATGGGACAACGTGGCAGAGCTATTTTACGGTCGTACCTTCCCAAGTGACATAGGCTTTTACTTGTCCCCATGGTAAAGGAAAGGAGGGTAGAGGGGTTTGTAAAGTCAAGCTAATCTGTGTCTTCTCAAATGTGGCTTTTGCCCCTTGGATTTGGACTCCGTGTCTGGAGTGCACTGTAGTGGCTGTCCAGACCCCGCTGTGGTCACGTCCTCTCCCCTCATTTTTGTGTGACTTACTGGAGGGGAAATCTGTTGGACTGAGTTATGGCCCACAGAGCTAGTTGTGTCGCAAAAAAAAGTACATCGGCGTTTCTTGAAGCTGGTTGCTTTAAAGTTACTCTTCTCTCCTATAAACGTGTTTGTTGTTTGTGTACTTTTTTGCAATCCAAGTGGAAGAGGTCAGGCAAAGGAAACTGAGGAAGCTGAAAAAGGCTTAAAACTGAAATTTAAAAAGTTGTACCCATTTCTTATTCCCTGGTTTCATGTTTATGGGTGGGTTTGATTGTATTTGGGAAATTTATGAGCATACTTTTACTCCTAGTAACAGATTTTATTTAATAGTAAAGGATTACCAATGTAAATCAAATAACGCATTAATTGTTCCCAGAACCAGTGACCCTGCACCTACTTGCCGATGGCCCTCCTGGTTCAGCCCAGCATGTTAAGCTGGAATAAACAACGATTAACGATTCTACTGACATTCTTCTGGTTACATTTTGTTCTTTTTCCCCGGGCACACACACTTAATAGTGAACTTTAAAATTGCAACATATATTCCCTTATTTCCAGTAGGAAAGACAAGTTGTTGCTTATTATCTTGCTAGAAGTTTGAGCTTTGCCAGCAGACATGATGAGAGTTTCTCGACTGGAGGAGCGTTTCCTTGGGACCTCGAGCAGTCTCTGCCGTCTGGGGCATTTGGTGACTGCGTGGGGTTGTTTTGTGCCTTGCGTTGACTTTCACACCTTCCTCATGTTTTAAAGTCCCTTCCTTGTGTTACTTGGACTCTCCTTCCAAGCCAAAGCCAGGCTGAGGAAGGAGGAGAACTCATCCTTCTTTATGGAGATGAGCCCAAGCGTCGGCAGCTGATGTCCCTGATGACAGGGACGCGGGAGAGCAGGACGCGGGGCAGAGCCGGGTGCGATGCCCGGGGGAGGCTGAGCTGAGGATGGACAGAGCTCTAGAACGCCTTGCCTTAGGTTTGCTCGCGGGTGCTCGTCAATCATTCATAGTAAGGGTGTAAAATGAGCGACGGCTGCCTGCGCAGGAGGCTCCCCGGGTACGCAGCAGCAGCGCCTGGGCTTTGCTGCTGAGGAGCTGCAGCAGAGCTGTGAACTTCTCCCCTTTGCTGGGTTGACTGGTGCTTTGCTGGATTCCCTCAGCGCACGCGGGCTGCTTGCGGATCAACCTGCCTTGCGCCGCAGCGGGCTGGGCGCTCCCTGGGCAGGGGGGGCGCAGGATGAGACCCCCAGTGCCGAGGAACTGGTTTCTCTGCCGTTACCGACGGGAGCGCTGACGGGACGTACCAAACGGGCCCCAATTCTCCCTGAGAAAGCCGGAGCGCGGCTCAGCCGACAGCAGCTCAGGGGCGTACGAGGAGCTCGTTTTTCGGGCAAATAACCCCGCGGCTGTGGGGGTGAGTGGCGTTCAGCCCCGGGCAGTACGTAACGCCCCAGCGAGGACATCCTGGTGGTGTATCACCTTGTCCCTGAACTGTCCCTTTCCTCCTCATGCAGTGTCTTTTGACGTGTTGACATGGACAAGGGGCTTTCCTGGTCCAAGCGAAACAATCCTATCCATCATCCAGCTCCAAGAGCCAGCACTCTTAAACAGTCGTAAGACAAGACTCCCTCTGGGGTTTTTTTCTTTTCCTTTTCTTTTTCCGCAAGGAAAGCCTCTAGGAGCCCGTGCACTATAGAAGTGCTGTTAGAGTCGCAGATCTAGTGGTTGACGTGGTGTTTCCATAAATCCTAATTTGGGTCAGGTGGGACAGGTTACTCAGTGAAATAGAAGTTGGCATAAACACCCTGCTTCAAATTTGCTTTCCGCATTTGGAAGTGACAGTAGTTTTTAAAGTACAAAACTGGTTATAGAGTCTGTAAATGTGTAACTTAAATGTGACCAATGTAATAGGCTTAATGTCCTCAGGGAAATTAGTTAATTTTTTCCTTCCTCTCTGCCTTACATACTTTTGACCAATTATTTTAAAGAGTTGCAGATCCATCTTGGCCATAATTCGGACTTCATTGCTTTAAATCACATCAAAAGGACCTGTAGTCAACATTGGATTACCAGCACTCACCAAGACGTGCCGTGTGCTGGGGGAGCTCTTGCAGAGCAAGTAGGTTTTGTTGAGAGGAATCTCCTGTGTGCTGTATCTTACTGATATCTGGTCGGTTTCTTGGGGCTTAATTAATCTTTCCTTACTGGGCGAAGTCAGGGTGAGCGGTTACGTGTTTCCACATGGGGAATTACACAGAGATTCAGGGAACTAAGTCATCTCCACCTTCATAGGCTGAGACTAGTTTCTTTTCACCTTCAAAGCTTTTTTGCAAACTCAAGCCTGCAAGTGATTTATTTTTCTTCTTTCTCGCAAAAATGTTTAGATCCCCCCCCTTTCCCAGCTAAACCGGCAGACCTGATCCCTGCTCGCTCATCAGATTCCCCGTCGTTGGCTGCTGTGCGTTGCCAAGTGCAAATGCCGTGGGTTGTTTTCCCTCGAAATGGCGGCCTGCGAGTCTCGCGGGTGTCAGCGGGTCTTACTACGTTGTGTTGTCTCTGCTGTAACTCCTCTGCAACCCATTGGGATTACTCAGGGTTGATATTTGGTTCATAGTGTTCTACATGACTTGCAATGACGGACTGGGAAAAGGATGGCTCAGAGCGTACCTACCGCTCGGCCAGCTGGTCTACCCGTCTCTTAGGGAAGCCCAAAATGTGTCTCCTTAAGCTGCGTGACATACTGAGTACATAAGTATGTGCAGTTTGTAAATACTACAATGGTTTTAAAAGCACCTTTTTCATATGCAGAGTGTGTCTGAGCACAAGTACGATCACAGATGTGTTACAGGGATGTGTTATACAGACGTGTTACACGCGTGCGTCGCTCCTAAATGATCCTGCCACACTTCTAACTTAGCCACAAGGTCCAGCAAAAACGACCTCCTGGGATGGACATTTGGAGGTTTAACTACCGGTTCTTTGGGATCCTTGAATAAGGTAACAAGTAACAAGTGATAGGACAAGAGGAAATGGCCTCAAGTTGTGCCAGGGGAGGTTTAGGTTGGATATTAGGAAAAACTTCTTTACCGAAAGGGTTCTCAAGCGTTGGGACAGGCTGCCCAGGGAGGTGGTGGAATCGCCGTCCCTGGAGGTATTTAAAAGCCGGGCAGACGTGGTGCTGAGGGACATGGGTTAGGGGTGGGTTTGGCAGTGTAGCTTTATGGTTGGACTCGATGATCTCGAAGGTCTCTTCCAACCCAAGTGATTCTGTGATTCTAAGGTATTAAAGAAGTGCAATATTATACTAGCAATATCAAAACCCATGGTGAATGTTATTACTCTGCTTTGGTGGGATACTGTGCTTAGACTCTCAATCAAAATTGCTACACGAGGGGGAAAATACTTGTAAAAAGTAATATTGTCACTTGTAGAAACATTCAACGCTTTGGTTTGGCTTCTTAATGCAAATGTAGCATACAAAAGTTAGCGTCTAACAGCTGGGTGTTAGGATAACACAGACATTTTGGGGGGTATTTTGAGCACAACAGGCTCTAATAACCCGTTGAATGATATTTACAACATCTGCAATGTTTTTATGTGGGATGTGGTACAAGAGAACTCTACTGCCATGGTTACATCTGAATAGAAGTTTAAACCCATGTTATTACTGATAATGCTAGAAAGAGAAAGCTGCAGTGGTTAAAGATCTCGCGAAGCTTTGGCCAGACCCTTGAGCCCTTGGTTGCTTGTGAGCAGAAGTGTACGTTCCTGGGTGGGAAGTGCTCCGGCGGGCAGGGCTTTCAGTTCTGCTCCTCCACCTTCAGTGGATGCCGTCAAACTTTGGAAGACTACGACTCGATCTGTGTGCTTTGCAAACGAACAGGTTGTTTGGGTTTGGGGTTTTTTTTTTTTCCATTTTAAACATTTTATGAAATGGCGTAATATGGATATTTTGCCAATATGTAATTTTCTTGAAAACATGCCCAGCTTCATTCTGGGCAGCTTCATGTGTTCAGAAGATGACAAGAAACTCATTTTACCTTGCCTGTCTATTTACAGGTCTCCCGTGACCATAAAAATGAATTCCTGTGGTATTGGCGTGTCAGTTTGCACTTGAGCAAAATACAACGTAAGAGTGCTAGATATGGATTGGAGTCACCTTAGTCTTCATCAGAATAGGTTTATTCTTTAAATACCACTCTCCACTGACTTTAGGACAACTGAGATTCGTTGTTATATGTTGAAACTGGGAGTTCATTGCAAACCATTGAAAAACACATGTAGTAAACTTTGGCTTGTTATCAGACATTGCCAAATGCAGCGTATCAAATGCAGCAGAAATAGCCATGAGTAATCGCTCCTCTCATACCAAAGGTTTGAAAATTGTCTGAGTAGGAGGCTTTTTTCACTTGGTATTGACAAATGAATGCTGCTTTTTTCCAGGAACTAACTTTTTGCTCAGCCAGCGTGGACTCCAGCGCTTCAGCTGACATTTATTTTTGGCATGTATTATCAGCCTCAGTATTTTTCTCTGTGTCGTCCACAATGTCTTGCTAAGCAATTGTTAGATTTGTGTGCCTCTGCATAAATCCTTTGCAATTTTTTGTTCCTCAGCACTTAGGAAACTCCTTCGCAGTCCGGTCAAACACAATCCCCCCTGGCACTGAGCACCCTTTCTGAACTGCTGGTGTCCTGGAGCTCTGCCACCCTCTGCTCACAGCCCCAGGGACTTCTGTGGGACGCTGCCCAGGTGGGCTGTAATCGGCTTGGTGTGGACCTGCTGTGGGTGACAAGAAATCCAGCTCTGGACTCTGCTGCTTTGGTTGTGTAATGCACTCCAATGCTTGCCGGCAGCCTTTAAATGCTTCCCAGGTTTCTTGTCACCTCATACATTTGTAACTGGAAAAATAACCGCCATACTCACTGGAGAGGGAGGCACTGGCCACCAGCTCCTTTTCGCAGTGGCAGTATGGGGGTTTTGGTCACTTTTAGCTAAGAGTGGTTTCCCCCAACGAGGCGTTAAACTTTTCGCGTATGTGGACTGAGACCAAACCTCTACTTCTGGTTGAGTGTCTGTGAGCACCTGCGATGCATAAACCAGGGGTCTTTAGTTTGGACCATGCTGTTGGAAGAGCATTCTGTCAACAGTCTCCTTGGAGATGTCATTTATTTTTGTGCTTCAGTATGTCCCGGGATTTAGGGCCACTCTAATAAACCCTTTTCTCAGACTCCTCTTTATCACAGAATCACAGAATGTTAAGGGCTGGCAGGGACCTCTAGGGACCATCTGGTCCGACCCCCTGCCAGAGCAGGTCCACATACAGCAGGGGGCACAGGGTGGCGTCCAAGGCAGGTTGGGAATGTCTCCAGAGTGGGAGACACCTCTCTGGGCAGCCTCTGCCAGGGCTCTGCCACCCTCAAAGGAAAGAAGTTTCTCCTCATGTTGAGATGGAACTTCCTATATTTGATTTTATACCCATTGCCCCTTGTCCTGTCACTGGGTACTACTGAAAAAAAGCCTGCCCCCTCCTTCCCGGCCCCCTCCCTTTAAGTATTTGTAAACATTTATGAGATTCCCCCCTCAGTCTTCTCTTTCCTCAGCCTTTCCTCATAAGAAAGGTGCTCCAGCCCCCTAATCATCTTCGTGGCCCTTCGCTGTCCCCTCTCCAGCAGTCCCCTGTCCTTAACGGGGGAGCCCAGCACTGGACACAGGACTCCAGTTGTGGTCTCACCAGGGCAGAGTAGAGGGGGAGGATGACCTCCCTCCACCTGCTGGCCACACTCCTCTTGATCCTCTTTATATCAAACGTGAACACTGGCAGGTTACTGGTTTGGGTAATTAGATAAAACTCACGTTTTCCTCACAGCTACTAATCCAAGATTATGGGCTAATCTATATTATTATGGGCTTTATGTCCCATCTTTTTCCTACTAAGGCGAGCGTGTTGCTTATGGGCATGATGTGCCTGTGATCTGCAACCAAGTTAGTTTTCATTTCAGTTTCATTTCAGTTATTCTCATTTCACTTTAGCAGCATTTGTGTCTTTGTTGGTTTAACTTTAAGGCCCAGCTTTCTACCACTGAAAGCTTATGGTCATACCCTTCTAATGTTGTCCCACTGAAGATCTTAGAGTATGTTTGTGCTCAGGCGATTGACACGACCCAAACAGCACTTCCAGATCCCACAGGATTTAGTCAACGTGCACAAATCAGTATCATCTTCTTCAAAGAGCAGCCTACAAATGCCCAATGCTTGGCATCGAGCCACCGCTTCATGCGGATTCTTCCCTTCAAGACAACATTCTGCTGTAATATATTCATTTTTTTTCAGGCTCACACAAGAGGAAAGAATGCCACATTTCCTACCACCAGCAACTGCGCCTCTTTTTTTGGTGTGTTTGAGGAAGCCAAGAATAGTGGCCCCACTTCAGCTCTTTCCATTGCTGTCTTGGAGAAAGGAAATGTCTTCAAAGTTGTCCTCTGCTCAGCACACTCCTCAGAGGCAAATAGAGACAGGTTTTCTTGCTGGCCCACCCATGGGTTAGGAGTGCCGGGGCTGGTCTAGGTCCTTCCTCCCGTCTCTTTGGAGGGGAGTGTTGCCTATGGTGTTTGTAGTCCTGTTCAGCTCAACACCATTTTGACTCCTGAGCTCCCTGTCTGGGAGGACAGCCCACCACCTGGTCTGACCCTCCGGCCTCCCAGAGCCTGGGGCTTTTCTTCTGCTTTCAACATTGCTCCTTCTGGCCCCACGTTGGCTGGTGCACCTGCCTGTGATCAAAGATCAGTGAACACCCCATCGCTTTCCAGACAATCCAAGCTTCGTCTGCTGTGATGGTGCTGATCACACCATGCGAGCGTTCCTCTGAGGAAGGAGTGCTCTTGTCATCCCTTTCTCTACACTCAGTCCAATCTGGTTTGGCTCTTGTGCTCACTTCCAAACATGCGTTGCCTTGGCTTGAGTGTGTTTCCCCACAGTATGTGTAGTGACTCTGCTGGGTTTTGTGGAGTTTAACTTTAATCTTTCCATGCCTTTACATCTCAGATCTCCTCTTCTGTGCTGCAGTGGAGTCCCAATGAGCTCTGCAGTCCCAGCTTCACAGTGGTGACTTCCTTGTCTTGGCAAATTCAAACAGCTTTGTCAAAGAATAATAAAGTGGTTTCCACTTGCCAGCTTCTGAAGTTTTTTCTCCCAACCTAACAGCCATCTGGCCTCTCTGTAGCATCTTAGGCAGGTTCCAACATCCCAGTTTTGAATTTTCTGCGTTGTTAGTGACAATTTGATCCGTTGATACTTTTTCTCAAGGGCCCATCCTTTGTACCTCTGGTAAACTCATTCCTCATACGTGGGGGTTTTGTGTGAAATACAGAATTTATTACCTTTCTCTCCTATGCTTTCACATCTCGATTAAAGGAAAAATGTTAAAAACGGGTATTTCAGGGTGGTCTGTTGCTGGACAGAAAGGCTGCCTTCCAAGATCAGTCTTCCTTGTTGCTGCCGCTCGTTGTCAGTAGATCTAGAAGGCCGTGGCATTTAAACTGTCTCCGTTAGCCACATTTTCTAAAGAACGATAACTCATTTTCCATCATAGAATTACAGAACGGTTTAGGTTGGAAGGGACCTTAAAGATTATCTAATTCCAACCCCCTGCCATGAGCAGGGACACCTCCAGCTAGACACCAGACACCAGTCAGGGTACGTTCTTACAGCACGCTCTCCCTTCCCCTTGACACCGCTTCGGCTCTGCCCCTGCAGGCGCTGGCAGGACAGGGCACACGAGAGGTGAGCAGTGGTGGCTTTGGGCACGATCAGTCTAGTGGACTCATCAGCCACGGCACGTCTGTCCGTCGTTTCTGCCTTTAGCTAGGAAATAAGCGCCGCGGCGGCAGCTGCTGGTGGGACCGGTTGTTCCCTTCCCCTTCCAAGTTCAGCGCTCCAGCTGGGTGAAGAGGGTGCAGCTCTCCCCTGTGTTTGCATCAAGGTCATTGTCTAAGGATCTCCGTCTTTTGTTTTCCATGCCTTTTTACCCTGGATAGCCGCTTGTTCCTGTTCAAAGGGGCTATAAAATGACACCGCTATTTGAAGTTAATAAAGAAGCCTGGTTAGGTTGTGCCTAACATGCTGTTATCATTATGAGTAGTCATCCCAAGGCAGAAAACAAGGGTCCAAGGTCAAGATTTTGCAAAAGCAGAATCGTGCGTCTCAAGGGCTTCGTTTCTGGTTAAAACCAGCATGGGAAGTTCAGAGTCAGGTAACATTACGTAGCGTACAGCTTTTGCCCCGAGCAGTTGATCCCGAAGGACGCTTTCAGGTTGCATGTAACCACCGTGGGATTTTTATCAGCAGCTGACGTGATCCCAGCTGGCATAAATGGTCGGTATCAGGCAGAGCAGGGAGGACTGGAGACGCTTTCTCTGTCTGTAGCGCCCCAGAGCTGGGACCGTGAGTCAAACTGCGCTTTTGGAGAAAACCTGTGTGTGGAGTGGGTGCCACTGAGTCCAAAAACCTGTGTGTTGAGTGGGAACCACTGAGTCCCAGCTGGGAAGGGACATATCCCGCTTTTCCCAGCATGTAACTGTGACAGTATTTGCATTCCCATGTCCTTGTCGGACCTGGAGCTCCATGCCTTTTCCTCTCCGTGTGTTTTTTTGCTGCAAAGTCTGTGGCTGTGTTGCCAGTTGCGACCTGCGGGCTGTGCCAGCAGCTGCCCCAGCACTGATTTGAGCAAGTCACTGTGTCACATTGTCCCCTGCAGTGTGGCGGCAGCAGCGATGGCACCTCTTGGAGAATGGCTGTGAAAGCTGCAGCTCCCTGGCTTGGGGTGTAAAAATGGGGTAGGACTAGCAGACTTGTAGCACAGACGCTTGATAAGAAGCGGGGTTCGTGGGACGCGGAGCCCCGAGAAGCCAGGCTGTGGCCAGAGCATCTCTGCAGGGACAGGTTGAGGTGGACCTGAACTTGGGCTGGGGCTCCCAGCTGGAGCAGCAGCGTGGGTCACCCAGGTCCCCGTGGGGACGCAGGGCTCAGTGAACACTCACTAACGCTCCTCTTGGAAACGGCGCTGTTTCTGATGGTGAATTACTAGGATGGCCCGGACAGCAAGCGTGCTCGATACGCAGTAATGTTGTAAATCAGTTTACGCATCTTTTGGCTCCTGGAGGAGCCTCTGGGAAGGGGAAGTTCCGCAGGTTTCCCCGGGGCTGGATGAGCCCGCTGCTGGCTGGGAGCCGCGTGCCGCACCCCCTCCATCCCTACGGACACCAGTGTTCAGCTGCGCAGGGTCTCGGCAAGGATCCCACCGATGTCAGGCCCCCGTATGGCCGTTTCCTAATACGGGGTGGTTTTTTCCAACAAACACTTGAAATAAGAAGCAGCGACGCAGAGTTTTGACAGGTCTGTCGGGTTCGATAAGCCGAACGAGGGTACCGCCTGCGTGAGAAAGCACGGAGAGGGAAAACAGCCCGACCGCGCACCGCCTTGCACCTTCTGCGTTTGGGAGTAGATGATTAGTACGTAAGATTTCAAGCACCAGGCACTAAATTTCCCTGATGGCTTGTATTTTGTTTAAGGGCGCAGAGACAGCAGCGCCCCTCTGAACGCCGCCGGAGTTAGCCCGGACCGAGACAGCCCCGCGGTGGGAACGCCAGCCCGGACACCGCCTGACGGCGCCCGCTCAGAATGGGCAGCGAGGTTTCTATCTCTTGTGGAGTTGATTTTAATATTCTGTGTATTTATTTCTAGATACCGTTAGAAGCTGCGTAGCGAAGCTCTTCTTCAGCTGTCCCCTGAAGGGCCATTACTGCTTGTACAGTAAATCCAGTTTTACCCTGGTCAGCCGGCAGCCTCCGCTGTGGATCCACATCATGTTCCTCTTTCAGCAGGTGTGTGTGCAACACAAAGCAGTGGCACCTCTCTATTGTTAACATTGCGCCTGGCAAAAATGTTTTAATGGTTAATCTCTTTAAATATGCCTCTAATCCACCGTGCCTTGCGACCCGTGTGATTTCTCCCCAAGTCTTTATAGCGGGCTGAAGTGATTTTGCAGTTTATTAAGTTTTTATATTGCTGTTAAATACAACAAACGCATGCTGTCTGGAGAGACTACAAAGTCTGGGGATAAAAAAGTGGGACCAAACCTTATCGTCCTCACCCGGGTGCCGGGTGCCTTGCAAAGGCACGGGAGCGTTGCAGTGGGTGCGCAGGGGAGCAGAATTTGGACATAGGTGGGATTTCCTGATGGGTTACAAATAGTATGAAATTTTAAGAGAAACCCCTACTTTCACGCCTCAAGAGGAATCAGATGGCTTTTGCGTTAAAATAGAAATGTTCAGTTTCTTAACCTACGCTGAGCCGTTCACCGCAGTTCATCCCGCCCTAATGCAACCTTAGAAATACAAAGGATTTATCTGAAATTTAAAACATGCCCAGAGAGTTACGTCGTGAATTTAACAGCTTGAATCACTCTTCCCCATGTTTGTTCCTATAGAAATAAATATAAAAAATGTTTTTCAAAACTGCAGGTCAGTGGGAGGTGGCGAGGGAAGGAGGGGACAGTGACAGAGCAGAGAAAGGAGGCAGAGAAGTGCAGAGGCAGAAACAGGAATTAGAAGACAACATGAAAAGGGGAAAATAAAGGAGATTAATTGCTCTGTAAACGAAAACCTGCAGAAAGAGGTTGAATTTTAATGGGACCTAGAGAGAACTATGTTACCAAGGTATCATTTTATTCCTGATGAGAGGAAAACAGCTGTTGATAAACATGAACAGACGTACTAAAGAGCACAGAATCGAGACGGGAGGAGCAGAAGCAGAGGGGGCGGGTGGCAGCGCTGGCACATCTCGCTGGCCACCACGCAGCCGCCACCGGGCTTTAACTCAGCGACCTCTGCTCTGCCTGTGCTTCGTGGCTTGAATCGGTTGTGCTGACAGTGTGATCCCTGATTCCACTTTTAATCCCCGGTCTCTCTCCTTTTCCCAATAGATTTTTTTTGTTTTATTGGAAAACCTCTCCGGGAGCCCATTGCCCCTTTCCCCATCCCCACCCGTCCCTGCTGGGTCCTGCTTCCTTCGGACACCGCCCCGAACACTGGTCCCAGTGGCTTTCCCTGCCCAGGGCTGGGTCAGTGCATTTATCCCACTGGGGAGAAGCTTTCCGAAGCTTCTTAATATGCACTTAATATGCTTTTTTAATGGCAAAAAAAGGTTCCTCTTGTGTCGCACCAAGCGTTGGAGCCTGCTGTGCATCAGGGTGGTGTTTAATGGCAGATAATTTATGGGGGTTTTTTGGTTTGAAATCCTAAAGGTTTTAAGGACTGGATCTGCAACGACTACTAAATGAAATACAGGGCACTAAATTCAACCCTGCTATAATGTTATTTAAGCCTGTGAAATTGTACAAGAGATAAATTTGCCATAAAGTGTATTTATTGAGTGTTAATAATGAGTTAAATGAAAGGCTAGTGATAAAAATGTAGTTTTCAGCAGATCCATCAGAGATTCACAGACAACTAATATACAGTTTCTGAAGATTTCAATACCGGTTACTGTGTTTTTATTCCTTTTTTGCCAGACGCGCCGTATGCTGTTTGACATTGCATTCTGCAGAAGTAAAAGCGAGAAGAGAAACTTTTTCTCTCAGGTCTCCAAAAGAGACCCTCAACCTCATGACCCCACTTTCTATTGAATTTTAAAAATATTAGTGAACGGTTATATCATGTTTTGAAACCCTTGGACAGAAGTTGTGAAATGGCAAATTATTAGTGCAAGGCAGTAGGAAGAGAATATATCAGTGGAGGAATTGTCTTACAGTTCAGCGATGATTAACAAAAGGAAAAAAATTAGAATAAGGGGTGATGTTAGAGAGGCTGTTTGATAGCCAGGAGGCTTAGTTTCACAGATCCATTCATTAAAATCATCCTCTAGGACTATATGGTTTATGGTTTAATTTCCCTCATCAGGCGGGACAGTGTCACGCCGCTGTGGTGGCACCAGCGAGCACGGGGCTGCCTGGCGGGTCCCTTTCTACCACCTTCCCTAGAATTGCTCATAGTTTTGCCAAACACAAACTAATTGGGCTGCCGCGTTCCCATGGCGGTGGCTGCCCGGAGCTGACTGCTTCTCCCTTTGAGTTCCAACAAAATGATCCGGCTGTTTCTGACAGCTTAACTGGAAAAAATGCATTGCCTCGGCCACGGTAAAATTCCGGGTTGAGTCTGACTGAAGCGTGTCTGTGTCAGTTGGATTCCGGACAATGCGATTGGGATTGTTGGGATGCTGTTTAGGGAGAGAAGAAGGAACATCTATCCAGGAAACCTGCGTTAAAAGGTCATCGTTCATATTGCGAAATCAAAGACTTGAAATACGGAAAATCACATTTGCTTGTGCACTCTTAACTTGGCTCCTGCATGCAAATGCATTTTTTAATTACAAGATCATCTAGTAGACATAGTAGAGGCAGAAGTGCTAAGCTGTCCCAGGCACAGTAGTGTTCTTGGAACATTGACTTTGTGTGCACTTTATACGATGAAGAACTTCATGCTGTTGAAAATCTAGAATAATTCAAGGCAGGATGAGGCTGTATCCTTGCTGTCCTTTGAAACAGGGAGCTTTGGAGGCGAGAGCACCCAACCCAACCCAACCCAACCCAGATTTCATCTTGTTTTGTGAATGTTCAAGGGCTGAAAACTCCTGTATTCTGCCAGAGAAATCTGTGTTAAACATGTTCTGTGGGGGTGGTTTTTTTCCCCCCCATATTTCATCCTGCTGTCTGTTCAGCGCAGTCACAAGCGTTGTGTGGTTACTCTTCCCCGCGCGAGGACCAAGAGCTGCAGCCGGCTCCGAATAAGCATATGCAAACCTGCAGCCCAGCCGAGCACCTCGTCGCGTGAGCTGCACGTGAGCTGTCTTTTCCAAAAAGACGCATCCCACTGAGATCCACCCCTGGGTCACGGAGGCCAGTGCTGCTCGCGTTGTGATAAATGAGCATTTCAATACAAAAATGATGTGCAAGTTGCTAGGCAGAGTGGTAGTTGATCGATAATCATTGGTGGGCCACAATCTTTAAAAACATGTAATGTACCNTGGTGGTAAAAATATTTTAAAAAAATTCAATTAACAAAAAAAAAAAAAAAAAAAAAAAAACCAAACAAAAAAAAACAACAAAAACCAAAGGAAATGAAATATTTGAGGATTTCTCTAATTGTGTGCATAATGATCCAACGTAACTCCTTACAGAGAAATGAACTAATCCCGGGTTATTCGCGTGGCTTTCCCCCTGTAAGAACATGACGCTCTTTGTTATCGGCCAAGCAAAAAATGCTTGAAATCCTGTTTTTAACATTTTCTTCAGAGCTTGTTTGCAGAACCTTTGTCCATACGGAGTAATTCTGTGCAAGTCCTGAAGGCCCTGTGGGAGAAGACACAGCTCAAGGGGACGCACAGTTTTGAAACCGCCATGATCCAGTCCACGTTTCCACACCAAAAGGTAAGCTTGGGGTTTTTCTCAGAAAAAAAAAAATAGTATAGTCGAAGAACATTGCCTTGAGTTTTAAAACAGCTGTACCCAGACCTTTATGATAGCTACAGCAAGTCTTTTCTTGACTGTGAAAGACAAAACCCCTTTCCCTGCCCCCTCCCCTTCTTTCTCTTAGTACCGGGGTCTTCTGAGCATTTGCACTTCCTGACGTGCCAGGTCCTCCTCTTCTCCTGGGTGGCCATACGGCTGTCCATGGTGCGTGCCTCTGGCCCCCTTTTTCCATGAAGCACTCAGCTTGCGGGGTGGCTGAAAATGCTTCACCAGCCATTGTGTTTTCAGCCTCGGCAGAGGGTCCGCGCTGTTGTTTTGTACAGTGCTTTGAAAGGTCTCCAGGCTCGTTCTCCACCCCCTCCTACACGCGTCATGTGGATTGTTCCCAACGTGATGAAAACTAGTGATGCTACATATGGATTTTTTCCTGCTCGCCGTTTCAAACTCTAGATTCAGATTAGCTGCCACTGTGGGCTGTTTGGCAGCCACTTGGAAATTCACCTAGTTAAACACAGACTTGGATTTTATGGAAATGATTATTTGCGCATGCACCATTGGTTACCCCCATCAGTTTAAAAGATTACTCTTTCAAATCTCTTTACCGTCTCTGGGATTTCAGCAAATGCTATTTCAAAGCTATTAATCAGGCTGCTTGGAAAAGGACGCTGTAGGATTGTAAAACAAATACAGCTACCTGAAAGGAGGTTATAGCCAGGTGGGGTCAATCTCTTCTCCCAAGGAACAAGCGATAGGACAAGAGGAAATGGCCTCAAGTTGTGCCAGGGGAGGTTTAGGTTGGATATCAGGAAAAATTTCTTTACCGAAAGGGTTGTCAGGCATTGGGACAGGCTGCCCAGGGAGGTGGTGGAATCGCCGTCCCTGGAGGTATTTAAAAGCCGGGCAGACGTGGTGCTGAGGGACATGGCTTAGGGGTGGTTTTGGCAGTGTAGGTTTATGGTTGGACTGAATGATCTTGAAGGTCTCTTCCAACCCCGGTGATTCTGTGATTCTGTGAAATACCTGTTTATTCCTGAACATCTCCATCCAGCTCAATTGGATGAAATGAATTGTCAAACATGGTTTTAAAATACTCCTTCTCAGGATACTGTACACAGGAATATGTCTTATTGAATAAGATGAATTTACTAAGTTATGGCTGATGTGAAAACGGGAGTTTTGTTAGAAACACCTTCTGAACCCCCAAGATAATGTTGCATTGAAGTGGGAACTCCTGCTGTGCCTTGTAAGAGGAGAAGGGGGTCCCCACATCCGAGACTCACCTTTTGGGCCAGTTTTACTTAGGCGCAGTGGAGCTTGAACTGAAGTGTCCCAAACTTCAGTTCACTGCTTAATTCATGAAATCAGGGAAGATCAGTACCTCATTTTCCAGCTCTGCTATTTTGGGAACTCAAAGTTACTCTTCCTGTCATGGAGTGATGGAAGTTCCCAAAACAAGCCAAATGCTAGCATCGGAGCAGTAGTACGATTATGCAACCAAAGTGCTGGAGACTAATCACGTGTCTAGGCTGTTGGACATGTTTTGTAGACCATGTGTGCACGACGCGCTACATCTAATCCTACCCACGAAGGCACACTCTTCCCTAAGCCCTGTATTCACCCCAAACTCCTTGACACTCCACCAGCTCTGACTTTTGACAAGTAGATCTTGGCACGGACTCAAGTTAAGCCAGTATTGAACAGAAAAGCAGTTCTAATGACTTCGGCTAAAACCGGAATGCTTCGGAGCGTTCCCGGCACAACTAAGTCCTTACTTTGCTTGACAGACTAAGCTTCTGCAGTAATCTGAAATTGTCATTTCAGAAGTTCTTCCCGTTGCTAATAGAACTTAAAATATTGTGAATGATTTGACAGAATTATTGTAGTTGTTAATATTATTCCTCTGCCAGTAGTGCAGAGGATTGGGGCTTGTGGGGGCGCAGTTGTTTCAAATAAATGTAGTGCTTTTAAATTAAAATATTTTGAAATCCATTGATATAAATGCAGTGTCAGCATGCTGCATGGTATTTTATATGCAGTTTTCTGCGTCGTGTGGCTGCAATGGCTGAATGCTTTGTCAGAACTGAGGAATTTCTGTGCTGTGAGCACGTGGGGACAGTCTGACCCCCAGCAGCCAAGAGAACCCCAGCGGAGTCCGTGCTGCAACGCTGCTCCGCAGGCGCTCCGCTGTCGCCGAGCCAGCGTAAATGAGTTTAGACTCTTTCTCCTACGCATTCTAAAGCATTTTGCAAACCTGGAGAAAAATCTGTTACATCAATGATTTATTCCAGAGCAAATTCGGAGAAATAGTTTCAGATTTACATCACCGTAAGCGGTTTCTGAATTTGGCCCGGGATGTGGGTGCGAGGGATCGCAGCGAATACCTGGCTTACAGAAAGCATGTTGTGTTTCACTGGGCAGCCTGCTCATGCCACAAAAAATATTTATACAACACGGCTTAAGACGTGCCAGAAATAAAGCATTTCCACATGTACATCTTTACAGATTTCCGTTCGGTTGCTTCATAGTTCTTTATCAAAGTACACGCAGGCCACATTACAAAAACTAAGCCGGTTTTGAGCTCGTTGCTGAATTCTTTGTGTTGACTCATGCTGTGTCAGAAGAGCGAGATGGTGACTACTTTACGAGCCCCATGTGATGCCTCAGGAGAGTCTTTTGTTGAGCAGCCTTGCGAGAGAATAATTAACATTTTTAAGCCGCTGTTAGTTCGGTTCTGCCCTTTCCTTTGTTTGCTATCTCAGTTTACGCAGCAGAAAGAAGCGCCGCGTTTTCACAATGGAGTCACTGAAGGTTTCAAGATGATGGAGCATGGGCATGAGATAAATCTCTCCTCTCCAATTAGCCTTTTTCCTTGTGCTTCCCCTCCTGAAATAAGTGGCTTATTGCAGATAATTTCAAGCGTACTGGAGTACAGAGTGGAAAAGAAAGATTGCTGCATTGGTATTTCAGTGATATTTGTTCTCTTGCAGTATAGAGTTGGCTCACTGCAGCCACTAAAAGATTTTTCCCAGGATGGAGAAGCTCCTAGGCTTTTTGTTCAGATCCACATGTCCTTACAATGTCCTGCACAGGCCACCAAGAGCAGCACCATCATTATTTTGCCCATCTTGTGTCCTCCCAGACGCCACGGCGGGAGGAGGAGCAGGGCGCGTGAGGGTAGGGCGCATCGGTGGCCACGCTCTGCTCTGCCGTCCCCTGCTCCTGGGGACATCTGCCCCTCCATCGGGAGACGCCGGGGCGCTGGCCTGGTCTGTGCTTCCTTGGACGTGGCTCTCCTGCTCGGGATCCCACACCACGCTCAGAGTGTCCGAAGGGAGGCAGGGAGCCTCGGACCGTCAGATCCGCTACCAACGCGCCGGCGGGAGAAATACGGAGCGAAGCGGCGCAGAGCTCCTGTTGCACAGCTCAGCAGCCAGCTGAATCCTCTAAAGTACAGCGTTCCTCCCTGGAGGAAAACGAGAACTTCAGCAATCTATAAAGAGCAATTACAGAGCGAAATAATCAAGTTATACTCATGATCCCCAGTGTAAACCAGTTTGGGCGTGCTGGGAGAGGACAGTGTATCAGCCGACAGAGGTACGGATGCAGCCCTGATCCCGGGGACAGGCCCAGGAGCCATGAGGAATCGCACAACCGAGCGCTGGGAGGGAGCCCACCGAGGCAGCCAGGGGGTGCAGAGACCTCCCTGCTGTAGCCCGGCGGCTCCTGCCCCACGCAAGGATGGAGGGAAGAGCCGGGCTGTGGGGCTGCTGCCCGCAGCACCCTCTTGCAGGCAAAGCCAACGTGTGTCCAGGACCTTCAGCACGTGGTCATTGTCTTCCCATGTGTTGTGAAGCCAATTCCTCCGCGTGTTCCTGCTGGAAAGGGAAGAAAACCTTTGTGGTTTGGAGCTCCTCAGGTGATGAGCCGTGCTCCCTGTTCTGCCTTGCCGTCCTCCTTTCAGACAGCCTAAAATCCGTTTGGAGATGGCCTCCAGCATGGAGAGGGTGGGCGCACCTGAGGGTCCCTGTTCATAGAATCACGGAATAGTTGGGGCTGGAAAGGACCTTGAAGCCCACCCAGTGCCACCCCCTGCCCTGGGCAGGGACACCTCCCACCACACCAGGCTGCTCCAAGCCCCGTCCAACCTGGCCTTGAACCTCCAGGGATGGGGCAGCCACAGCTGCTCTGGGCAACCCCGGCCAGGGGCTCCCCACCCTCACAGCCAGGAATTTCTTCCCAATATCCCATCTAAATCTGCCCTCTTCCAGGTTAAAACCGTTCCCCCTTATCCTATCGTCCCATCCAACCTGGCATTTAAAACTTGATGTTTGGCTCAGCTCAGCTGAGCTTGTTACCCGGGGCAATGGCCGGAGGTCTGAATTGGTCTCGGGCATTTCGGTTCTTGTGAAAACAGCATCTTCCTGGCCATTTCCCGGGCTGAAAGAGGCTGGGGAGGAGCGATGCCGCGCTGCTGGGTCTCCCGCAGCCAGCCAGCCTCCTGCTCCCTCTCCTTCCCTAAAGCTTGGCTGAAAAAGCCCAAACCGGACGACTCCGTCCTTTGCACAGCCCTGTTCAGTGCGTTGAACTAATGTCCCTGGCAAGGGATGGCATTTTCCCCGCTGACTGCGTAAATCCATGTTTTCTTTGGGCTGCTGCATGTGGCATTGCAGATCCATGGAGATCCCACGCAAATAAATAGGAGTGTTTTCTGAGCGGTCCTGGCAATTCCCTGCGTGTTTGCAGTGAGTAACTTGGCTGCTGTTATTTTACACCACCGTTTGTTTAATTGGGAGATCACAGTCTGTTTTAAAATTAAATAGCAGGGTTTAAAATACACTGAATTATACAGTATTATATTACACAGTATTATTAATTGCCTCAAAAATAGTACCCTCTGGCTTTTCTCGTACTTGAAGCTGCAAGTATACTTTCTGTAGGTTTCTTTGATCGAGTCAGATGTTCAGTTTAGTTTGCAGATGCGTGATCCTTACTTCCCTGGCTTGTCGCTGGCAGAATAATGTCCACTTTGCCTGGGTGTGGTTGGTGTGAGATAAATCAGCCCCGTTGCTGGGTGTTTGTAAATGTTCACATTAACATTCACGTTAAACATTTGTGTTAGCGCTTCGCACGGGCAGCTGGGTTCAGAGGCTCTATTCTTTCTTTTTTAAAAAACACTAAAAAAAAGTGAATAAAGTGATCCCCAACGACTAGCTCTTGCTGTGGAGGGGGACTGGTTGGACAGCGCTGACAGCAGGGCCCACCACCTCCTGGATCGTGGACAGAAATCCTGAGAGAGGGCTGGAGGTAATGCAGGTGGTTCAGCTGGTGGGAGACGTGCTGGGCAGGAGCGCTGAGCGCGCTGCTGGCAGCAGGGCTGGAAAGGCAAAGAAAAAACTGCCACACCAGTCCTCTGTCTCCTACAGAGCTGTTTTTTATATATATTTTATATATATAAAAAAATAGGGAGAAAAATCTCTCTATTATTGGTACCAATATATATATATTGGTACCTATATATATATATATAGGTACCAATATATATATATTGGTACCAATAATAGAGAGATACATCCTGCTTGCACAGTTGCCGCGGTAGGTGGTTTGCCCACGGGAGACACATGGCAGAGGCCACTCGTTGGTGATGGCTGTGCATCCCTCTGTGGTCTCGGGTTGGGAGCTGTTAACCGTGCAGCAGTTCGCCTCCTTTGGTTTGTCTCCTTATTGGCCTAGGACCTGGACCACGTGCAGATGCACCTGGAAGAAGTGAGGTTCTTTGATTTATTCGGCTACAGCGAGGAAGCGGGAACTTGGCAGTGCTTCATGTGCAATAACCCCGAGAAGGCAACAGGTAAGCGGTCTGCCTCCGCTGCCGCTGGGCTGCGCGGGGTGGCGGGTGGAGGATGGAGCGAAGCTCCCAGATAATGCTGCGTCTCTGCTGACGGTGGCAGAGGTTGGGGAAGACGGAAAGCAAACGTTCCAGCTTCGCACAGGCAGTGTCTATTTTGAAGTCTCCATTAAATTCCCCTTGTCTCAGCGTCGCCGGTGAGACACAGCGTCAAGCACAAACTGTATTTAGTGTATGCTTAGAGGGATACAATCCAAAATTAATGCAGACTCATAAATCTGCGTGGCTGCTAACCCCTGGGGAGTAGGAGGGCTCTGCACCCACCTTTGCAGTGTTGGGATAAAAGAGGTGCATCTGCTGGACCATATCCCAGGTCCTCTGGAGACTGGACGGACAGGTACCACGTGTCAGGGGACCACATGTCCCTGAGCACCTACCTCCTGAGTAGGAGGGAGAAAAATGAAGCCCTCATAATCCAAGGGGAAATGGTGAGGGACCTGCTACAGCACTTAGACATACACAAGTCTATGGGGTGGACGGGATCCACCTGAGGGTGCTGAGGGAGCTGGTGGAACTGCTCACCCAGGCACTTTCCATCATTTCTCAG
>VZSF01009850.1:674-57175 GCA_013398295.1 Chionis minor | reverse complement strand
CCGCCCGGCCCGACCCGACCCTGCCGCGGGGGCTCGGCTGCACCGGCCGGGTGTCCCCGGGGTGCCCAGCTGGCCCACACGGGTATCCCCAGGGTGCCCAGCTGGCCCACACGGGTGTCCCCAGGGTGCTCAGCTAGCCCAGCCGAGTGTCCCCAGGGTGCCCAGTTAGCCCAGCCGGGTGTCCCCAGAGCGTGCTCAGCTGGCCCCGGCTGTGTATCCCCAGGACGCCCAGCTAGCCCTCCCAGGTGCCCCCGAGGGTGCTCAACTAGCCCAGCCGGGTGTCCCCAGGGTGCTCAGCTAGCCCAGGCTGGGTGTCCCCACAGAGTGCTCAGCCAGCCCAGGCCGGGTGTCCCCGGGGTGCTCAGTTAGCCCATTCAGGTGTCCCCAGGGTGCTCAGCTAGGCCAGGCTGGATGTCCCCAGGGTGCTCAGTTAGCCCAGGCTGGATGTCCCCACGGTGCCCAGCTGGCCCACATGGTTGTCCCCAGGGTGCTAAGCTACCCCAGCTGGGTGTCCCTGGGGTGCTCAGCCACTCCTCAGGGTGCTGTGCCGGCCTCGCGGCATGTCCCCATGGCGCTCGCCCAGCCCAGCCGGGTGCCCACAGGCCCCCTGGGGTGCTCGGGGCGCTGACCACGCTGCACACCCCCAGCCTCCCCAGGGGGGGACATGACGGACCCTGCTCCACCAGCGCCGGCACCCCCAGGGCTCCCGAGGCGCTGGCCGGGCCGGGCACCCAGGCACGTTTTGGGGTACTCGAGGCGGGTGCCCAGGCACGTGCCCATGCCGGTGGGCGGCCACGTTGCGTGCAGGGAAAACAGCCCGGAGCCAGTGCAGAGGGGCTGGGGGATCCCTGGCCGCCTCCAGGCCAGCAGGGCTCCCGCTCCCGCTTGGCCCGAACCCACATCGTCGTCTTCTCGGGATGCTTCAGGGCTGAAGCCCTGTCAGGAGCAGGGGGCTCAGGATACTGTCCTCCCCCGCTCCCGACGCCGCTTCGAAAAGCCCCTTGGGAGAGCCGGCTGGCCGCGTCCTCGGGAGCTGCCAGGCGGCCAAGGGGTCAGCGCAAGAAACCAGCTATCAAAGAGGGGGTCAGCGCTCCCAGGGAAACGCGTGGGAAGGAATGCACTTCTGCATGCGAGGAGAGCAGCGCTGGGATTCCCCTGGCACCGAGTCAGGGCCACGGCCGCTCTCCTGCCAAGCTTCCCCCCGGCTCCGGGCGCTGCCCTCACCTCCCTCCCGGCTCCAGGCCGGAGACCAGATGCTCAGCTCCGAGCAGGAAAAAAGAGCCGGCCCAGCTCCTCACCTAGGTTTCCGCAAGGCTTTTGCCCGCAGCCGCTGCAGGCGTTAGAGGAAGCCATTTAATAGCATTCCCTGCCCACGTAGTCAGCAGCTTGGCAGGCGGGATGAGGCGAGGAAAGAAGGGAAGGGAAAGCGCGGAGCTGGAGGCAGTTTGCCCTCCTTGGCTGCACCGGGCTGGAAATCACCGCTGGTGCGAGCCCAAGGCAAACAGCTGCCGGCATCAACCCCAGGAGCTCCGCTCCCAGGTGGCAGCGGGAGCCCAGCACCCGCAGGGGCAGCAGGTGGGAGAACCCTCGCTGGGAGAAACCCCCTCTCCCTCCAGAGAGGCTGATGGAGCCCCCCCGGGGCAACGGGGAGTTGGGGATGCCCGAGCAGCCCAGCAGGCTGGGGCTCAGGCTCTGCCTTGTGCTGGAAACAGGTTATTTTTACTGGGGCTCGACTCAGGAAGCAAAACCCTTGTGCTTGGAACCAGTTTGGAAACACGCTGAGCCCCCTCCCCCGGGTGCAATTTCACCCTTGGGATCAGTGCCCCTGGGAGCGCTCCCTGTTTCCAGAGGATCCTCCACTCTCCATCACGCAGCGGGGGAGGACAAGGAGCAGGAGTTGGGCACCTCATGTCCATGAGAATCCTGAGGTCAGACCCCACGGCCGGATGTTATGGCTCCCGTGACACATCCGTCCCCGGCAAGGTGCGGGAAAGGGAGCGCAGAGGGAGGGGTGGACGGGTGCCACGCCGGAGCCAAAGGGTGCAGCCCTGGGCTCAGCCCCTGCCAACGAGCAAGAAGCCCACGCAGGAGGGTGCAAAGGGCAGGGCAGGAGGGTGCGCATTCACCCTGCCCCTGCCCAGCGCCCGCCGCTCCACAGGAAGAGGGAGGTTCCACAGGCTGGGAAAGGCCTCGTGCTCTGCAGAACAACCTACTCGCTGGAGTAAGCCAGGGAGCAAAGCCGAGGCAGGAAGCACCGGACGCGTGGGTGAGCCAGCGGGGAGAAACACCTTCCCCAGCCCTGCCCCGCAGCCAGCTGCTCTTCCCAGAGCTGCAGCCGTGCCCTGGAAGGGCTGGAAAAGCAGTAGCTTGCGGGGGGGGGAAGACCCTTCCCTCCCACCCTTTCTCCATATATCCCACGTTGAGACCGAGGGGGATCAGCTCTGGCTGCAGGATGTGCGGTCGGCTCAAGGCCAGAGCACCCACGGAGGGCAGGGGGTTGAGGGTGTGCATGTTTTCCCTACTCCTCCTCCTGCTCCCGCCAGGTCAGCAACAGCTGCGGGGAAGGAGAGGAGCCCCACCCCCAGGCCCATTTTAAAAAAAAAAAAAAAGAAAAAAAAGGGAAAAAAAAAAAGGAAAAAAAAACAACAAAAAACCAGGCTTTTATTCTTCATGTGCTGCTCACAGCCACAGCTTAGAGACACCGCTCTTGCCAAAGTTATTATGAAACAAATCAAGTCCCAGACTCAGGCCTCGCTCTTCCCCACCCCCAAGAGAGTCAACATTGTACAAAACTCTATTTACAGGGAAAACAAGCAGGAATGGCGAGTCCAAAAAAACCTCCCTTCTCCCCTCCCCCCACCCCCCGTGCAATTCCAAAGAAATACGTTTTGAGACAAGTGTGATAGTTAACGCCCTCCACGCAGCCAGGCTTCCCACCGGCTGCTCCCGGGGCTGGTGGAAGCCCAGAGCTTCTCGCCACCGATTCCTAAAAGAATCCTGGCCATCCTGAGCCACAGCTGCTTCCTTTACCAAAAAGCTGGGAAATTACAAAACCCACTCGGATCCTACAAAAGGCTCAGCTGGATCTGCCCTCCAGGGCTTTCCGCAAGGCCAGCACAAGACACCCTGTGGCTCCCTCATCCTAAAGGGATGGGGCCGAGTGCCAGCCTGCGCCCTTTCCCAGAGGGAATCTCTCTGGCTGGCAGGCAGCGTGTCAGGAGCCTTCACGCAAGCAGTGGGATGCGTTGGGACCTAATATCTGATACTGCATTTACTGGAGTCACGTTACTTTGAAACATAAACTGAGAGGAGCAAAACCAAGATTTTAAAAAGGGAAAAACCACCCCACACATTCCTCCTCCCAACTGTGCTTGGAAGAGCGTCCGTCGGAGCCCAGCGAGCAGCTCCGCTCCTGCCAGCTGCCGCTCAGAAAGCGTAGCGCGTGCGGATGTCTTCCAGCTTCTTGGACACCTCGGGTGGGGTCCGGTCCAGCTCTTCGGCCACATTCTTCTGTTTGTTAGGCTCCATGGAGTTGAACTGCTCACACAGGTCCCCATCGATCACATTCTGGAGGGGCAAGGAGGAGAGCACTGAATCGACCCGACAAAGAGGCACTGAACCCTGCCTAAACAGGGAAAAATGGCAACAGTTTGTTCCCAGGAGCTTCTTAATCCTGTCCTGGAAACAGGACCATGCTCGGTGACCTCATCTGCTGAATAGCAGCAGTTAGCATCAAATTAATTACTGGCCAGCTCGACTAATGAAGGAGAAACCCAAAAAGCCTGGGTGCAGCTGAGGAATGACACAAGGGAAGGGAAGACAGAGCCGACCAGGGTCCAAGCACCGTGCTGGGAAGGCTGGGGGAGGCGGCAGAAGCTGACTGAAGGGCATCTTTAGTCAGAAATGAGACAGCTTTTGAGGTTGTGCACGTTACAAATCACCCCAAGCTCACCCAGAGCAAGAACAGCCTCCGCACTCAGCTGCTGGGACAGTTTTCTGACTGATACTACATAACATCACACTGAGAGTAGCTACCACATTGCTACTCTAGTCCGGTACTCTGGACCCTACTCATCACAGCATTTAACAGTCAACAGCTTCAAACACAGCTGAAAAAAGCAGGAACAGCCATTTCTTAGGAGATTTCCCATTTCAACGCTGGGGTGGTGGTGGGGGGGGGGAAATAGGCAACACCCAGTTTGACCCAGCCACGTAACGCTGCGTCTCCTGATGGAAAAAGGAGATGGAATGGCAAGGAGAGAAGCGCAGCAGCAGCACCGCTGGGCTTGGGTCTCAAGGCCAACCCTCAGGAGGCTCATTATAAGGGTTAAGAAACCAAAACAGACACAGTATTAAGTGCTAAGTACCGCTCTCCTCGCAGAGCTGTTCAAGAGTTCAGTTCCTGCCGCAGTTGCTACATCAGCTACAGTTTACACTGCCCCAGCCTTCCTCACGGAACGGCAACCACCACGACTTGCTTCTGCCAGGCCTTGGAGCAGTTCCGTGTCCCAGAGCACGGCCCTGCAGCCCCATGACCAGCTGGTCCTAAATACTCCGACCTACCTTCACCGGGAAGTAGTAGGAGCGGAAACTGAGATGGTCTCGTCCGCAGAGAGGAGGGTGCTCAGATCTTAAGTGCATTTCCACATGCTGGAAGAAGTCGTGATCCTGGGGAGATTAAGAATCGGCAAGAGAATGGTTTGTTACACATCAACGAACAGCAAGGCAAGATGTCACCCAGCTCCTGCGCTGGCTGAAACACTGCCGTGACCAGGTTCTGCCAGAGCAGCCCTGAAGGCGGCAGCCAAGGTCACAGTCACCCCCTCACCACCTCCACCCTGGGAGCACCCACAGCTGAGCTGAGCAGCCAACTGTGCCACCTTGGCCAGGCTCAGCCTCCCAGGAATTGGGGCACGCAGCAGCAGCGCAGCTCAACATGCAAACGTCTTGGCATCCGCTGGTCCGGGAGGCCACAGCAAACAGAGTATCGCCTTCAGGACCTGATGCCTGATCAACAGAGTTCACAGGCTACGCAGAGCATGCCAAAGGATCCCTCCTCACAGACACAAAGTCACCCAAGAGCTACTCTGGAGCACAAAGAGGTCTGGTGCCACCAAGAAAAGCTCTCAACTCTCCACAGAACCAATGTAAAGGGAGGAGTTAATAAGCTCCTTCTCTTCCCCTGTGCATCAGAGCCGGTCCCACAGCCGCAGGGTTTCCTGCAGCTTGTGTTTTCACGCCCTGCAGAGCCCTAGAGCCGCCCTCAAGGGATGGGGCACATCAATACACTGGCTGGGGCCGAGGGCACAGAAAAGCTGCAAGTCCGTAGCGTAGGTTTGCTTACCTCGTGGGAAGTGAAAGGGACCAAGATACCTATCCCCCCTGATAAGGTGGTGTAGACAAGAGATTCCGAGCCTCCTGGGATCAGCGTGGTCTTCTGTAAGGAAAGCACAGTCTCTCCCACGTGGTAGTTCATAATCACTTCAGCCTGAAAGTCAACCACAGAAGCATGTTATTTTCCTTTAGATTACATAAAAGCATCAAAAGGCTCAAGAGAGGAAAGCAGAATCAATTTGGCCACCTGCTAGTTCTGAAACGCCTTTCTCAAGAGGAAGTGCCTTCCACCTGTGACCAGATGGCAAAACTCAGTGTGCCACCGAATTGCCCTCTTGAGCTGGACAAACGGATGCAAGTAATGAGGGAAAGCAGGAAAAGAAAATGAGCGTGCCACTTCAATCAAACATCACTGAACAGGCACCAGCCGTGATTTCAGAAACTGAATTTGGCTGCCAGCAACAGTGAAAACCAGTCACCCACAGCATGCTAGATACGTATCAGCAGTTCTGCTTCTACACCTCCCGGACACCACTTCAAACGACTTCACAGAAAAGCAGCACCCTCTTTTCCCACAAAAACCATGTGCTTCCCATGGAGCGTTACCTTCTGTGATGCTCCATTAAGAAGCCCCCTGTCCCAGAGAGCTTTGTTGCCCGTGGGATCCTCATCTACCTCATCGTTGGTGTTGGGAGGCAATCTCACCTGCACCGGAAGAATAAAGAGTCAACAACCCGCAGAGAAGCAGCACGTTATCCCTGGAGAATCACTGAGGTCTCTGAAATGCCACTTTTGCGGACTCTGCAAGAATCGCTTTACACTTAAAGCAAAACCATCTATTTGCCCCATCCAACAAGGCCTTTAGAGTTAAACGACAACCGTGTTGTCAAGACTGATGGCCCATCGCTCAAAAACATGGGCAGGATGTCACGACCAGCCTCCGCCTGGCCTGGCACTTGCGGATCACCCTGGGAGGTACGGTCAAAACAGTTGGAAGGTGCTTCCCGCTAAGGAGACAGTTTGATGGATGTGGGGCAGGAAAACCGAAGAGGGATTGGTTTGTGTGCATTGGCCAAATCCTGCAGGCGCAGCTCGCTGAACTCTACACTCCAAAGCACCCGAGCACACTTCAGAAAGAGATCAAAGCCCTGGCAGAAAGACCATCTATTCTTTCCTCCTCCCCTGCTGAAATCCAGCCAAGTGGGGAAGTGTCAGCGCTGACAAAGCCAACTTTCAAGAGGAAGTGACAGAGAAAGCTAAATGCCAGCAATGAGGTTTAGCCAGGGAAAGTAAGAGTGATAACCCTGGCGCAAGTTCTCCTTTCACAGGCATAAGCTCCATTTCAAGGCTTACTCACAGCCAGTTCTGGGGCAGTTTCAACACAAGTTATTGAATGCTTCAGAAATATGTTTTTTTGACCTGCTGATGCTTTAACTTGTTTGCTTTAACACCTGATTAACGAACTGATAAACTGCAGCAGTCCGCTATGACGACAGCTGGTCACCCTGTAAAAACAAGTGAATGGTACAGGGCGGTGCCTCCAGCTAAGAACACATTCTCATTCTTTTAAGACAAATCATGGATGTTTTAAGGAAAAATATGTCGTGTCCCAAAAGCTCCGACTTCTCCGAGGCACACTCACCACACAAATATTGCCAAATTTGTCCGCTCCAGCCACGGTGTCATAATCCAGGAGAGTTGCTGTAGTGACCCACCGGGGGTACGTGTCATCAGCAAAGATGATGAGCTGGTTCTCGTTCCTTTTGTAGCGCACCCAGATGAAACTCTCCTGAACGTCCGAAACAATCACTCTGTGCCCAATGGTCTGGATCCCACAGATGTAGTTGGCAATGTGCTTTTGAGAGAAGAAGGACAAAAACCGAGTGCTTCAAACAGGGAAGCATAACCCATTAACTCTACCCTACTCCAACCACTTTCCCCCTGGAAACTACAGCTGACTCTCCATTTCTCGTTGTTTTCCTCCAAAACTACCTCTCGTTTCTGGCATGCTACAGCCCCAATCTAAATGCAGTCGATACAGGGCCCTTGCAACCTAACATCCACCACACATCACACTCAGCCAGCTGGATGCGAGCGATGTCCAGAGAACAGGCATTGCTGTGAACTGAGATTCCAGGGACAGTCCTGCCAGCAGGCGTTGCTTCAGTGTCCCCTCACTCCTGCAGTCATGAAAGGACCCAAGAAGGAAAGCCTCTATTTTTCATGTGAGTCCTATTTTAGGGAAAAAAAAACCCAAACCAAAACAAAACCACAAAACAAAAAACACCCAACCAAAAAAAAAAAAGTGTTCCCCTCCAATTTCCCAGTCTGCCTGTGAGCTTGCTGGAGTTCCTTTGTGCAGCAATGAGCAACTGGCACAGGTTCTGCAGCATGCACGAGAAAGGGAGGAGCAGGCAATTAGGAATTAGAAAACCACGCTCCACAATTTCTTTTCCTAAAGCACCACAGATGCTCAGTGAGAAGGACGACCTACTTCAAGGAGAAAATTATGAAGATGCTAGAGGTCTGAAGAGGTGCTCACAGGCACCCTCCAACTTCTGTCCCCAGCCTGCTGATCACCTAACCTAAGGAAACATTTCCAGCAGCTGTCATTTCGCATCTGAGCGAGACTGCTCACACGCGCAGTGGACAGCCAAAGGCACGGCCTGTACAGGTTTGCAAAACTCCTGCACGCTTCTGGTAACAGCCTGTGTTGAGCTGGTACAGAAGGGATCCTGTGACGCTACTCTCTGAAGGGCGACGGGAATGCGCTGTGTGCCTGGGGTGCAGAGGGGCAGCACAACAGCCCAATCCAGCCAGAGCTGGGAACGCACCCAGCGCCCACCAGCAAGGCCCACACGCAGCTCTGAAGCCCAAATGCAGGCACACTTGGGCTGGAGTCGCAGCAAACCCCTTGTTTCACTCCTGCTGCAAAGCATCACTCGCTCCAAGCTAACAGCCCTGGTCAAGAACAGAAGCCAGTACCTTATTCTCACACTTCCGCAGCAGTTTCTTCTTCCCCAGGTCATAAACACGCAAGAGCTTTCCAACTCCAATTAAGACTCTACCTTGGAACGGAGCAATGGCTGCAGGAACCTCCTCCACAGGGGTCTACAGAGGGAAGATGACAACTGTGAGACCCCCATTAACAGCGCTAACCTTACACCACGGTTCAGAACGGATTCAGTTAACGGTTCGGTTGAAGCATGTTGGCCTGTGCCAAGGTTTTCAACACAAAAGGCTAATCACAATCTTTTTCTAAACGAGGGGCAAAAGGTCAGTCCTCTGTAAGCCTTTCAGCAGCGGCACATGCCACACACGGTGCTAACAGGGCGCTGGACACCACACAGACATCACACCGCTGGCAGTGCACCTTAACTGACGCGTAGGACTGCCGTAAGAACCCCACACCGGGCAGGCTGCAAAGGCAGGCAGGGATCTTGTTGCCTTGGTTCTTAGTTTTGCTTCATCCCCCAAAAAAGATTTTATGCTTTGCCTAAATCCATCCAGATTGTCCATTTTTAAGACAAAGGCATGAATCTAATTCAGCCATCTGCCACAGATGCACTGAAGCAGCATTACATCTCAACAATCACAGTGTGCCCACAATTCCAGTAATTCAGACAGGGCTGAAAAATCTCCCCCCAGTGATCAATCCAAAAGGATCAGCCACAGCAGAGAACGGGAATATGTTGAGAGCTTCGTCCAGTTACAGCATTCCCAGCTCGGTTGCACTGGCTAAGAGAAGTTATTTTGCATCATCAGCTCTGCCAACTTCCAAGTGGGAGTTCAGTGGCACCAGAAAAGGCCTGTCCAAGACAGAACAAACTCATTGCATCAGGACCATAGGAAGTGAATAAGCCACAACATTCCATTCCACGGGCTCATCTGCTCAAATCTCAGCCATGCTGGAAGCATGCGGGAAGGAGAACAGAGTTTTGTTTTAACGGAGTTGTGCTGAAACCCTCACTGAAGCCCCAGGGACCTGTCAAGCAAGTTGGTCACTAGGCAACTAATCATTTCTACAAGCAACCAAAACAGCATGAGAGGACAGCTCTGATGAAGATGACAGCTCCCACCAGCTTCATGTGGCCAGCCAAGGACCGAAAGCCTCAGCACCAGGGCTCAAGTGACCCAAGTATGAATTCACTTTGTAAACAAGTGCTCAAGAGCAGCTCTGAACTCATATTCCGAAGAGGAAAGAGAGCTATTTCTCTCCCCTCCCTAACAGGGGCATTGAAAAACACTGCTCCTTTCCCCATTTACCCAGTCAGATGGTTAAGACATGAGGCGGAAGGACCGGGACTCTCAGGAGATCCGTTTTCAATTCTCAGCTCTACAAAAGATGCCCCGAGTGATTTTTGGAGGAGGCAGCTTATTTTCTCACAGGCTGCTTCCAGTATGTAACATGAGCATGATGCTCTTTGCCCAGGATTCCTTGAGTACTGCAGCATCACTATAGCATTCATGGTGAAATAACAGCTATTCCAGTACCGCCTGTAAATAACCCAGTCACCCAAACAGACCTTTTCACCCCTCTCACCTTGTGCAGAAACTCCAGCTTCTCACCACTATTCACCAGCTTGTACGTGTAGACAAATCCCCCAGCGACAGAGCGTGGGTTCAGGATCAGGTCCTTGGCGACTCCCACCAGCACGTACCACTCATCACCAGTATTGGAGAACCGGCACACAGCCACGCTGGGAATGATAAGACATGCTACATCAGCGTGATCACAACACAAACCAACGCTGCACGCACGAACTGGATTCCCAGAGAGCACAACGTGACCTAGCCTAGCAGAAATTGGAGAGCCCACCCTTCCAACGCTGCCATTTCATTTTCAGAGGTCATTCCTCCTCCCTGCTGTGGTGTTTAACGCGGATTCCTTCATTCTTGCACAACCCTCATAATAAAAGGATGTGCTCCAGCTGTCACATAGGCCCAAAGCACTACTTCGACGCTTTTTGCAGGTTGGATGCTGCTTAGCAATGTGCAAAGCTCCACTACAAGCTGTTTTTCAAAGGCTCTTCCAATTTGGACATGTACATATAACTTTCTGCATCTTCCATTGTTATTTCCTGCCCAATGCCTAGCTCAGCCAGGTTGGGAATCCTGGACAAAACAGGACAGAGTCAGCCTTTTGGACTGGCATGACCTAACTCCACTTCACCTGCCGAGGCACTAGCTATTCTTTGTGGTTATTATGTTGGTCTTCCCCTCCAGTCCCTCTGACACGTCCTTTCCATTTAATATGCATTCCGTTTATCTGGATGAGAAAGGGAAGTGAGACATAGCAGCACATTCTCTTGTTCCCGGCCCTCTTATCTGCCATTCACATCCCCGTGTTGTTCTTTAAGCGCTGGGGTCCAGCAAACACATCTGGAGCACCAGCTCTTAGTGTCACATGCAGACAGATCAGGGTGGGAAGGGAAGGAAAGGAAAAACAAAAGCTTTAAGCATGTGGAAATCACTTCTGGAATTTCAAGTCAGTAAACTGGTAAAATGCTGCATCTGGATTTCAACTCAGTAACAGACGAGCAAAAAGAGGAAAAACACCTCATCACAAAGACTCATCGCAAGCAGAGATTCTGGCAGCATCTGGCAATGCTTCTTACCTGAAGGCAGCTTCGTTCTGCTCTAGTTGGACCAGATCTAATGTATTTCCCTGGATGGGGTTCATCACCCTGATAACAGAGGCCCACTGTCCATTCCCTGCCTTGGGAGCCCCAAAGATGGACTCGGGAAGATTCTCGTTCAGGAAGGCTGCAGCCATTTCTGCAGCCAACTCCCTCTCATCTTCACCCGCAGCCTCAACCATTTCCTATGGCACAGCAGAAGGACAGGAGAAAAGAACAGCTCAGTGGATTTCCTTTCCAGACATGCCCATGCTCTGCGTAGAATACAACCTCCCTGTTTCCCTTAAGCCCAGGTATTCCAGGGTAAGGTACTGCCCGTGAAGACATAAAAGCCATCAAATCCCCAAGCTTCCACCCACCCGGAAGCTTATTCCCAAGGGAGCCTCTGCAGCTCAGAGCACAGCAGCGTCAGCTCTGCCCTGCCCAAGGGGCAGCTATTTCTTCAAATCAATAACTCTGGAAACAATACCGAGAAGAAAATAACCCACTGAAATCCAAACATCCTCAGTCACAGAAAACCTAAAGAATGGTGTTACACAAGCATGATTGTCCTCCATTACGTAGTTCTTAAAGCCTGCCATAACAACATACAGAGAAAGGAGCACTGGGAAGTAGTGTATTCTGCCAAAATTTGTGGTTTGAGGCAGATCTTTGCTCCCTTCGGCCCCTGCATTCACACAGGGCACAAAAACTTGCAGGCAATGCCTGCTGGGAACTGGAACGGATGAGCGTACCTGTCCCCCACCCCAATTACCTCGGCCATTTGCTGCTTCCTCTGTGCCTTGGTGGCCTCAGTGTAAGCGTTGTGGTCTGTCTCAATGATGATCAGGTTGTTGCTCTCTGGGTGAATGACAAATTTTCGGGGTGTGTACTGCAACGGGAAGGCAACCTGGTTGAAGACTGCCCCCAGCTTCTCCAGTGCCAAAATCCTGGGGGACAAAGACGTGGCACATGTTGAACAAGGTCAGAAAGGAACTTTCCAAGAGAACACAACTGGAATTGAGATCTACTTCCGTGAAACTGGCTAGCGCTGGAGAGAAGCAGCACCTTTCTTGGTTGGGCAAGACAGCAAGGAGCAAAGAGCTCCAGAGAGGAGGGCAAAATGAGCATCCTAATGGGTGCTTATGCTGTCGGACAGGTGTGCTCTGCAGCGTGGGGTCCTTGACTTGAGGGCTCTCACTGTCCCAGGATGTGTTCTGAGTGCCTGTCCCTTTTGGACAGGTTTCTGTGGTACTAAAGCAAGCCTGTCTCCAGAGGAACAAAGAGCACACGGAAGAGGGAAAGCAGACATTTGGGGAACACATCATCTGAATCTAAACGTGACACAGACTTTGACATGTAATCAAACGCTCCTCAGAGGCACTTTAGTTAGAAGAGTATGAAAAATGCAATGCCAAGTCTTTCTTCCTGTGACTTGCCAGCTGAAATGCCAGTTCTTCTGGCATTTGGTGACTAAAAGCCCCAAATCTCTCCAGAAAGAATGACTCCTTTAAAAGCAATGAATGCTGTAATATTTCACTGGGGACAGATATGAAAAAAGCGCCTGTTCCAGTGCATACAGCAGAGCTCCTGAATTTGTGTTCCCCTATTATTTTCATTTATCTTTTTAATATCTAAGCTGAACTCTAAAAAGGCAACAAATACAGCCCTGTCATGCCTCTGATTTCTTAAATCATGTGGCTTATTTTCTGCAAAGTAGCCAACTCAGATCACAAACCACAAGATCCCAATACACAACAGGTTCACATTTATTAAAAGCTTCCCTCCTCTCTAAGGACCAGCGAATTTAAGGATAACTTGAACTACACTTGTTATTTAAAAAAAGCTGGAAAATACAATTCAGAGGAGTGCACCCTGCTTCTTTTCGACAGCGTAACTATCCTTGTATTCCATTTGTTTTCTGAAATCCGTCCAAGTGTTTCTATCATATCATTATCCATTATCACATAACCTCAAGAAAAACCCCTTAATTGTTAAGGTAAGGCACTTTACCTCCTTCTCTAGTGAGAATTCACCACCCCTCCCTCTGCCTGGCAACCTGGCCCAGAAGTGTTTGTTTTCCCCCATCCGTTCTTACCTCAATGTGTTAGTGGAGATGGCTACAATGCCCTCTGGGCACTGCTCAGAAGCAAAACCAGACGCAAACTCCAGCGTCTCATAAGACAGGGGAGTCAGGTGGAAGCGTGACTGATAGGAGTAACTGAGCCAGGAACGGCTTGACATGGCCAGCACCTGGGAAAGGCAGACAACAAATTTATTAGGTCTGGGGATGGAGGCAAGCTCACTCCTTGCAAGATGAACGGATCTACAGTGCCGGACTCTTACCCACTAGAATAACTGAATTCTTGCGGGTGGACGCCACCCAGCTCAGAGCATACCTTCAGAAATACTGCTTGCTTTCAAGAGACAGCTTTATCTGGAAATCGTGTATGGCATGAAGAGGAACTTTAAAGCACCATCAAGACAATGAATATTCAAACTGAGGTGCAATAAAAACTGTTATCTGTAAAAGCCAGGATCAACAAATACTTTCATATCTTTTTTTTTCCTTTAAACAATGGCCCATTCTAAGGGGATCAGGTCTTTTAAAATATTTACTGCTTTGTCACAATCCAAATGCTGTAGCACTCTGAGTGAAATTTACTTAAAATAATCAGCAGCCAATTTTCAATCAAGTTAAGGGAAACAAAGGAAGCAGATGGACTTCTAAACTTTTCAAGCTTTACACATTTGACTAAATCACTTTCAGTTCGACCTTACTTTCTACCTGCATAACAAAAGCTGCAATTCCACTGAAACACTCCCAAGCTACTCAAAAAGCCCATCGCTGACTGGCCATAAGCAGTACGTTTTTTCTCCCCGTATTGTGACACAAGGAACTGAGATGGGTCTCCAAGTAGAAAAGCAGCTATTCTCTAACATAAGCATTCTCTGCTATAGGCACAAAGTTAATAATCTTGGAGCTGTAATCTCCAAGTTACAGCTGGCAGACTGGCAGGAGGAAGTTAGAGAGATTCACCCACTGTATCATAACATTAAAGCAGATTCCCAGATCCAGCCCCTACGCTGACCGGCAATATTTCTCAACTCTGAAGGTGTCATCCAAAAATGAGTCACGCAGGGGGCGGCTAATCTCCCCAGTGCCACATCAGAAAGGCTGGAAATGGCACTTCTGATGAAACGCATTCCTCCCTCTATGCCAAACCCTGCAAATTTTTTCCTTGAGCCATATGTGGCAGCTGTCCAGCCCCTGGCCGAGCCATCCTCAACATGCACAGGAGATGACCTTCAACTACATCAAGCAGTCAAGGGGTACGGTTTCTGCACAGGGCTCTCTCCATTCCTGCGCACTGAGGCAGGCAAGAGGAGATTTTTCAGCGTCTCCGAGCCCAAGAATCCGCTCAGAGCTTCCCAGACATGGTGCAAATGCAGCTTATGGATCAGCTAAGTCTCAGTTCAAAGAAGGCAGGGCAGCACAACACTTTACTTCCTAAGAAGTAAGGGGAATACCAACTAGAACAAGGCTGTTTGTGAAAGAGCAAGCTGCGAGCCAGGCAGCTCCATAATGAAGTCATTCCACTTCCCACCCTTACCCAGAGGGTCCTGCTGTGCTGCAAGGGTTCTTCCCCACCCGGCCCAGCAAGAAGGAAAACTGGGATGTTGTGCCTGGGGATCAGATCTGCACCCCGCTGAGAGCTCGCCTCACTTACCGCCTCTTGGCCTTGCATTCGGACTCGGAAGAGTTTCACAGGCCGTGAGCCAAGGTATCTGGTCCTGGTATCGGAAAGATCGCCAGTAACAGGATCCAGGACAGTTCGCAGCAGCACACCATTCTTGACGTTAGCAAATCAGAAAGTCAGATCAAGATTACAAACAAGAAATAACTAGCTACAGCCACTCTTCAAAAAAAGAGAGGCAATTCCTGAAGAATTAGGTGTTTGTTTTCCTAGCTCCTGGTACAACTCCCTTCTACCACCACACTGGATCTAAATTGGCTCTTACTATTAAAAAGCATAGCTCCCGCACACTCCGGTGGGGCAGAAAGGAATTACTGTAAAACAAACAAACCAACCACCCCAACCAAACAAAAAAAAAGCCAAAAAACAGAACAAGAAGTTTGGTGCATAACATAAGCCATGAAAAACCTAAGGTCTGATTCCAGATCCTAATCCCTCCTGGTACAAAGCATTTACCCCAAAACTCATGCTGCTTAAAAGGAGCTTGCATTCCGACGTACAACTCAAGGCATGTGAAAGAACCTAGACTGCTCTGGTTATTTTTACCACATGTTGAATTGTCAAAACAAGATTTTTTGGTCAAAGATCACAGACTCAGTACTGGATGCAACAAAAAGCTGTGCAACAGCGGAGTTATTAGAGCAGAGCCTGTGGTTGTGGGCAGTTACTTCTTTGATACTCTGCCCTACAGGCAGTTTTTAAAGAACTGCCCAACAACATTTCACCCAGAATTTTCTGTATTTTTTTTTTTAGAACACACCCCATTTCTCAAAGGGAAACGCACGCTTTGGCCTACATGAAGTCTGCTTTTTTACTAGCCTTAAGTCTAGGAATGTATGGGGAAACTTGCACCTCTACTAAGTCCCACAGAGAACTCCCCAGTCCCAGTAGTTGAACATGCTGCAACGAGGAGGGAACAGTCAGGTTTTGCGCTGCGCGACGACAAGGCCGTTGCAGCAGCTCATCTTGCAGGCAAAAGCGCACGGAGAAACACCCGTCAGAACCAGGCAGGCACCCCTCACCTGCAGTCCAATGTTGAGGTACAGAAAGCCAATGGAGCCCCTCTCCCCCAGCTCGTCCTGCTTCTCCGTGCCACCCATCTCCACGATGCACAGCGACTCGGGCTGCGCAGGAAGGGCCTGCATACTCAGTGGCTGTAAGCAATCCTGCGGGAGACAGAAAAGGGGTACCACACCAGTCAGCAAGGCTTAGCGTAGTGAGAGGGGATTCAAGCTCCAGCTAAGCAGCTTAAAGATGCCCTTTTAAATCTCCATAAAGAAGTATTCAGGGCAGAAAAAAAAAGGAAGAAAAAGTCACAATAGACACTGGCTCTGTGGATTTTGGCAAACAGGAGCGGTAGCAGCCCTGGGGTTTGGAGGAGATAAACTGGATCCTTCCAAACTGTTCTAGCACAGTGTGCAGCTATTTAGCATGAAGAGATCTGAGGAAAGTTTATGTTACTTCTGTCATCCTTTGAATGCTCATCTATTGCAGGTAGAAGAATGACAGTGCTGGTTTGCTGCTGACCTGCTTGAAGAGTAAGTCTGTTTCACTACAGGTATAAACAGTGAGACAGGGGAAAAAACCCAAACACCAAAACAAAACACACACAAAAAAAGAAGTGAATGCTTTCATATCTCATCAACTGAGCTTCCAGGCATGGGTGAGACTACATCAAACCAGGGAATCCATTACAGGTTAGGATCAAGGGCCACGCTTTCTCCTGACCAGCAGGGAAGAGCCACGCAAGTGGTTCGTTCCCAGTCATCCACCCAAATACAGAGAGGCAGCTCAGACGGACACAGGCCACCTCTGGAGTACCCTTCTCAACACTTCAAGACAACAGAAGAGGCAGAAACAGCACAACAACTCACCGAGGGGTCAAGGGAAATAATTCTGACAGTGTTGTCCACCAGCCCAACAGCAAGGAAACGGGAGCGCTGCTCCCCAGGGGGAACATTGGCCAGGCTCATGCAAACGACGTCGGCCGACATCTCCTTTCTCTCTGTGTACTCATTCAGCTGTCCTGACTGAGAAAGAAAAACACAAGAGACTCATTAACTAGCCAAAAAGGAAAAACCAGTACCAAAAAGTCTCTCCACACCTTCCCCAAACTTTTTTTTTTTTAAAGACAGTGCTTTGGATTTTTTCTATTTTTTCTTCTAAACCCTTTCTTTACAGCCGTATTTCAGGTACAATTGGAAGAACCAGAATAGCAATAGCACACAACTTCCAGCCTCAGTTAAGAACTTTAGAGACTTTAATTAGCCATTAAATCATCTCGGACACAGTCCAGATATGCAGATCTATCCGCTCTAGAACGCTGTTTCCCTACAGAATCCTTTTCTGCAAGTCTGATTAAGGATCAATCGCTGGCACGCTCTCTACTCCACCGTGCTCTTCCGAACTCCTTCACAACATTAACACACATACCGGGTCCATCTCAAAGTAAACCAGTTCTCCTCCAGTCAGCGCTATCACTACTTGTCTCTGGTTCACAGCACATTTTACAATGGTTTTCTTCCCTGGTGTCTTCCATTCATTTACTCTCTTATCTGCTCGGATGTGCCGGATCCCGTCTGGATAAACCTGAAGGAAAAAAAAGGTCACATCAATTCTGTATTTACCTTTCCTTCACAATTCCCATCTCACTGGCGATCCCGACACAGAAAAAGCCAAAGACAAGCACAGCTCCTGGCAGCAGCAGTGATCCATTAGCTATGCAACAGGCTGAACTAGCACTAAACCACGCGCCAGCTGGAAGCGCTGCATCTTTGAACTGCAGCAAGAAACTACAGCACCGCACGCACTGAGGGAGATAAGGACCGTCT
This sequence comes from Chionis minor, assembly GCA_013398295.1. NCBI lineage: Eukaryota > Metazoa > Chordata > Aves > Charadriiformes > Chionidae > Chionis > Chionis minor. Next base: position 39,634 of record VZSF01009850.1, on the reverse strand, counting down.
TCAGCTGGTCCAGTTTCACTTCACGGGATATAAAAAGAGCAAAGGTGAACAAGCGTCTTTCGCTGCCAATCCACACCTTTAGATGCGACATGTATTGCACTACTGCAGAAACCACAGCCGCGCAGCAAGCAGAGAGTGGCAGACGTGCAGGTATGTCAGAAGCAGCTTTCCATTACCTGTACCAAAGCATCATCACCAAGAAGAGAGCAGGACAAGGTAGGTGTAGTACCCAGGAATCCAGAGTCAGTCACTTCTTCTACAGTCTCGCCGATAGACAGCACCAGTGTGGCGTTTACGAAGGACACAATGATATAGGCATCAAATTCATCTGGTCAAGGGAAACAGGGAAAAAAGGGTGCTGATTAAATAAATGCAAGGCTTCCCAACAAAATTTGCAGTCTGACATGCCTAGCAGTTACTCTTCAGCAGAATTCCTGTGATAATTACATCTGCTGGCCGTATTGTGCAAGTTCGTTCTAGGACACACTGTCCAAAAGCCAGCCTCTGCTGGACTCCAAACAATGTAAGACTGAGCCAGGGATCAAATGATGATGATCCAGATACAGACCCAATTCACGATACTCTGGATTCTGGTAAGCAAAACTCCTGCCTCCTTTTTTCAAAGACAGCACAAAGTCTAGAAGCCTTTAAGACACTTGCCCCACCTCACACGAGGAGCTGAACGCAGATTTAACGCCCCAAGTCAACTGAAACACTCTGCTCCGGTAATCTGCACACATGGAACCCATCTGCAGAAACCCCACCATGGATGCTACGGACAGGAGGCTGCAGGACCACATCTCTATCTGGCATCCACGTAATAAATGGCTGCAGAGAACAATTTGGGTGCATTGCAGCAGAGGAGCTCAGGGCTAGCCTGCTCTACCCTCAGCCAGAAGCTCAACTAGCTTGCATTCACACAGCCACCCGCGCGGTCTCCTGGGATGAGGAACAATTACGTTTTTATGACAGAGCAAATACTGACCTTTTCTTCTAGTGGAATGAGTGACTGCAACACAACTATTATCTCCAGTACTGCCTTCTCCCAAAGGGGATGGCTTGGGATAGCCCAGTAGCTTGGATGAGGAGAGCTACGCTAATGAAAAGAGTCTTAAGAGCTCATTTGGAAATAGGGAAACAAGGGTAGCAGGACCCAGTAAAGGGAATGCCCCAGTTTACTGCTGTCTATTTTCATTCTGCAGAAAGTGATAGGCATTAAAGAGGGGGAGAGGAGAGTCCCATTGAGAGAGAATAACAAAAGCAACAGAAACAATGAAGTCTGTTGGGAAATGGAGCCAGGAGCCTCAGTGGAGAAACAAGATTGCCTCAGAGAAGCAACTGACTTCTGCTCCTGTTGTCATGCAACTACTGTTTCTTAAAAACAAAAAATCCCCATTTTAACCCAACTAAACCCAAAGCTCAGTCTTATGCACCACAGCACAAGACAACTAGCAGAGGTGAGGGTGTAAGAGAGCTGTCACGGTTTTGGCCCTTGAGCAGAGTTTCTCCATGATGTGCAAGCGTGGGAGACATGGAGAAGTGCCTAGTGAATCTGAGAAAGAAATCTGAGTGCAGAGAAAGAAAATAGAAAACTCTCACTGGGATGAATACAGGATGCCAACAAATACCAAGCAGCAGCTTAAAGAAACTGAGTTGGGTTAACTGAAACAAATGCTTCAGGAACTGATCCTTGTCTTATCCACCCTGTTTAGAGAGACGCGTTGCCAAACCTGCTGTGTCATGTTTGTAACAGAAAGTTCTTACGTACAGACAAAAATATGCAAGTGGAAAAAAAAACACACATCATCTTCTCTCCAACATCTGGTATACAGACCACAGCTCTGATCAAACTGAAGAGCTTTGTCTAATTGAAGCAATTCCAGCAGTGGTCTGTGGCATAAACTCCGTTACTACTGTATTAAGCGGTCACAGCCTATAAACTCCAACATGCTCCCAAACCCCACAAACAGGAGCGGGTCCACTTGGGGAAATGAGGAAACAAGAACTGAACCTGCACACAGAAACACATCAGCAACGCAAACTATTTAAACACTTGGCTTAACAGAATTCCTCTAACATTAACAGCAGATGGTAAGAGCTCAGTAAAACGTACACCATTACACACTGGTTATTTTCTACAGTAAATAGCAGCTTCTCCTACAAACTTGGATGAGTTTTTCAACACCAGAAGCCCACAAGAATTCCTCGATTGCTTTAAATGGGGATTCTGGAAGTTCACAAGCTAAGCATTTAATTCATAAATATCCTGTAGACAGGATGTTCTAAAAATTCCATTTCAAAGACCATTGTTGCTTTCCAAACTTCTTGAGAGCTGCTGCCTTCCTCCCTGGGGGCTGTCATTCTCATGATAAACCACCATGTCCCAGCTGGAGGCTTAACCATGTGATTTGGAGCAGGACAAAGAACTCCCATTTGAAAGCAAAACAGATTCCCTTAGTTCTACTCTGAACGAAAACTCATTTCTACCTCTTAATACTTTCTTAGCTCTTGCTTTTCACTGGCTTACAGTTATATTAGAGCGTGCCTTTAAGCCTGTGTCATTAACGGTGACAAGTGCATTTTTACTTGAAGTCTAGTAGGGTTGCTTAATGCCTCTCTGCCGGAGCTTTTGAAATAAAAGGGTTTGATTTACCAGAATGAAGTCAGTGAATAAGACGCATTCATCCAGATTCAAACAACACAATTTTGGTTTAGAAAAATATAGCAGCCTAGTTGAAATCAAGAGGACTAAATCGCCGGGGCACACTGAGAAGTATTCTCATTTAGAAAAAGAAGAGATCTATAGATTTTAATATGAAAAGGTATCTACTCAGCTCTGCACAATCCCAAGCACAACATCAGGCTGCCCAGAGTTTTGAACAGATAGACATTATTTTGTATGCAGACACAAGACTTTAGAGACGCTTATTACTGTTCTAATTGCTCCAGTTAGCTCCTTTCAGCAAGTAATAGAGACATTTTAATGACTCTGAAGAAGCACAGCTGGACTCACTCTCCTCTGCCTTCATTACAAGTTTTCTGCAGCTTCATGCACACGTCACAACCAGTTACGGAAATATCCCATTTCAGTCCATGAACTCTATGCTACTGTCCTTTCTGTTATCTGTCATAGATTCAGTTTGAGTGAGTCTGTGAGAATTCTATACACCAGGCCACGTCTGGTCCAGTTTTTTCACACTCCATGGCATCTGAATTTGCACGGATACAAACGCAGTCACCACTAGCTCAGAGGAGTTCAGTGAGAAAACAGATGAGCAGCGACAAAATTCAGGATTATTCTCATTTAAACGATACTGATGGGATGACAGCACATTTTCCTGGGCTTCTGTTTACTACTGCAGGGAGACTCCGCAGCTGTGACTCACTGCGTGTTGCTCTTCGAGCAAGAGTGCCAGGCAGGCAATGCAGACTGTTAGGTCTCAGCTCACATCTAGCTCCACAGCAAAGCACACAGCCATCTCGCTCCCCAGACCGCCATATTTAACTGCAAGACAGGACTTGCTCCAAATCCCATCCACTTCTGTCGGATACGCATTCCATAACCACAGGGCATTCCCATGCCAGCAATGCCTAGAAGTGCTTCAAGCACACTCAATCATTTTCTCTTGGAGGTCTGTACAAAGCAGCTAGGAGCCAATCCTCAGCCTAGACGGGAGCTGAAAACACCCCTAAAACACGCACCTCTGATTTTAACAAGAACTGACCGCTCTGCAAGCGCACAGTTGTTACTTTGTTCCCCAAAAGACTAAGATGGCCTGGAAATTGCCTTCTACTCTGCAGCTACTGAACCACAAAGGCAACAATCTCCAGCTACGCAATGGCTTCTAGAATACATTTACTGAAGACCGTTAGCATAAAAGTAGCCCCGATTTTGGGATTCTCTGTGGTTGACCTGTGGGACAGCACAGTAGCCCCTAGCAGTATGTACACACCTGTGGTGATCAGCACCTCCACCACCAGCCACCTGTGGAAGAAAAAAAGAGGCTTGGTATTGGTAGTGTGTATCACCAAGTACCAGCCGAGGTTAGTATTTGCTTTGAAGGCTGCAAACCTGTTCATGTCTTACAGAGGCCTTGCAGCACGCCCCCGCGGTGGCATCCAGGCAGAGCCAGGCAGTCTGACACTGCAAACTAAACCCTCCAGAAAACAGCACTCTGGCCATTTCAAGATTAGATAAATGTTTGAAAAGGTTCTGCAGTCTTTCTGATTAAAACCCACTGAAACCATTTCGGAATTGGAAGAGCTGTAACTCAGGGATCGGTTTTACGTAACGTTAAATTGTATTCAAAGTGTAGCCTGGTTCACAACAGCTAGAGATTCCAGCCTTTCTGAAATCGTGGAGAAGATCTGCATGCTGGAACCTGGAGAACTTGGAAGGAGAAAAAAAAAGAGGCAGCAAGACTGGTCTGTTCATGGAGGTCAACAATGGTTCTCCATATCCTTTGAAAAGTCAAAGTCATCCTCTGGAACCCCAAAAGAAAAGGTTTTAAAACTGTAAGGTGATGTCAGAAGGCTCTCTCAGAGGGAGTAAATCTTACCAACTCCTTTTCCAAAAGGCAGGAGCAAAGGTTTGTCTCTAACAAACTGGAATGACTCTTAAGAAAAGCATGTCATTTTGATATGAACTGTGGAAATACTTTCCTTCTGCCCCTTTTATTTCTGGGGACCATCAAGGCACTGGTGCTCAAAGCTCCTTCTGTGCTGCTTAAGCAGTACATGAGTCTCAGAACAAGAGCACAGGAACTGACGGCAGGCCTCAGCCGGCAAGGTAAACTCCAAGGTTTGAAATTCCCACAGGGTTACTGGCTCCCTGGAAAACACACTACTCTACGATGGCTTAAAAAACAAGATACCACGTCACCACAGCAGGCTAAGGTCTCCACTGCAACAATCTGGCATTTCTACATCCAGTGCATAAACCCACAGGATGTCTTTGCTAGATTTATACTAAGCACTGCCAAGGAAATAATCACAGAGACTGTCAGTACCCAGAATTGATTCAATTCAGGCTCTTTAGGTGTTTCTGAGGCACTCTGTTCTCAGGCCCAAGAGAAAGGCAGGACAAGGGCTTAGATTTCCTCTTGCACTTTAGTAAGGCAAACCCATTATTTCAGATCAGAGAAAAAAAAAAAAAACCAAACCCAAACCTCAAGCCCACAATCCAGTGCATTCTGCCAGTTTCAAATCCTGACTTTCCTGGAATCAGCAGCATCCTATACACCGCTGGGTTTTTGAATAGGGAGTACGTCCTAGCCCAAATAGACTGTTTTCTTTGCAGATATGCATAGAGGGAAGTAATAAAATACAGACACTGTTGCTGATTTATCTGCTTTGTTCCATAATTTGTATCCCACTCTCTCACAAAGAGTTGATTACTGCAGTTGTCAACACGCATACAACGAACAGCGAGTGTGCTCCAACAAAAAGCATAATCATTGCCTGCTGCTGTCAGAGCAAGAACTTATGGGAAGTGGGAAGGGATGAGAAGTTCAGCAGCTTCAGGCTGCAAATGTACAGCTGACGCAGCGTACTGCGTGATGGATGCAGCTGTAGGCAGGTGCTTCTTGGGCAAACGGAAGCATGACAATTCTAAGGGACCAGAGGGTGGCTTCCAAGTACAAACAGGTGGCTGCTGAGTCAAAACTTAACTTCCGGGGATGGCACACTACCATCGTGAAGCACCTTTCCCATCTCCTCGGACAGAATGAAAAAAGAACCACAAACAAAACACACCAAAAACATGATTGCATCTCTGTACTTTAGGAAAATACCGCGTACCTTCAACATGTCTCCTCACAGTCCACACAGCGTTGGGGTTACCAGGCAGCTCCGAGACGGCCATTTCAGACACCTAAGAGTAAACAGGAACAAGGTTTTCACAAACAGATGTTTAGACTCACCACAGTAAGTCACCAAACCACCAGCAGTTTTTAAGCTTTCCCACAACTGGGCAGGAAAGCTAATAATTCCCAATTCTGATGCTCTCTCCTCATGACAGATGTGCTACAGGGTAGAATGCATTCAGCAATGATACAGCAACATTAGAGCTCTGGATGAGCAGCTTTAAAACAAGGTCACCTGCCCCCAGCAAAGAGATCAGCAACAGCAGCTGGCAGAGACACAGGAATGTTCCAGCTCAATACACTCAAGTATTAGAAGAGACAAAATGCAGGTGGTCGGAGTCAACTGAACAAAAAGCCTTTGAGGCTGTAAGGGTAAATAGCACAACCCTTCCATTTCCAAGAAGGAAGCCTAGAGAAAGTTGCTCTTTCTCCTGACTAGAGTAAAAGGGGAGTCCCTTCATTTTAGCACCCTTATTTTAAGGATTTTTCTCTTGCTATCCTCACCTCTCAATCTGTTCTTCTGAAGTGCTGCAGGTCTTACCTCAAGTCCGTGTCTTAGAACCCTCAGAGACGACCGGGGCCCCCGACCACAAGCCACATACAACTGCGGTGTGTCTTCATTGGCCAAATCTGCTATCTGCGTGGAGAAACAGCGTCAAACAATATCCAGAGGAAGGAAAAACAAAAAGCTATATATGCCATACTACTGCGTTAAGAATGTTTTTTTTCAAACGTTGAAAACAGTGAAGATGCCACAGGGTATACCATCTGCTGCCCTGAAATAACATCAGGTTTTAACCAAAGTCTCTGCAGAGCAGAGAACCAGCCTGATGGTCAACAGAGGAGCAGCACAGGACTGCTGGCGGACACCCCAACTCCAGATATAAAATCGTGCATCTGCGATCAATTCCTCTGTAAATGAGAAAGACTCACTTATGCGGTGACTGAGAGCTTGCTGATGGCAACGTACCTGACAACACAGAATAGGAGACAAACTGTCCAACTCATCCACCAGCACCAGGTTCTTGAGAGGTCGTGGCTGAAAAAAGAACGTATCTCCTTCCTCAAGAGGCATGGCAGAAGAGAACTCTGGCTCCTCATCGTCATCACCCAGGTGAGCTATCTGGTACAGGTAACTTGAGACACAAAGCAAGAGCAACAGCATGTTCAGCACAATGTTCCTATAGCCTTCTCTAAGTAAAGCATAGCCAGATATTCAGGCAATGGGGAGGAAAGCCTTCCCTACATTATACAATTAATAAAATTTACCCTCAAGGATTGTCTTCTTGGTAACAAAATGCTTAAAGGGAATCAGAGGCCCACAAAAAAAAAAAATCCCACACCAAAAAAAAAAAAACCCCACCACCCAGCCACAGCTTTCCCCCTCCAAACCTTCTTATTTGTAGCTGTCACTGGCAAGCCATCCCGCAATTTCAGTGTTTTTTCTGTTTTACCCTTGAACCTTGCAGATATTCTTGTGTTAGAGCCAAAGCACCAACGGACAGCGGAGGCCAAGAGCAAGGCCAACAGCTAAGACTGCAACGCCACACTTAGCTATTCTATCGGAATACTCTCATTGTTTTGAGCTGCGCTCCCCGTTGCATTTTATGAGCTTAAATATCACAGCAATCAAGTTAAACTTCAGCAGAAAAAAAAAAAAGGTAAAACCAGAAAGACAGACCGATTTAGTTCCTGGTTTTAATAAAGCTGAAATGAATATGGCTTCCTCAGAACAGTTTCTACAACAGAACTGAGATTTGCTCCAGTAAACTGGTTGGAGCTCCCCCAGGTGGCTGACTGCAGATGTAGTCGGAAAAGAGTGTAATTCTCCATTCCTGTGAATCCCCCACTTAAGACACTGTTACGTCATATTTTCAAAGGTGTACAAACTCTTCTTTGAGTCTTTAGAGTACTCTAGAGACCCCAAACACGAATTGAGAAGGCCCTCAAGTATCCATCTATCAAGGAAAGGACCACAGGTACTGATAACAAATCTTACCTACTTCGGAGTAGGCCGTAAAAGACAAAAATTCAATGAAAACCATCAAACTAATTAAAAGATAATTCATCTGGATACATGATGGACTCTATATGAACTGCAAGTGCTTGATTTCTCCAAAGTCTACTGCAACAGCATGTAATCGCTTGTTCCCTGCACTGTAATATCTAATCTGGGTTCAAACAAGAAAATTCCCCCATTGTGTCACAGTCTAAACCAATTGTTCTGCTCAAGCCATGTGAACAAAGCATTAATTGAATTTATCCACTAAAACAGGGGTGTTGGCTCTATATGTTCAGTAACCTTGCAGTGCTGAACAGAAACAACCTGTTTTAGGGGGGAAAATGCTGACGTAAACTTGTTTACTCACTGGTTTCCAAATTCAGACGCCACAAAGAGAAACCCCGTCTTCAGCACGCACATGGCAGCAGCAACAGGAACTGTGTCAAAGTACTTCAGTCGAATCTCTGTTACCTGGGAGCAGAGGAAGATGAGACTGTGCTAGCAAAGTACTACAGCTACACAAGTCTGATTTAATAAAGAACAAAAAAAGCTGCCTAGCTATCCTCTCCAAAGAAAGGAAGCAAAAGAGTCGGCCAGGCTTAATGACGTCAGCAGTTTGGGGCAGCAGGTTATCAATCAAAATCCAGCGCACTATTTTAAACATGCAAATCAGGCTGCCTGTTTTATTCTAAGACTTTCTGGCTTTAGTAACACTGAATCAGTTTGGGGGAAAAAAAAAAAGCTGCGAAAATAGCAAGATGTCTGTAAGAAAGAAGAATTTTGCTTCACTCAACACCAGCCATTCCCCAACATGTGAAAAATCAACCGTCCCAAGCAAATTTTTACACTTGCTAAGGTCGCAACAGCTCTTGGTGAAACATCCAAGAACAATCTTAAGACATTTAAGATGGTACATAATCATCCTTTGTACCAAATTTCACATGTGTAGATGAAAGAGGAACTAATATTCAACATTTACTCAAAAACCCCAACTGCTTCACTGCAGCAGATGTCCCTTCATTGCAAACTACTAGGACAATCATCAGCAAGCCACTTCAAGCTTGTTACTTCAACTCACGGACCAGCCGTACCCAATTTACAAGAAGATTGATTGTAGCATGGAAATATTCAATTAAGAGATGAAACACAAGATGCGATCAAGAGAAACTGAGTTCCTCAGAATTAGTTTCCGGAACACCCCATAGCAGGTTCACAGACCACACTTTACAACACATCTTTTGAAGAAATGACTGTCTGCAGAACATCTAAAATATGCCCAAGTGATTCCGCACCATAAATCTCGCAGGATTTTGCAAGCATTGTGCTGCACCTCTGTATGAATGAACACCACTTACAACTGTGGGTGTAACTGTATTACAAATCAGGTAGAGCACAGGCCATCACACAGCTAAAACCACAATATTAAACACTTTAGAGAATCAGGCAAAATAACTGACTAAGGACACTTCTCAATGAATGCTTTTGTTGTTCTTCACGCGATGCCTACCATGTCTTCATCAGTCTCCAGAGTAATTTTGAAGATGTCTCCCTGCTCTGTTTGGGCCAGGAAGAAGAACATGGACTTGGTCTTATGCGTAGCAGAGCAGACAAAAATCATACCCCTCTCTGGGTCATCCAAGTCATTCTGTCAAGAAAGCAAGCAGAGGTCACTGATGGAAAAGAATTCCCCAGCAAGTGTGGACGTGGTTTCACCGGCTGAATTATTTCCATTTTGCAGGTACCTTAAGAGCTGACAGAATACGAGGAGGCTTTCAACACAAAGCGCGTCCCCTCTGTCACACCCATAGTTACCCTTGGCACACCTCTGCCCCAGAAGGAAACACACAGCTAAGACTGTACCTAAGCATCCCCTCTCCTATCTTTTTTGCCCTCTTCCCTGGAAAACTCTCTCACATATCAAAGCCAAAGGCAGAGGAAAGGGCTGGTTTTGAGGACCTGAACCTCGGCAGGTGTTTAAAGGACAGGGCAATCTGCAATAGCAAAGGAGGAGGAAGCAGCCTTAGGTGTAACAGCAGCTGTGAAATTCCCCAGCGCACAGGACAGCAACCACAACTCACCATCTCAAGTAACACTACCTGACACTGAGAGTGCTGCCACCACGGTGCCTGATCAGAGTCTTTGCAGTATCCCCAGCATAAATGTCAGAGAAGAGACATGAAGCAAACTCATCACTTCAGGCTACGCCCAGCCCTCTCTGCCCTCACGATAACACACGCAGCCAGGAAGGCAGATGACAAGTCAGACTTTTTCCTTATTGTAAAACCTCTCTGATGCCTTTAACCTCAAAACCAAGCATCTATTTAGCACTGACAAAGATAATTTTATGTTAAAAAAAAAAAAAAAGGAAGAGGTAGGAATCCCAAAATCCTCACCCGTCTCCTGGGAATTGGGCATCTGATATCAGGCTGGTCACCGAAGTTTTTGTAAGTAATATAGTTTTCAGAACAGATCAGCACCCCGCTAGGTCCATCAGAACCACCAGGAACTGAAACACAAAAAAGAAACATGATGAGAAAAGCCCTTACCACACTTACCAGCCCTTACCAACTGCCTACAAAACATTTATTTTGGTTTTTCTTTAAAGCAACATAGTTTACATTGCTCTGTATCATCCTGCATATACAAATCTACTCTTATCCAAGGGGAAGACAAAACACAGAATACAGCTTCCTGGGTTGGTGTAAGAACAGAGCAGATGGAACTGGGGGACTAGGAAGGAAAAAAAAGGATGCAACTTCAGACAAATTGCTTATGTTTCATCCCTCCTGGCTTACTTTTATCTGGAAAGCCACAACATGCCACAAATACCACATTAGCAATTTGGCAGTTAAACACAACCCTTGGGTTACTGGCACATTTGCTTGTGCCACACTTGCCATGAGAAAAACAATCCACCAGATGGTTTTCTGACACATCTTTCATTTTCAGAGGTTTTTTTTTTTTAAATTTCTATTGAGAATGCAGTGTAAGAAAAGATATCATCAAAACAGCAGTAGTGGTCAGATCCGGCCCAGTATTTGGTGTCTGTCAGCTGCCTACAGAAGATGCACCACCAGGGCAAGCATACGAAGATGCTCTCCTGGCTTAGCTTCCTCTGTGCTTGGAGAGGAATCCCAAGCGGTTCAGCCGTTTCCCAGGTCGAAGGTGTTAGCATGGCTTTGTATCCAATCCCTCTAAGCAGGCTCTTAGTCCATGGATTTATCTGCTGACCTTTCGAATACTTACTAGCTGCTGGAATGCTATGCAAGAGACAGGAGCACCTACACATTACCTAAAAATAAATGCTTCTGCACCTGCTACCAGCTAATTTCAGTTAACACCTCTTAGCTTCAGAATCCAGAGGATATCCAGAATACATCTAAAAGAAGAGATATAAGGAGCACTTTCAAACTGCAGCCGTATCTATGAATTCTTGCCTATTTCCATATGTGAACCACCACTCATACCTGACTCCAAGGTAAATTAATTTCTACTAATGGCTCAGAGTGCCATCGAAACAACTCCTAAGATGTAAAGCCTATTGACTGTTTCCCTGGGGAATGGGAACCAAGTCGATCCATGGGAAAATGACCTGGTGACCCAACGGGCAGTACCTGTTATAAGGAAGTTGCCATGCTCTTCCAAGGGCTCACTGTATTTCCTAACAACGTGGTTCAAACCCAAGTCCAGTTCGTAAAACGTCAAGGTCTGTTGTGTGTTGGCTGCTGCTTCTCCTGTTGGATCATTGTCTGCTTCCTAAAACAGAACATGTGAAGGTGTCTTTCAAGAAAGGTATTAAAGAAGGAGCAAAGCTGACACATGGGGAAACATTTTTGAATAACTTTAGAAAAAAGTCCAAAAGACTTGCTAGAAGATGCACATAAGAAGGTTCAGAGGAAGAAAACAGGCATCTTTGCAGCTGAACAGCAAGAATTTAAGAAGAATCACCAAGCGACCTGTCTATTCTGGCTGAAGGCAAGACAAAAAGCAAGTAAGCTCGCCACAAATGAAAACTGTCTCAGATGGCAAAAGCACCTAATATTCCCCATCTTCACGGGCAGATTAAGATGAGAAAAGGAACAGCAAAGCTCAGAAGACAGCAACAGGAGATCAAGTTCTTCTCACCTCATAATCCATTTCTAGACAAGCAAACATCGGGTTTTCAAATCCCACATCGACTCCCACCACGTGGTAGACCAAGGTATTGGCCTTGTGGGCTTCCAGCGGGGAGGAAATGGTGAGGCGAGCAGCAGCATCTCTGTTCAGGATATACACCAGCTTCTGCTTTTCAATTGCACCTGCAAGGAGAGGACAACAGCACCTGAAGCACATCTCCTGACGATCAAATCCAATGACACCTGCAGTCCAGTATTGATATATAACTTTGCAAGAGAATGTCAGCGTTACTTCGCTGAAGTTCACCACCGGTATTTATCTCCGTGCCACCAATTAACTTCCAACGTCTCATTTTAAAAGCTTCAGGCCAGAAGCACAAATGACAACCCTAACTCCAGAATGGACATAACTCAACAGGTCAATCTACAGGCAGATTGACTCATTCCACCGCACCAGAGATGACAGACTGCAGGGAAGGAAAAACAAATTGAAAGAAGCAGCCAGACATTCCACCATTTAAAGTAAAAAAACCCACCTTTTCCCAGAAATATTTTAACTAAAAAAAAAAAAAAGGTATTCTTGCCTGATACACAGTACCCACAACGTAACAAACACTTATCACCCTTAACCATCAACGTGAATGGCACAACTCTGTCTGTAATACATTCTCCCATGAAAGTAAGATGTGTTAGAAAGGAAACAATATTTTTAATTGTTATTCCTGATATAAAGGGGTACTGTTACACCCCCATCATTCATTACAAGTGTCCGCTCTCAGCGTGTGGGAAAGCAGCGTTACACAAAGCTGGCTTTGGCAAACCAAGACAGTTCACGTACCAAATAACTAAGACACCTCATGGTACATATTATTAAAAATAAAATTTAAAAAAAATCATCCAAGTGCTCTTCTACCTGTGAAGCCTGATCAGAAATGCATCTAGTTGTCTCCATGACACATCTCAGAGAAGAGACATGAATTCATAACATCATTTCAGGCTACGGGAGCTGACTGACTACGCTGCACCATGGACGCCTGCAATCCCAACTTCTCTCCCAGACATTGCACTTCAGGGCTCTGCGCACTGCTAAGCAAGCTGGCATCTTTCCAGATTGTTTTAGCCCAGCTTTAAAATTAGTGTGTGCAGTGCCATCAGCATCAAGGAACTACCTGAATGTCTGTATTCTCCTTGACACATCCCACAGTCTAACAAACTGCCTGAGAACACACACTTCCAGTCATACCTGGCAGAAACTCACCTGACAAAAACCCAACCCCAAGCCGAGAGAGAAAAAATAAGGAAAAAAGAAGCCAACAGACTGACTTACTGATCATGACAGCACGGCCCTTTGGGTCTACAGCCAAGTACTGGCCTGGAACGATTCTGCGACATCCGCTCTTGCCAAAGGTTTCCTGATGAATCTTCTCAAACACGTTCTTTGAGGGCTGGTACTCCAGAATAACAATGCGCCCAGAATCGCTGCCCACGACGATATAGTCTTTGGTCCCACCTGTCAGCCTAAAGGCCATGAGGGAGCGAATGACTCCAAACACTTCCACGGTCAGCAGGGTGTGAACTTTCCCTGTGTTGGGATCGGGGCGGAGCAACTCCAGGATCTTGCCGCGGGAAACAACAATTTCTTGTTGTTTGGTTCCTAAAGAACCCAAAACACAAAGAAGAGTTAGTTAGCAACAACCCAGCAGAACACACAACTTCAAGAGATACCATAAGAAAATAAAACTTCATCACTACAAGTTTTATCATTACAATGAAAGAATTCAAAGCAACTTATTCACCGCATCATGTGCCATTATTGTTTGGGCATCTTGTAACAGACCAAGAAAGCAGAAAAAAATGCTAAATTAAATCTACAGATAAACAAGCCGAACTTTTCTTGCTCTTTCCACAAGTCACAACAGCTCAAGTAACACACTCAAGAGCAAACTGTAATATACCAGGGGAAAAATGCTTTACTGAAGCAGACTAGCTTCAGCAACCAAACCAAATTAAGGACCAACACCTTTTTGCCCCCCTCTACGACCCGAAAGAGCACAAGCCGAGATGTGCTAAGGGAGAAGATCACCTGAGAAATTGCCATGGATAGCATAGCTAATGCCCGTGGCTCGCTGCAACGTCAGGTTGTAGAGAAACATGGTGGCAACAGGTCCGCTTCACCTTACGGCAGCTCCACTGAGTCTGCAACAAGTAGAAAAAACACACATTTTGTGAAAACAAAGCCTTCCATACAGCAGAGAGAGAGCACGGCTACCCACTGGCTTGCCTGCACGGATCACTTTACATGCTAGAAGACCAACTGCTGCACAGCTAAAATTATTTGGTATTTAGCAACACCAAGAGGCAGCAGGCTCTACCCAAAGATCGCCAGGCTGCTGAGCTCCTTACTACCACGTGATTGATCAGGACCCTCTGCTAATTACTGCTCTTACGGTTCCAGTTGCTCAGGAACCAAGCAAAGTCCGGGGATCCCTCCAGAGCCGCCCCACGCCGTTATGCCTCGCCCATCCCGCCCTTTCATTTAACGCGAGCCAAGCTCCCCGCAAGCGCTCGGGGCGAGCGCCTCGGCCGGCTCCTTTCCCCAGGGCTGAGGCGGGAGGGCAGGAAAACCCAGCCGCACACAGGTCGCCGCGCTCCCTCCGCCGGGTGCTGCGCGCCGCAGGCCGGGGGGAGCCGACCCTCCGCCGCCCCGAGCCTCGCCGAGCCCTCCGCGGGGCTCGTAGCCCGGCGCCGACTCGCGGGGAGCAACGCCGTGGGCGCCGGGGACCGGCCACGGATCAACGCGCGGCCTGGTCGCCCCCCACAGGCCAGGCCAGGCCAGGCCCCGAGCGGCCCCGGCCGTTCCCCCCGCCAAAATGGCGGCCGGTACCGCGCCTCCTCAGCCGGGACGACGCCGCCGGGCGGGCGCGGCGCGGCGGGGCCGCCCTTACCGGGCGGATGGCGGCGGATGCTGCTCCTGCCTACGGGGGCGGACCTCCAGCCCTCTCCGCCATGAGCCCCGCGCCTCCTCGCAGGGGCCTTCTGCGAGGCCCGGCGCGCGCGCGCCGCTCGAAGGGAGCAGGTGCTGCCCACCGCACCGCCTGAATGATCACGGAGGGATTCTAGCCTCTCCCCTGCACCAAAACCCTCCGGGAAAAAAACCAAACCCGCACCCAGACGCGTTTTAGCGTAGAGCGCCAGGGGGGACGAGAGCCTCCCGCGCTGCCGGGCGGAGCCGAGCGGGGCAAACGTTCAGGCACCGCCGCGGGCAGCCCCGAGGGGCCCGATGGCGGTGGTAGAACGCGTCAGCCGCGTCCCAAGATGGCGGCGGCCACGGCGTCGGGCTCGCGGGCGGAGGGCGGCGGCTCGGCCGCCTCTGCCCTCTCCATGGAGCGGATTCAGTCGCTCACCGACCTGGCGGACCTGGAGGCCGCCTACAGCCGGCTGTGTGAGGAGGAGGTGTGTGGGGGCCGGGCCTGGGGGGCGGCGGGGCCCGTGCTGTGGTGACAAGGAGAGGCGGTGCCTCTTAAATAGGGGCTCAACCCTCCCTCGGGCCCGGTGGAGGGGTGGGGGGGACGGCGGTGTGGCCTCCGTGGCGCTAGTGTCGGGAATTCCTGCGGGTTTTTTCCTGGGAATTGTGCGGGATTCCTGCGGATCCAGGGTCCTCGTGGGCTGAAAGCTCCAGCCAGGGCAGGGGTTTGCGGGTTACCTGGCTTAAAAGTTACATGATGGGGTTTGCATCGCTGATGCTTTGGGACGGCATAAATGTAAATATTTACGGGATTAAAATGAGAGGAAGGATTTAATTGTCATATGAGCCCTTGGAAGTGCTAACGCCTTGCTAAGCTGTAAGTGCTTGACTTCGGTGCAGAGTCTGTGAGAAGTTGCTAGCCTGGAGGAGAGCTGAGGTCCCACAAAACTTTCTTCATCCTTTTTCTTTTCAGAAAGTCGTGCAGGAAGAGCTAGATGCCCTCCTGGAACAGCAAAGCACTATAGAGAACAAGATGGTTGCACTTCATCGCATGGGGTTAGTGATCCCCACCCTCTCTCCTTCTTTTTGCTTCTGCGCAGTGTTCAGTACCTCCCTGCTTACTGCATGACGCAAAAATGCATTTCAGTGTCGTGAGGGAAGCGTGGTCCTTCTCAGAAAATGTCAGACTTTAAATCGGTTTGTAGTAGGGAAGAGCAGTTGGATCCTCATCCTGGTTCTTCCTGGCAGCGCTAACAGAGGGAGCTGCTGCACCCTCACCCATTTTGGCGTAGGCTGAGCAGTTCTTTGATGGCCTCACCCCGGATATTGTCAGGTTTCAGCATCAATGCTTGGATTGGATGTCTCGTGTCGGGCTGTTTGCACGTACAGACAAATATCACTGTCTTTTCACGGTGGGCTTGTGCAAGCAGTCTGGAAAGTCATCGTCAGTGGCCTCACATCTAGCAGAAGCTGGGAGGACAAGTTCACAGACTTCACCTGTCACTTCAGAAGTGGGGAATCTCTTAAAGCCTTGGTGGCTGGTTCCTGCCCTGTCTGGTAGTGAGACAGTTGTTAGTGTGTCTGTACAGCCTTTTCCAAAGCAGTCTGTTTGATTTTGATGCTTTGCAGCTGTAGGAGAGCCATGAAATGAGAGATACTGTCTCTGACAGGAGCAATGGGGTTTGGAGGAAGAACCATCCTGCTGTTGCAGACCATCCGATACTTAATATTTGCATCTCATGTTCAGTTTGCTTGTGTTTCCAGCCCGAATTTGCAGCTCATCGAGGGGGATGCCCAGCAGCTGGCAGGGATGATCACCTTCACCTGTAACCTGGCCGAAAATGTCAGCAGTAAAGTCCGCCAGCTTGACCTTGCTAAGGTAACTGGACCGAGGATGTGTTTGGGACTTGTCACCACCAAGCCATATTCTGCCTGCTCGTGTGTACGCAGCAGGATAAGAGAAACATGCTCTTCTTCAGCGGGCTGCAAACTGCTTCGTTCTTTGTTTTAGTGTCTTTTGGTGTTGTTTGGTAACAGTATCTTGCTGCGCTCCTGGATGTTGCAGGGTACAAGAGTAAATAATGCATATGATTTACCATATGGCAGCCGGTTTTCCAGCATCCCCTTCTGTCTGTGCAGCTCCTGGTAGAACGTGGTGAATAAGCTGAGATTAGTTTTCATTAGCACTCTTTTGTCACCCAAGAGTGGTCAGGAATCCAGGCTGTCATATTCTTTGTCCAGAGGTAGGCTAAGAGGCACCACGTCCCAGCGCCCAGCACAACGGCTTAAATCAAAACAGATGATGTGTGGTTGTGTCTCTGGTCTCTGCCTGTTTGTTAAAGTGGGGTACGGACTCTGAGCCTTGACAGGGAAATGCTGTTCGTCTTTTGGAGTCATTGGTCTTGCGACTTTTTAAGTAGGTTGGAGTTTCTGCTTACGTAGTTGTTTATCATGTAGACAAGTATTGCTTCAGTCTGTTTCTTCCTTCTTTTTTTTTTTTCCCCCCATGCTGTCTTCTCAAAATTCTCTTTCCCTCGTCCAGCCCGCAGCCGGAAGCCTTACTGGGTGCCTTTCTTGCAGAATCGACTTTATCAGGCCATTCAGAGAGCTGACGACATCCTTGACCTGAAGTTCTGCATGGATGGAGTTCAAACAGCCCTGCGAAATGAAGATTATGAACAAGCAGCAGCCCATATCCATCGCTATCTGTCTCTGGACAAATCAGTGATTGAGCTCAGTCGTCAGGGCAAGGAAGGTAAGTACTGTTTGTGAGAAGCTGGTAAGTCACCTTTCCAGTCGATAACTAGAGGCTGCTTGACTTCCTGGGACAGCTAGCCTCAGCTCAGTAGACAAAGCAGAAGATGTAATGCTAGCCAAAGATCTTAGTATGTTCTAGAGGAACATAGAGGTGAACATTTTTGAAGCATTGTTTGAATTATCATTAATCAAAAGGAGAGTTCCTGGCATGTGGCTTTAATAGCATTTCACCTACTGACTAGGCGACGGACAAAATGTGCAGGACAAAAGAAGTGAGGGACAAGGCTCTGTCAGGGAGAACTGTTGCAGTGTTACAGTGTGCTGCCAAGCAGAGCAACTGGAAATGAAGGTGTAAGTTGCCTGATCCCTAAAATAAATGTCCTGGTTGATGTGTTCGCATCCTCCATGCAAGACATTAGCTGTGTGTTCATCACGCACGTACCTTTGCCTGTAGGGGAATTCCAGTGTGCCTTCTGCTGTCTCGCCCTCGGGCTGCACAGTGGTCGTCTCTCTGCTGGGAAAAAAAGTAGCCCTTGCTACAGTACTAACATTGTGCTGTCACTTTTCCATTTCTTGTCTGTCCTTTTGACCAGGGGGCATAATTGATGCCAACCTGAAGCTCCTGCAGGAAGCAGAGCAGCGCCTGAAGACAATTGTAACAGAGAAATTCGACACAGCTATGAAGCAGGAAGACTTGCCCCAGGTGGAACGGTTCTTCAAGATCTTTCCTCTGCTAGGCTTACATGAAGAGGGGCTGAGCAAGTTCTCAGAGTACCTCTGCAAGCAGGTAGTGGGTTCTGTGAAACATACTGTGACATGTCTGGTCTCCCAGGGGAAAGCAAAACCCAGTCTCTGCCAACAGATGTTGCAGAAGGAGATCTTGGCTCTGGCTGGTTAGTCTTAGAAACCAGCGCTGGCCTTAGTTCATCTCTTTCCCTGTGTTTTGTGCCCTGGGATTGGTCTTCCTGGTGTCTGAACACAGATCCCACTGCCTGCCTGGCTTCTGTGTCTTCCTCATTGTGCTTGCTTAAAGCTCGTACAAGGGAGCCTGGAAACAGAAGAACAAGTTTCTACCTTTCCTTGACACTTGAGTTATCCACAAGAGAGGAAAGGATCCCTGTTAAAAGGAGGAACAGCAGCAATACCTCTTGTAATGTAAAGGCTGGCAAAAGCCCGGGGCTCTATAAGTCAGGGGACAAATGTCCACCCTGTGGGATGAAGAATATCTTTGAGTGTCACCAGCTGACTGGTCCTGTTGTCGTGCAGGTGGCCAACAAAGCAGAGGAGAACCTGCAGCTGGTAATGGGGACAGACATGAGTGACCGTCGAGCTGCTGTCATCTTTGCGGACACTCTGACACTCCTCTTTGAAGGTAATCATCCTTTCTTTGCCAATGGATTAAAAAATAGTCCGTGATGAGGTTGTGCATCAATTTAAACCTTTTAATTCTAGCTCCAGGAGACCACAAAATGCCTCCCTTCCCCTTTGAGCCGTGGGAGTGTGACCCTAGAGGGACAGGGACACAACTGATAGACTCTTTCCCAGCCAGGAGAGGGCATTACGATAAGCAAGCTTTCCTGTGTACAGCTCGTGCAGGCACAAAGTGCATTGCAAAGGATTTGTTAGCTTCCTCCGAGAATGAGACTCTTCCAGTTCTCCGCATCCTCAAAACAAATGGGCATTCCTGAAGTTTTTTTTTTCAGACAAGCAGCTCTCCAGACAGACAAATCCGATCCCTTAAAACTGAGCAGCTGTTGGTGCCTCCAGGCCTAGCACCTCAAGGAGGACCTTGGGGGACTTGAAAGCAGAGAGAGAAGGGAAGAGAAGGGAATATAAATGTTCTGTGGGAATGTCGCCAGAGACAGTAATTGAGATCCCATGGTGATTAACTGCCTTCTCTATTAAGTCTGCTATAATTCCAGGCTGCACCACTGCCAAATCACTCTCCCAGCCTGGCACCCTTGCTGCTATTGAAGGTCCTCAGAGCTGCCGAGGCTTTCTTGGCAGTGGTGTAAAATGAGGGGGAGTGTTGCTAACTCGGAGTGGAGAGTTTGTGAGAAGAAGGCAATCTTGGAGAGAGATGTCCTTGGAGATCGGCTTTTTCTCCAAGGAGGTCCTGCTTTCATTGGTGCTTGCTCTCCTGGGCATGTGTGACACATAAAAGTGGAGCTTTCCCTAGGCTGAATTTCTAGCCCTGCTCTTCCGTAAGCTGGTAGGTGCTGAAAGCTGAGGCTGGATTCGGATAGCAGTGATGTCCCCTGCCAGGTTTAGCTCATGAAGCTTTCTGCCGTGGAAGCGTCAGTCCTTGTATCTTGCTGGGTAGGGGGGCAGCTGACACACATCGTGTGGCAGGAAGAGAGATGGCTTCTACTCCAGGCTTCTGCTTCAGGAGATTTGCACTGCAGCCTCACAGTAAACAGCAGAGAGGATGGAAGGTGTCATATGCAGAGAGAAGATGCCATGGAACTTGGGGGAGTGGTAGTAACAGGCCTCCAGTGAGGTACTAGAGAGTGGCTTGGCAGTCAGAACTGTGTATCTGGCGAGTGAATGATCCCTCGTTCGGCCCTGTCTGCGGACCCATGTAGCTCTGCTCTGCGTCCAGACTGGATGGGCTCTCCTGTTTGAGTCTCTCTTTTGTGCCTCCCCCTCTCCCTGCAGGGATTGCTCGCATTGTGGAGACCCACCAACCCATTGTGGAGACCTACTACGGGCCGGGGAGGCTGTACACCCTCATCAAGCACCTGCAAGTGGAGTGCGACCGGCAGGTGGAGAAAGTGGTGGACCAGTTCATCAAAGAGAGGGACTATCACAGGCAGGTAAGAGGGGTGTGATGCTGCCTGACGCGGCCAGCTGCAGCCTCCATCCTGCTCCGTGGGGCTCCAGCTGCCATAGAGGTGGCAAAATTTGACCTTGTGTATTGAGAGAAACCTTGCTTTACTCCGTGTTTGCACTGATGGCTGAAGGGGTCCAGCTTGTAGCCATCCCTTCTGTCGCAGAGAAGGATTCCTTTGGAGCATGGTAAATGGTCCGTGGGCACAGGATGCTTTGCTCTGCAGGGCGCTTCCAGTACACTGTCCTCGCTGGCTTGTTCCTGCTCCATTCTGTTAGATCCAGGGCTGCTGTCACTGTCTCATGGTCACGTCCCTTGTTGCCTCTGTTGGGGTTCCCATCCCACTGCCCTTCCGGGCAGGCTGAGCTCTGTCTCGGAGGAGCAGGTGACCTGGTGCAGTTACCTTCTCTAGCTGTGCTTCCTGCAAAGGATTCCTATCACCCCCTCTGAGTAAGCACCTCTTTAGGCTACAGCTCGAAAAGTGCCTGTTAACTCCAAGTCATCAGCAAAGACCTTGATGACTCTCCCTTTTTTTTGTGATTGCAGTTCCAGCAAGTTCAGAATAGCATGATGAGAAGTTCTTCGGGAGAGAAGATTGAACCAAGGTACAAACAAAAGCTCTTTTTGCTCTCTAACCTTCCACTCTGGAGCTGTTATTAACACTACTTAGCATTTAGATAACTCTCCTGGTCTTCCAGATGGTTTGTGACTACTAAAGCATAAAATCTAATTGTTAGGTGCCCTTCACTGCCCTTTTATAACAGCAGCTTCTGTGGTGGTGCTTTATTTTGCTTACTCATTACTTTTAAGCCTTGGCCCTAAACATTGCTGAAGGGCTGGCGATATCACTGCGCAGGAAGGACTGAGACGTTAATTGGCTGTGCCCACCACCTTTTGATGGTCAGAGTACGGCCCTCAGGGCCCACGAAATGGAGCAGCTCCCTGAGCAGATAATTTGTGACAGAATCAGGAATAAATCTGCAGGTCCTGTTTAATCTGTACTGCTGCTGCAGCAACTCTGTAACATCACTTTCTTGCTAATGAACCAAAGTGCTTTCAATGTCCCTCCTTTTCTTTTTCTCTCAAGTATTTGTATAGCCCTAAAGTAAGACCATTTGAAAGAGCACCCAGCCCTTCTGACGTTGCATGACTTCTAAACATGTCTTGAAAGAAAACTTGTGTTCCTCAAGCAAGATCTGACTGTGAGCCTGCATGACTAATTAATTCAGCAGAAACATAAAGATCCACTTACTCCACTGCTCTGAGGAACCATCCATGCATCCCAGGTTTTCTGAGCTTTTGCTTTTTCATCCGTAAAATAAAGATAATGGTTCCTCGTCTCCCGCTTGGGCGTTGTGAGGCTTTGAGCAGGATTTGTAAAGTTCTTTTGTGCACGCTGAGGAAAAAGCTGTTCATGTGAGAGTCTCTTTTTTTTTCCGTAGTCGTCTCTGATACGAACACTGTGTTCTGCATTGTCACGTGCTTTTTTTTGGTCTCACGTTTCCTGAGCTGTTGAGCTTAAACGGATTCTTCATCATTTTCAGAGAAACACGTGAATCTGTGCACAAGAGCACACGTACGGAGGCAGCAGGGACTGGGCATTTCTAGCACTGGCCATGTAGGGCTCACAGAATCATAGCAAAACTGAGGACTGCCAAAGATCTCTAGCCCAGCCTCCCGCTCAAAACAGGGCTGATTCTGAAGTTATATCAGGTTGTTGCGAGTCTTGCAGTCCTTACTGCTGTGATTTTAACCTGGTTGTTCTCACGTCCGTGGGGGAAAAAAAAAAGAAGCTTCTCTGTAATGATTTCTTCAGGTTGTTTGGATTGTATGTGCATTCTTTGCCCGTACCAGTTCTTCTGCTGAGCTTTGCCACTCGCCGGCACAGATAGAAAGGGGCAGTATTGATCTTGTAGTAAGAACACAAGAGAACACACTATGTAACAGAGTTAAATTAGTGCCTCTCCTTTTGTAGTTTTGCTGCCTTGATTCTTGCTGTGTCCTTTCCAGGGAGCTTGACCCTATTTTAACAGAAGTCACCCTGATGAACGCCCGCAGTGAGCTTTACCTGAGGTTCATCAAGAGACGAATAATATCCGATTTTGAGGTGGGGGACTCGATGGCCTCGGAGGAGGTAAAGCAAGGTAACACCTTGAATACCAATACTTGCAGGCGCTCTGCTCCTTGCAGCCAGAAGTGGAGAGATATCTGAGTTAGTGGCAGAGCAGAGGGATACAGGATCTGCAGAGATGCTTTGGGACCGCTCTGTGGAAGAGGATTGAGTAGCCTGGCCTCCCCAAATCTGTTTTCAGCACTGGTTGTTCCCTCTAACAGGGAAACCAACCTTCGGAATGATGGCAGAGCATAATAAACAAGGTCCCCAAAGAGAGGGAGGGCCCTTCCACCTGCAGGTACAGATCCTAAAGGTGGAGACCACGGGGAAAACAGGCTCAGGGTTTGAGTATTGCACGCAGCTCTGGAAATCGCTTCTGTCACCTGCAAAAGTCAGCTTAGCAATATCAGCTCCATGGTTGAGGCCTGTGATTTATTCCAGGTTGGCTTTTGCAGGCGCGTGCCTGTTGGGTGCTTGTGAGACAGGAAGCGAGGCGGGTTATGTGGAGCTGCTTTCTGGCACTTGGTCCCTGCTGATGGCTCTCTTTTGGTGTTTGTAGAGCATCAGAAATACCTGGACAAGCTCCTCAACAACTGTCTGCTGAGCCGCACCATGCAAGAGCTTATTGGCTACTACATCACCATGGAGGAATACTTCATGAGGGAGACCGTCAACAAGGTAGGGCTCAGACCATAGCTTACAGCAGCCAGCAGCCGAGACCTCTGCGTCTGCTCCGCGGGCTCTGCTGAGCATCCCTAGGCAGGGAGATGAGTACATGGCAGGTCTGCAGTTCATGGGAAGGTCTTTTGTTTCCCTTGGCCTCAAAAAGCAAGTGGTTATTCCTGAACTTCGACTCCAGACTTACCCCCGAGTATCTTCCGGAGCCAGATCTTCCAGGTGTATGGGCTGCTGAAAAGCAGGATGAGTGGTGCCAGCTCACACGTGGTGCGGCTCAGCTCAGGGTGGAACAGGCAGGCTGGCAGTTTGGTCTCGCAGCGCTGCTCTGAGGGCACGTTCCGTTGCTGAGCTCAGGACACTGAAACCGCTTTCTTTGCAGGCTGTTGCCATGGACAGCTACGAGAAGGGCCAGCTCACCTCCAGCATGGTGGATGATGTGTTTTATATAGTGAAGAAGTGCATTGGGCGTGCTCTGTCCAGCTCCAGCATAGACTGTCTCTGTGCCATGATCAACCACTCCACCACCGAGCTGGAGTCTGACTTCAGGTAATGAAAATATACCAGGTTCATTGTAACTTGCCTTCACCCCACGTTCTGCAAACGGTGTTTGCTGTCAGATGGTCTTCCTTGTGTTAGGACAAGAGGAGATGGGTTCAAGATGTGCCAGGGGAGGTTTAGGCTGGACATGCGGAAAAATTTGTTCACCGAAAGAGTTATCAAACACTGGAACAGGCTGCCCAGGGAGGGGGTTGTCATCATCGCTGGATGTGTTTAGAAGTCGTGTAGATGTGGTGCTTGGAGACAAGGGTTAGTGGCGGACCCGGTAGAGTGGGGTCAATGGTTGGACTGGATGATCTTAAAGGTCTTTTCCAACCTAAATGATTCTGTGATTCACCTTTGAGCCTCTGGTTTGTCATCTCCATGGAAGATGCTCGTAGGAACCAGCGTCAGGTGTGGTACGGGAAGCTGGAGCTGGGCATACTTTTCTCACGGTAGTGGTGGTCACCTGTAGGACAAACAGAAAAAGGAACCTCGTGGCCCAAAATCCCTATGAGACGGAGTCACCACATAGCATTGGAGTGCTACACTGCTTGATGGTACACCATCACCCCTAGTTGTTCTCTGGGTTGCCTGTGAGATTGCTTAGTAAGCTGAACTTGGGGTGAGCCTGCAGAAATTGTCCTTCTCTTGGTTTTCATCCCAACAGGGGAGGAAGACAGTGACTGAAGACAGCAGACAGCTGCAGGCAGCATTTGGGGAAAAGCTCAGAAACTGTGTGGTTGTGGTTTTATTTCAGCTTTGTGTCCTTTTGATGCCAGCCCTCCTTTGTCCTTGTGATGTTCCGCTTAACCTTGGCCAAGTCACAGCTCCCACAGAGTGCTGTCCCTTGTCACAGAGCACAACTCTGCTGTGGCTTGCAGTATTTGCTCTAAGCCTTGGTATGTTCTGCTTGTCCTATAGGGAGGTTCTGTACAACAAGCTGAAGCAGGGTTTTCCAGCCACGACCTTCCAGGACTTCCAGAGAGGGGTGACCAGTGCCGTGAACATCATGCACAGCAGCCTGCAGCAGGGCAAGTTCGATACCAAAGGCATTGAAAGCACCGACGAGGCCAAGCAGTCCTTTCTGGTGGGTTTGGTGGCTGGTCTGGTGTGGAATGAGTTGGGGGTGAGGGAAGAGACAATGGGGAGCTCTTGGGAACAGGATTGGTGTGACTATCACATGTCCAGAGAACCTGAAAACCTGTTCAGGTGTGGTGGGTGGCCTGACTTTGCATGTCTGGTAGACGCTTTTACCTCACCTTATGTTTGTAGGGCTTCCACGCCAGGCCTGTCCAAGTATGATCCTGTGACGACGGCCTCTTAGGCTGCTGTGATGATGATTCCCTCCAGGCTGGGGAGGAGTCTGTGGTCTTTTGAGGCATCCATCAATCCTGTTCTTCACAGGCTCCGCACGAAGGTGGTGGGAGAGCATCTCATCTGCACCTTCTTCTAGATGAGAAAGTTTCCTGGCCCATGCTCAGGACTCCTTCATTCTCGCTTATCAGATCAGAGTTTCCATTAGAGCAGGGCTGTCTGCTCTGGCTGTGACATCCTCCTGTTGCCTTCTCCTCACAGCAGCACTGCAACCCTCTGCATGCTTGGGCAGGCCAGAACATGGCAGTGAGCATTACAGACCCCTTGGAGAGCATTTGAAGGGCCATCACTCCTGTCTTCCGCAGCGTAACACGCCCTTCCCGGTGGAGGGGTGCTGTATAGACCTCGCATTGTGGAAAAAGGTCTCACTGGGAGAGCAGCTCTGGATCTGCTCTCTCCTCCCAGCCAGCCCTGCTGTTTGAGCAGACCTGTGGGCAGAGGCTCTGAGAGCGCCGGAGAAGGGCTGGCTCACCCTGGCTTGTCTCCCTTTCTGGAAGCTGCTGTGAGCACCCAGTGCTGAAGAGGCTTCTTGGGACTTTCACTGTACGAGGAGAGAAGGCAGCAAAGGGAGCAGGAGGGACTGAACTCTTCCATTTCATTAAATTTGTGGCTACAGGTTTCTGCATTTCTTGAAGCAAAGTGCTTTAAATGTCAGCTCTCCCGCTGGAATTCCTCACTTACCCATCAGCTTGCCTCATTTCCCTGTCTGCACAAACCCCAGCCTTATACTGACGTGTCGTTCAGCTTCAGCAGGTAGAGAACAGTCTGTTCGCTGGAGAACAGACAGACATCTGGCAGGAGGAATCAGCGTGTTGAGTCCTAGATACAAATTCCTTTCTGCCTCCCCCACTTCTCTGGACAGAGTGTATAAACCGTCATCTCCAGCCACTCCTGGTCTGTTTTTCTTCACGACGTAGTCACACAAAGTTGGGGGTATGTCCTCTTTTCCACCAGTGACCCACAGCTGGGGCTTCGCTGCAACATTGTGGATGGAATGAGGAGGGAAACTAGTGGAGTAAACCAACCCAGAGTTTGTACTAGCTGCAGGTTCAGCGCGCATGCTCCCTTGCTGTAGTTCAGCTTCACGCAGCTCTGTAGATCTGCAGTAGCTTGATCACACAATAGCACCTCTGTCCCCTTAAATATTTGCATTCCAGCTTGTAGTGTGAGCTACATGGAGAAAACATAAGGACTTGGGGCTGAAGTGCTGAGAAATTCGAATGAATTCTACCTGGTTTTGTTTTGGTTTGTTTTTTTTTCCAGGTGACCTTAAACAATGTGGAAGTCTGCAGCGAAAACATCATGACCCTAAAGAAGACTTTGGAGGTGTGTTCTGGATTCTTTACTGGTTTTTCCGCAATCAAATTTGTTACATCCTCCCTGGGGTGGGTGGGGAGGGTGTCAAATAAACCATCTAGACTTTGTCCTCCAGCCTTAGGATAGCAGTTTTGATGTGGCGGAGCAATTTCCGGCTGATATATCAGCTCGAAATACCAGTTCTTCCAGCCTGATGAACCCGGGGGAGCCAGTGGAATAAAATGTGCATCACTGTGAGGTTGTGCTGGGCTAGAGAGCCCCTGGCTTCCTTTCTCTCTGTCCTCTTCCCCAGCTGGACCCAGCAGCCTGTTCCTTCATAGGGGCAAGAGTTTGGCGCCTGTCCTAGCCAGCAACATGAAGGGATAGAAGTGGCCCAGGTTTTTTTTATTAATTTGCAACTTGCTCGTGGATCTCTTCCCTGCAGAGCGACTGCAGCAAACTGCTTAGCCAAGGCTTCGGGGGTGAGCAAGCGCAGGCCAAGATTGACAGCTGCCTCTCTGACATGGCTGCCGTCTCCAACAAATTTCGTGACCTGCTGCAGGTAAGCGTCTCGCTGAGTTACCGCTGGCTTCCAACGCTGGCTGGCCGGTGTCTCCAGGGAGAGCTCGGGCAGGGATGGTTTCAGCACAAGGCCTGGGTCACGTCTGACTCCAGGATTGCTGGGTAGCAGTGCAGGAGGGAGCAAATCAGCCAGCTTTGAGGCATGGAAACAGATCCAGCCCGTTTGCACAGCCGCACCAGCTGGCAGCTGCGTAAAAAGCTCTGGAAGCAGCTGCAGAGCCAGAAGGAATGTTGTTCCATTTGTCTTCACTCAGCACAGAGTCGTAGTTGGTTCAGCATTTTCAGGAGAGGAAATATTAATAGCATTTCCATCTCCTCCGTTCTCCCTCGTGGCGCAGCACGTTGTCACGTTGTCCAGAGCCTCGCTAGGTAGTGCTGATAGTAGGGAAGGGCTGCTCTTCTCTGAGGTTTGTCCTCCTTTCCCAAAAGAAAATATTCCCCGGCGCGGGGCAGAAGGCTTTCTGGCTAAATCCGCTGTTTTGTTCAGCATGCTGCGGCACGTTGCCCTAAAATTTCACAGTGGTCTCTGGCAGGGAGGCGAGCAGGAAAGACCTGGTATCTCCTTGTGGAAAGAAGTAAAGCAAAACAGAATATTTTGAAGGGGGTTTGCCATCAACTTTGTACTTCACAGAGAGGCCAGACTGTCTTTCGTTTGGCTTTGCAGTGCGCTGCAGTCGGGTGCCTTCAGAGCAGTATTGCTGGCGAACACTCTTGAAGCTTATGGTCAGTATCGAAACCAAAGAGCTCATCACCAAGGACTAAACCTCTCCAGTCTAGCGCTACTGCAGAATTAAAACTGGCTGCGAAGCAATCAAGAGGCTGAGCAGCAAGCTCCTGCACTGCCTGAGTCACACACGCGTTGAATTTGCCTTGGAAAAGGGCAATTGCCAGCAGGGCCTGCTCAGAAATGCCAATTTTAGTTAAAAACTTCCATCAAATGCCAGGCGGTATCGGTACCTGAATAGCTTCATGCTGGGTGAGCTTTCCTGACGTCTTGCTGAGCCAGGCGGGGGTGGTTGGCAGGAGAGGGCTTTCAGAGAGCTCTCTAGCGTCGAAGCGGACAGAACAGCCTTTGCTGACAACCTGCTGCTCAGGGGAGACGGCGTGTGCTGGGGTTATGATTAATTCAGGGAATTAACCGTGGTTACAGCTTTTATCCTCCTTTTAGCTTCTCCTACTGAGCTAAGCCGCACTGGAGGTGGGAGGCATCAGCTGAGCCCAATCGCCGTGTCCTCCCGGCTGGTGCTGAGCAGAAAGGCTGGTGTTTGCGTCCCTTCCTGCCCCGGTGGGATGTGAACTGAACGCCTCTCTCCTGCCGGGAAACCTCTATAGCTGTGCGGGGAGGGCTGGGGAAGCACGAGACCTTTGGGCCAGGCTGCAGGTCAGCACAACAGCAGCTTGTGGGCCAACGTCCTTGTCTTCTTATCATCATGGTGTCCTCGGAGTCCTGCAGCACTGGAAGAGGCTGGGATGTGGGACTTTGGGGTTCAGTTTCCTGTGCCAGTCTGTGGGTTGGTTTCCCCAACTTGCAGTGAGGGTGTGAGGCAGCATCAAGACAGGCTGGTCGTGTGTCGTTGGACATGAGCTGTGCTCAGTCACTCTCCTGTCCTCTTCCTATCCCCCTCAGGAAGGTCTCAACGAGCTGAACAGCACAGCCATCAAACCCCAGGTGAAGCCCTGGATCAACCTGTTCCTCTCTGTCTCCCACAACATCGAGGAGGTAAGGCTCAGCGTTCTCCGTACTTCGGCACTCTCCATCCTCCGCTCAGTAGCACAGTCACAGCAACCGCCGTCTCACTCCCCTCAGTTCTCTGCTGTTTCCTCAGCACAGAGCAAGTTAAATACCCAAAACTTGCTCTGCATCCGAGCCTGGAAAGGGGCATGTGGCTAGGGAGGAGCTCGAGAAACAGAAGGGCTGCTCCAGGAAGGACCTTCTTCCCCATCCTCTAGGAATTTTTGCTAGGATTCCTAGCAAATCTAGGAATTTACTGCCGTTCAGGGCAGGCCGCACAAACAACCCTTTCTGTGTTTTCAATGTCAGGAAGAGTTCAGCGACTATGAAGCTAACGATCCCTGGGTCCAGCAGTTCATCGTCAACCTGGAACAGCAGATGACAGAGTTCAAGGTGAGAGAGAGAGAGAGGGACGTGGCAGCCTGCCAGACCTCTGCGTGGCATCTCCCAGCTATTCCCGGGCTCGGGAGAACGGCAGGCAGATGTCCTCTGGTGCCTCACAGGGCTCTTTGAGATCAATCACCCCCTTCTGCAGTTTTCAAAGCCTGCTTGCAGGCCCTGGATTGCTTTTGCCGGCGCTTTCCACTCGCTGAGCGTTCAAGTGATGGGTCTTTATTTAAAAGGTGGCGTACGCTTGGGTTTTGTGGATCCGTGCTCCGGCTGTTCCTGAAAAAAATGACACAGGTTTCTGCTTCCAGGCTGGGCTGTCTCCGGTGATTTACGATACCCTCACCGGTCTGATGACCAGTCTCATAGCCATCGAACTGGAGAAAGTGCTGCTCAAATCCACCTTCAGCAGGGTAAGCAGAACACTGTCCTCTACCCTGTGGAGTCCCTGGCTGGGCTGCAAAACCTCCACTGTGAAACCCTCGTTACCCTCCAAGGGACGGGGCAGGGCAGAGGCAAATGAGCCTCAAAGCTCTGTCGCCGCCAGCACCCAGCTCAGGGAGATCTGAGACATGGGGAGAAAGTGCATTTTGTGACGGGGCCGGGAAGCTAAGGGGGCTTTTAAGGTGGGTCTAAACATAAGCCAGTTTAACCTGCAATAAATGGTCTAACTGGGACCCTCCCACTCAGAGACCTTCCCCTGCTTCCCCCGTAACTTTTGTTAGTGGTGTTAATGTGTTTGGCACAACCGCCTGGGCCTGCTTGGAGAGCTGATAGAGCTCCCTCCATCCCCACAGCTCGGTGGTCTGCAGTTTGACAAGGAGCTGAGGTCTCTCATAGCCTATCTCACCACCGTCACCACCTGGACCATCCGTGACAAGTTTGCCCGTCTTTCCCAGATGGCCACCATCCTCAATCTGGAAAGGGTGAGCTGTGCTTTGTCTGCTTTTAGTTGGGGATCGCAGGAAGCCCAGCTGGGCTCCACATGGATTTTCGAGGCTCATCCAGGTGTTGTCACACCTACAGGGTAGGGAGAAGCTGGAAAAGTTGCCCTGTGCCTGATGGGTGTTTGCCTGCAGGGATTAGCAGCAGGAAATACCGTGACTGTAGCCGAAGTTTGAACTCGCCTGCGAGGGCGGTCAGTGCCAAGTTGTCTCCTGCAGCTCTCCTCTTTCTCCAGGTGACGGAAATCCTGGATTACTGGGGCCCAAACTCCGGCCCGCTCACCTGGCGTCTTACTCCCGCCGAGGTCCGGCAGGTGCTGGCTCTCCGAATCGATTTCCGCAGCGAGGATATCAAGCGGCTGCGCCTGTAGTTGGTCGGCGCGTTGGCTCAGCGCCGCGCTGGAGGTAATGGCAGGAAGGCTGCAGCCCCGGAGCCTGTCCAGATCCTGCCCTGGGGCCGGCTGTTCTGTGGTGTGGGAATGGGGTGATGTCCGCCCTCCTGCCCCTGTTCCTCGGAGCAAAAGGCTTTCCTGGGTCTGGGAAGAAGAGTCGCCATCCTTTTGTGGGAGCAGAAATAAGGCAGCAGAGGATCTCTCACATTGAGAGCAGTGTGATGCTGTGGCTGAAAACACCTGCTGGTCTGAGGGACAAGCTTGTGCTAGCTCCCCGCTCCCTGCATTCTGCTGCCCAGCGGGAGGCACAGGAGAACCGGAAAGCTTTAGGGATGTGTCCTATGCTTAAAAAAAATGGGACTGGCCCCCAGAGCTCTGCCCATGCTGCTGGCTGCAGTCGTGTTCCTTGTGCCACCAGTTTAAGGGTCAGCTACTGGAGTCCTGCACATCCTGAGCCCTGGCTTTCTCCTGGTGGTGATGAGGACTGGTCTGTAGAAGGGAAAAGGAATGATTTCCTTGTGGGAAGGGTGCTTGGGAAAATCCCTAGGAAGCTGCTGTAGGAAGGGGGGCTGTGGCCCTGCTGGCTCACGGTGCCCTGTAGAACTACTCTGTAAATAAACCTTGCCTGGCTGAGCAGCAACCTCGGATGGTTTGTGTGCGCGTGGCCCTGGAGGCGGTCGGAGAGATGAGGGATGAGAGCTATTTTCCGTTTCTCCTCCTCTACCCTGTGCCGCGGCATCAAGATGGATCTTCCTGCCCGCCTCCCAGCTGGCACTGGCACAGCGGGAGTACAAACAACGCGGAGGCAGTACCTGGTGCCAGCCAGCTGCTTGGCTGCCTCCTGCGGCAGCGCTTCCATGGTCTCCCAGGGCTGCGGAGGAGGATGACTGGCCCCCTGCGTGCGGATTCTGCCATACCCACCCCTGGAGAGCTTCACCCCCCACTCCGCATTGCTGGGCCCCGAAAGTGGGGAGGGAGGAGCCCTGCTAGGGACAGAGGGGCATAAACATGTGCTGGGAACAAGATTTTTTTCTATTCAGCAGACTGCAGAGACAGTAACTCCCTGCAGGAATCATCTCTCAGCGTGGGAAAGGGACTTGATTCCACAGCCAGGGTGGACCTTGGTGCAGGAGTATTGCACGCCAAACCGGCAGCACTGCTGGAAGAGTGTCACCAATGCTATTCTGCTCTTCTTTTCCCTTTGGAGAATCATGAAAACTGGAGTGAAACACCAAAATCACCCTGGCAGCCCCAGCAGACTGTCCCTCCACAGCAAGGCCACCCTCCAGGGGTTGTTTTGCCATCGCAGCTTCCCCAGCCTCTGTGGCTTTTGGGGCAAGCAGCACAAAAAGACCTAAAGGCACCTGCCGGAGCCAGCTGAAAGAGCTGCCTCTAAAGCAAAGGGGATTTCTCCGCTTTGGAATGCAGCTGGCTGCTCCCTCCCCTGCCCCGTGTTATCTGCCTGAAGGGGTCAGGGCTTCCCACAGCTACGTCCTCTCCGGGATGAGCGCCGTCTTTCGGGTCACATCCCACAACCTCCACGGAGAAACCACCCATGTCTACTTCGATGCTGTGGATGCTGAAGTTGCCCAGTCCCTAGGGGAAAAAAAAAATAGAGTTATGGGTTGGGGACAGGAGCCAGCAAAGGACCTGTACTCACTTCCAAGGTCCTGGGGAGGGCAAAGGGGACAACAATCTCATCCCACTCATGGTGGGGCCTACATGGATCTCACCTGGGAGCTCACATCTCACCTCAGTTTTTGCTAAAATTTGGTGCAAAGCCTCTTTCTGCTGAGGGGCTTTGGTTAAGACGTAAAGGAAGCCGCCGCCACCAGCCCCTGCCAAGCACTGCCCGTAGACGTAGGGCCGGAGAGCATCCATCATGCACCCGACAGCCAGCGGCTCGCACCCGGGGGCCATGCATTTCTTCTGCTGCCAGTAGCGGTCCAGACACTTGCCGACGAGCGGCAGGTTACCTGCAGGGGGGAGGATATCGCAAACTATTTGCCTCTATTTCTTGCCCACAGGGCAGAAAACTCTCTCTACCTCTTCCAAGCTAAATTCCACCTTCTTATCTACCCAGTTCCTCCCAGCTCTGCCTGCTGAGCAAGCAAACCCAGCCCTGTCACGTTGCTGTTTATTTTTAATCCTCCACAGGGGGGAGAATTTGCTTGCTTTAATGCTCCGGCTTCCCCTCCGCAGCGTCCCAGCAGCCAAAGGCCAAATGAACCCACCGCACGAGCCAGGCATGGCCCCCAGCCCCATCACGGATGGCTCACAGAAAATCAGCCAGACTCGGCCTGTCTAATCCCCCTTCCTCATCTTTACTCGAGCCTGAATTTTGCGGCATTGCCTGTAACGTGCTGGTGGGCCTAGGGGAAGATTTGAAGCTTCTGCAGCTCCAAGAACCTGCGCCCCTGCAGCTTTTTTTCCCCCCTCCAAGGCTACAGAGGCTCTCCTCGGGGAAGCCGGCCTTTCTCCAGTGGTTAAAAGGATGGGCCTGCTCCAGGGAAGGGGGCTCACACCTTGCCTCAAGGCCTGGGCACACTCCTCGGCGTTGCTCACCAGCGCATCGGCGTTTTGCACGGCGGAGGGCAGCCTGGCGTACCAGTTCCTCACCACGTCCTGCAAGAGGCCGGAACGTCCCCGTCACCATCCTCCTGGCTCCAGCAGCACCCGGGGAGGTAGCGCCGCACCCGCAAGCCTTCAGTGCTAGCTCCCGTTGGGGTGGCTCTGCACCAGCAAAGGGCATGGGCACCAAAGCCCACCGGCTGCGGCACCCAGGAGCACCCAGGCGTTACCTGGAGCAGGTTGCGGGCCAGGCGAGTCTTCCCCGTGTACACCAGCAGCAGGTGATCGTTGAGGGTCTGGATAAAGCCATCGGGCACCGGGATCTTCTCCACCTCCACCCTGAGCGGCAGCTCGGCCTTTGACCTCCCGATTTTGATGCCAGGCACGAGCCCGCCCACCTGGTCCTGCCAACCACCACCTGCAGGGCAGAGGGTCCTCAACCACTCATCAGGTCCCCCCAAACCTGTGGGCTGGCTGCTCCCGCCGGCCACTACCTGTCGTCAGCCTCTGCTCCAGGTGCAGCACGGCATGGATGAGCGACTCGGTGCTGGCAGCCTTCCCAGCCGCCCGGTACAGCGATGCCATCACTGCTCCTGCCAGGATGCTGCTGGTGCCTGCAAGGAAGCACAGCGGGAAGAACCGGAGAAACAAGGCACCGCGCAAGCTGACCTGGAGGGTAAGGAGGGGGATTCCCTGTTCCGGTGCTGGCAGCCGGAGGGACTCTCCAGCCCTTTCCCTGCAGACTTACCAAGGCCAGACCCGTGGGGCAGCTTGGACCAGGTGTGCACTTCAAATCCACCCCCGAAGCTCTCCATCAGCTGGGCCCGCAGGGGTTTCTGCGAGGGGAACTGCACGACCTGGGTGCAGATGAAGGCGGCTTTGAGCAAGGCTCCTGGAAACAAGAAGAGAAATCAAAGCCACCGCCTGCTGCCTCACCCCATCGTCCCCTAAAAAGTCCACCCTGGCACCACGGGGCCGGGACACCAAGGGTACGGAGCCAAGCCCTGTGGATGGTGACACCTCACCTGGCGCATGCGGCTGGCAGTAATCCTGCAAGTGCTCCAGCTCCCGGCACACCAGCTCCACCGCCACCTCCCCCTGCCGTGTCCCACCAAGGCTGACGAGGCGCAGCTCCGGCTCGCCAATGCGCCGCACCCGGGCGCCGATGGGCCGGCACCCATCCACCAGCACCGCCACGTCCACCACGGCCCCGCCATGCTCGTACGTGATGGGGGGGGTGTCACTCCAGCCGCCTGCCGAGGCTCACCATCAGCACCCCTGCGGCACCCTGATTCCTTTTCCCCGAGGACCACAGGGGTGAGACATGGATCATCAGTCTGGGGGAGGGAATGCGCTCACCGGAGAGGTCCAGGCGGGCTGGACACGACACCTGCACCCAGTGCCCCAAGGGTGGCAGCTCCGCCTGTCCCACGGTGACAAACTGGCACGAGGACATCACCGCCTGCCGGATGAGGATCTGCTCAGCTCCTTCATAATGCCGCGCCGCTCTCACCAGCAGAGCCGGCCTGGGAAGAGAGGGATGCTGAGCCTGCCACCGTGGGTCCCCTGGCACGCCATTGCATGGGATGGGACAGCGGCTGCTCATCACCCCCAGCCTCACCCGCTCATCCACTTCTGCCGCTCGGCGGCCAGCTCCCGGACACCGCTGGCGATGTCCCCGCTCTCCAGGCACCCAAAAGCCAAGGCCCACTCCCTGTTGGCAGCAGGACCGCTCCGCAAACCCCCTTCCCCTCGTGCCATGCAGCCCAACACCTCGGCGATGCAGGCGAGCGCCCGGGCCGCAACACCAGCGTCACCGGCCGTGGAAGCAACTAGAAAATAAAAGGAGGCTGCAAAACCACAGCCAGCCTGCGGGTCACCCCAAACCAGCCCTCTTCTGCGATAAATCAGCTCCAGGGGAGAGGGGCTCACATGGCTTGTGCCCACCCTGGCTTGTCAGATGCCCACAGGGGGCATGCTCGTGGGTTCTTGCAATGGCAGGGACCATTATAGAGAGTGGAGAGCACCGAACAGCCCCGACACAGCTCGCACGAATCCAGCTCACCATCATCCAGCGTGCCCAACACGGCCTCGTGGTAGCCCTCATGGACGGCGCTGCGGGCGAGCGGCAGGAGGCTGCTGTCCTGGCGCCCCAGCAGCACCCGCCGCACCTTTCGCTGGCCCTGCAGGAAGAAGAGGGCCCGGCGGGCACCCAGCTCGGCTGCTTTGTCCAGGCAGGGCAGCAGCTCCTGCCAGGACATGCGCCAGGCTGCCCGCCAGCGTGCCAGCTGCTCGCCGGCCACCGCCGCCGGCGCCAGCAGCCACAGCACGTCCTCCAGCCCCAGCGCCTCGCGGGCGTGCAGCACTGGGAACAGCCGGGCGCTGAGCAGGCAGCGGCTCCTCCGCGGCGTCTCAGCGTCCCAAAGGTCTCCTTCCCTGATGGAGGGAGAACCCGTCAGCACCGCAGTGGGACTCGAGGACACCTTCCGGGAGGGGAGCCAGGACGCAGGATGGGTTAGGGTGGCCGGGACACCTCCCACTGCAGCCATCCCCAGGGGAGCCAGGTCTCCTGTCCCATCCTGTCCCGTAGCACCTACCGTATGCCTGTCCGATGGAAAAACTCAGCCCAGGGCACGTTCAGGTAGGTGGCCTCTTCGGCAGGGCTCTGTAGGGGGACAAAAGGGCTGGTTACACCCCGGCTTCGCAGGGAGCCTCACGCCACCTCACTGCCCTTGTACCTGCCAGTCGTCGAGGCGGCCAGTCAGAGTGAACACGCGGCATGGCAGGTCACGCAGCTGGACGTGGTGGCCCTGCAGGACAACATCACGCAGGGGACAGCCCTGCAGGGCTGGTGAGGAGTCCGGAGAGAGGCCGGAGAGGAGGCAGCCAGGACCAATCTCCAGAGGACCCTGCGGAAGAGGCAGCAGGGCCCTGAGTGGCACGGCTGGCCCCACAGCAGCCCCTGAACCAGAGCTAGATCCCAACCTTGGAAGGGGAAAACCACCCTGGGAGACAAGCCAGGGCCGCCAGGTGCCAAAGGGACACACTTTGCTTTGTCACTGGGCTGCAGGGACACAGACTGCAGAAATTCCGGCCAGGTGACAGCCTCCAGGGGTCATGACAGAGACCCCAAGGAGAGGGTCTGCCCTGCTCCCCAGGGAGGGACAGCCCAGCGGTGACAGCCTCCTCTGCTCACCTGGGAAGGGTGACAGCCACCAGGGTCCCCAACACCAAGCAAAAGGCAGCCCCAAAGAGGAAGGGTACCCCAAATCTTACAGCTGTTGGTTCCCTACCCCAGCCAAGGCCACCTCACCCTGCTGCCCACTCAGTGCACTGAGAACTCAGGATCAGCCCCAGCCACCTACCTGGAGGTGACAGTGCTGGATGATGCTGCCAGCTGCCAGCCGCACGGCTCCCTCCAGCAGGCAGTTGGTGACCGAAGAGCCGTCCTCCAGGAGACAGGGCTGCTGCCAAGGGCACAGAGGCACGTGGGACCAGGGTCCGGCAACGCAGCCCGAAGCAATCCCCCAAAAAAAGGTGCGTGAGGAAGGCTGGGGATGGAAGGACATACATCCACGTGGGAATGGGCTGTTTTGCAGAAGCGGAGGTGGCTGGCAGAGCCAGGCAGGAGCGTCAGGCTGCGGATGTGGTCGCTCGCGGAGGTGGTCATGTAGTCGTAGGACGCATCAGGGATGCAGGCTGCAGGGAGGGCAGGAGAGCCGTCAGCACGTCAACGGTGAACACGGGTGTGCCTGACGCCTGTCAACACCCCCCAGCCGAAGGGGTGGGTAGGGAAGACCTAGGGACCCGCAGCAGCGGGGAGAAACAGCTGGGTGCTGAGCTCCGACCACCCCATTTCTCCCCACGCAAGGGAAGGGGGCTCAGGGAGAGGTCACGTCACGTGCGCCCACCATGGCATCGCTCACCCATGCTAAGGGGGAAGGCGTGGAGAGCTGTCCACAGCACAGAGCGGGCGCTCCTCACGCTGGCGTCACCGCCACCCTTCAGGAACTCCTCCTCCGTCATTCCCCCTGCCATGCACAGCACGATGTCGAAGAAGAGGGAGAGCTGGAGAGAGAAGGGACCTGTTGGATGCAGCCGTGCCGGCCAGGACACCCACCCTGACCCCCACCCTGCTGCTGAGTGCTCCCCTCCTGTCACCTCTCCTGCCTAAATCTGGCAGCACGGGGGCAAACAGGTCCTACAGGGTGCCCAGCAGCAGCACCGGGTGGGGGGCGAGGGGTCCCCTGCCCCACGGAGGGGCTGTCACCTGGATGGGTGGCGCCCCCGAGTCCAGCCCCATGTAGGTGCAGGCATCCAGAGGAGGGATGACATGGGTGGCCAGAAGCTGCTCGGCAGCATCCGAGGAGAAGAAAACGACCCCGCAGACCTGTCAGGGCACAGCGGGGCTGAGGCCACAGCCACAGTGACATGAGGGACAGGGCTGGCAGGGCCACTGATGCCGGAGTGGTGCCGTACCAGCGGGACAGTGCCGTCACGCCCCGCGCACTGCTGGATCTTGGCCTCCGTGCCTTTGTAGATGATGTCGTGCACCAGTCCCTGGGAGTGAGACCACCCTGGTGAGCTCTTCCAAGTGCCTCAAGCCAAGCAGCGACGGCAGGGCTGGGACCTCAGCACCCAAGGGACCAGAGCGGTGGGGAACCCTGTGCCTCCAAGGCATGCCCCTTGAAGGGGGAGCCGCTCCTGACCTGCTCATTGGCGAGGTAGACCCCGTGGTTCCTGGCATATGCCTGGCTCCCGGGCACTGCGATCACTCTGACGCCCTGGAAGCCGTCCCAGTCAATCCCTAGGGAGACCAACAGAGACCAGTGCCCACTGGGGCAGTGAACGTACCCGCACTGGGCACAGCTGCCTGAAAACTGGGCCCACGGCAAAGGTGGTGACAGCAGCGTCCAGCCTCGGCCACCTTGCTGCGGGCACAACAGATGCTCCCAACCACACACGGGTCAGCAACGCCTGAGCATCCGCACTCTCATGGGAGTGTGGCACAGGCTGAACCGGCTGCGCTGCTGGATCTGATCCCCATCCCGAGCCAAAGCGGGTGCTGGAGGAGAGTCTGGCACCCACTCACCTGGTGCCGAGGGCACGGTGAGGAGCATGTCGGTGCTGCAGACCCACACGCCGGGCGGGGAGCCCACGCAGAGCTGCCAAGAGAAGGACCACATGCCCAGGGATGGCCTGGAAGGGGCTCAGCCCTCGCAGGGCACCCAGCACCCTTCCCACCCTGCTGGGAGCCTGCTGAAGGCACCCCGAAAGCTTCAGGAGAAGCCAGGGTGCTCAGCATCCCATGGCACGAGCCCAAGGCCCTGTCCCGCAGGCCACACAGACCCGGTGTGTCATGGTATCCAGCAGGCTGTCCAGGTTGCAGACTAGAGCTTCAGCCGGGGCGCCGGGCTCCTCCACGGGCAGGCAGGTGAAGGCCCGGCCGCAGTCATCAAAGGAGAAGTCACGGCCCTGGCAGGACAGGGAACATGGAGAGGGTCACAGGGAGGGATAGGGTGCGAGGTGGTTCCACGTGATGGGCAGGGGGGGTGTCACAGGGAGGGAGCGGGTGTGAGGTGGCTCCATGCCATGTGAGGGGTGTTACAGGGAGAGAGAGGGTGCGAAGTGGCTCCATGGGATGGGGGCTGGGGGGTGTCCCAGGGAGGGAGAGGGTGCAAGGTAGCTCCATGGGATGGGGCTGGGGGGTGTCCCAGGGAGGGAGAGAGTGCGAGGTCGCTCCATGTGATGGGCAGGGTGGTGTCACAGGGAAGGAGCAGGTACGAGGTGGTTCCATGGGATGTGAGGGGTGTTACAG
>VZSF01009849.1:877857-894522 GCA_013398295.1 Chionis minor | reverse complement strand
CCCTAAGGCAGGGGCCCTCCTCACGCACGTCACTGTAACCTCACGAGCTTCGTCAGCTAACGAGCGGTTCCCTGCGCCGCCCCACTCACACGGGTTCCCCCCAGGGCGGCCCCCCCGCATCGCGGGACAGTTCGTCTGGCACCCATCCGCCACCCGACGGTGGCCTTGGGCACCCACCCTGCCCCGTGCTCATGAGGACAACACCCAGGATGCCTGTCCGTCCGTCCGTCCATCCATCCCTCCATCCATCCATCCATCCCTCCATCCCTGCGTCCTGGCTGCTGGTGGTGCCCCAGCCCCGGCTGCACCCGTGCTGCTGCCCTGGCACCCAGCACCCCCCAGCACCGGTGCCCAGCACCCCCCAGCACCTCCTGTTTCTGATCCAGCCCGTAATAACCGCGCGGTGCCAGGCCCTTCCCGTTGCCACAGCAACTCGACAGCCTTGCCGAAAATGGCGCTGCTTGGCCTCTCACGGGCAGGGCCGGTACCTACGCCAGGGGCACCCCAAAACCTCGGCTGTGGGGGCAGCACAGCACCACCACAGGGAAACTGAGGCACCATCTTGGCAGCCCCCCGCGACTGCGGGATGCTGGGACTCAGCCGCACTAAAAATACCCTGTGGCGAGCGGCGGCGGAGCCGTGCAGGTGCGAGGCGCCGGCGGAGACGGACAGTTTGGCTGATGGGAGCTGACGCAGCCCCGGGCTCCGGCGCTGCTTAATGAGCGGCTGAGGAGGTTTTATTTAAAGCCAGCGCCGGCTGCAGGACCTGCGTGGCCGGCCACGGACCGGCGAGCGGAGCTGGCGGTGGCCGCGGGGCTAGGGCATGTTTCGGCATCCCCTGCCCATCCCAGACCTGCCCCAAGCATCCCCTGCCTGTCCGCCCATCCCCAAATCCTGCCCTCGCCCCCCGCCCCGAGCTCTGGATGTGCAGCCAGGGGGTGATGCCCATCACCGGCCTCCTCCTCTTTTCCAACGGCTTGTTCTAGGGGATTTTTACCCCCAAATTGGGGCGGGGGTGGCCTCTGCCTCAGGACGAGCTCCTGGCGGATGTGACATCTGCCACCGCTGCCAGCAAAAGGAGAAAGCCGGCTCGTGGGGGGGGCTCAGCCGCTGCCCCCCACTCCTGGGCAGCCCCAGCGCCAGCCTCCGAGCTGCAGCGTTCCCTGCACAGGCAGTGGCTGAAGCAATTAGGGTGCAATTAGGCTGGTCACGACGTGGCAGCCCCAAGCCCGGTCCGGTGCCCCCCACCAGGGTCCTGTGCAGGCAGGCAAGGGCGGGCAGCGGTGGGGGGCACTGTGGGCTGGGTGCCACTGTGCCCTGTGCCACCGGGACGCCATGTCCTGGGCGCCTTGGTGCTGGGGACACCGTAATCCCACGGTCTGGGTTCTGTGACACCAGCAGCACTCTGATCCCACACCCCTTCACCCGTGAAAGTCAAGGCCACCCCATCCCACCCCGCGATCCCAGCGGCACCACGACCCCCACCCAAGCGCACGGTGCCCCCCACGCTGTCTCGCACCCCATAGCCACGCAGCGAGGCGGGCACCTCCAGCCCGTCCCAGCTGGCAGAGCTGCCGGTGGAGCCGCCGGGGCTATATTTAGCCACAGCTGAAGAAGGTGGGAGGGGGATTTTTTAGCAAAATCCTTTTTCTCGGCGCTGGCAGCACCTCCCGGACGCCTGGGTCCCCCACAAGCGCAGGACCCAGGGCCCATAGAGTGGCCCTGGCGTGGTGGGCACCGGGGTGGCCACGCCAGCACCGGTGTGCAGGTGCCCTCCCGTGGCTGGCACGGGAACGGTGGGTGCATCCTCGCCCGTGGACCCCCACGAGGTGGGTGCCATGGGGGTGAGTGGGGACCCGGGGCAGGGAGCCCCCCGCCACCATTCGGGGG
The DNA here is from genome assembly GCA_013398295.1 of Chionis minor. NCBI lineage: Eukaryota > Metazoa > Chordata > Aves > Charadriiformes > Chionidae > Chionis > Chionis minor. The sequence goes on along the minus strand of VZSF01009849.1, from coordinate 892,632 downwards.
GACAGGGGCACTGCCAACCCGCAGCACAGCCCCCCCTCCCCCTTCCCAGAGACACAGCCCCAGCCCAGGAAAAAAAATATAATTAGCTTTTAATGAGCTATTTGAGCAGCCGAGGGGCTGGAAACACCATGGGAGCCCTGGGTGGCTCAAGCCACCCCATGGAATGCGCTGGGGCTGAGCTGGCGCCCCACAGCACGGCCTCACCAGTGTGGGGCTGAGCCCCCCACCCCAAAGCACCCAGCCAGCGCAGGATGGAGCCCCGTGGCACTCCGCCGGCGTGGCACCCAGCCTGGGGAGCCCCCAGCGGGGTCCGGGTGTGAGCCGTGGGAGAGCACCCCACAGCACCCAGCTGCCTCCCAGCACCCATCCCATAGGGAGGGTGCCCCATAGCCCCCCGGCTGCACACTGCATCCCCCCTAGGGGGAACTTGCTCACAGTGTATGGGGGTCCCGGAGCCCCCACGGTGCAGGGCACCCCATCAGTTCATGGCTGTGTCCTCCTCCTCCTCTTCCTCCTCCTCCTTATTATCCTCCTCATCATCCTCGCCATCGAGCAGCTGTCCCGGGGAGGCAGGGGGGTAGGGGGGGCCATGCTCCAGGTTGATGTAGGTGACGGCCAGGTTGACGTAGTACTCGCCCTCCAGTGTGGCCAGGACACGCTTCAGCTCGCCCACCAGCCCCGTGAAGGATGGTCTCTCCTCGGGCGCCGGTGCCCAGCAGCTCAGCATCACCCCGTACCTGCCCCGACACACCCGTCAGCGCCGGCAGCCCCCCGGGACCACCCTCCCCGCCACCCTCCCCACCCCCCGGCCCCACTCACAGCGTGTCGGGGCAGTGGCGGGGCTGCGGCAGGCGTCTCCCCTGCAGCAGGTAGCGGGCCATGTCGTAGGGGTCCACCTCGGGGTACGGCGATGCCCCCCGCGTCAGCAGCTCCCACATGAGCACCCCGAAGGACCACTGCCAAGCAGAAAGCCACCGTGGGGAGGCTGGGCAGGATGGGGATGGGGGATGGGGATGGGGGTCATGCCTACCACATCCGACTTGGTGGTGAATTTTTGGGTCTGGAGGCTCTCCAGAGCCATCCACTTGACGGGCAGCTTGGCGTGGCGGTGCTGCTGGATGCTGTAGTACTCCTTGCCGAACACGTCCCGCGCCAGCCCGAAGTCGGCCACCTTCACCGTCAGCGTCTCGTCCAGCCTGTGGGACGGCATTTTGAAGGGGGCCACCAGGCAGTACGCCCCATGCCCAGCCCTGGGCCCACAGGGTGACCCCGTGGCGGGGCTCCGGCGGGCATGGCCACACTCACATGCAGTTCCTGGCCGCCAGGTCCCGATGCACAAACTTCTTCTGGGCCAGGTACTCCATGCCCAGGGCCACCTGCAGCCCGAAGCCGATGAGGTCCTTCACCGTGGGGCTCTGCGGGGCCAGAGCAGTGAGTGGGGTGACCAGAGCCCCCTGCCACCCCCCCTCCCTGAGGCATTCCCGTACCCGCTCCTGGGCGCGGATGAAGTGTTGCAGGTCCCCATGGCGCATATAGGGCAGGACGACGAGGGGCAGCCCGTGGCGGGGCAGGCACACGCCCAGCAGTGAGAGCACCTGGGGGTGGTGGAAGCTCTTCATGAGGATGCCCTCACGCAGGAACTCCTCCACCTCCTCCACGTCCGTGATACCTGCCGAGAGCCGAGCTGTGGAGTGACCCGCTGCCATACCGTGCCATGGAACCATGCCATGGGAGCGGGCGCTACTCACGGTGCAGGGACTTGATGGCACAGTGGAGGTCCCCCAGCAGTGGGTCCATGTAGGTGCCATGGTAGACGCTGCCAAAGTGCCCTGCGGGGACAGGCGGCATGAAGGTGGCACCGCAGATGGTGAGTGGGCGATTCCACAACCAAATCGGGGAGCGGCATCACCTTTGCCGATGACCTGGTGGCGGTGGGTGACGAGCCGCTCCTCGGGGATGAGGATGTCCTTCACCTCCTCCAGTAGCTCTGGCCGCAGGTCCTCCAGGCAGCATGACGTGGTCCTGAGTAGGGGCATGGGGGAGCCACCACCCGCCGTGCCACCACCGGCACTGGCACCGGCGAACCATGCCCGGTGCCCCACTGGGCCAGGACTGCCTGCCATGGGCAGCACTGGTGGGACAGGCAGAGACAGGGTGAGGGCTGGGTGGGCACCCAGCACCCCACCACCCACCAGTGACACCCACTTACTCAGCACCTCCCTGTAGTCGAAGCCGGGGTGCTGGGTGGTGGCGGGGGGGTCGCTGCGGCTGGGCTGCACCAGCAGCTCCAGGTTCTCCGTCCCTGTGGGCAGCAGTGGGGTAGGCAGAGGGTGGCATGGTGGGGTGGGACGGGGGGCAGCGGGGCACCCGGCGAGTGCAGCACTCACCCCTCCTCTTCCTCCAGCGCCAGCGGAGCAGCGCGGCGGCCAGGATGCAGCAGACCAGGAAGGTGATGCTGGTGCCCAGGGCCAGGCTGGCGGCCAGGTCCAGCGAGGTGGCGGGGGGCAGCACCCAGCCCAGTGCCTGGCAGGCACCGTTCACACAGATCTGGTGGAGCAGGGGCTCAGCAGGGACAGGGTGGGGGACACTGGTGGGCGTCACATGCACAGGAGGGGGGTTCTTACCTCCACGGGGGCCCCGGCTGAGGACAGGTCCAGCTCACGGGGCAGGCGGCACGTCACCTCGTTCTTCAGCACGTTGGGGTGGCAGTCCCGGCCCCCCACTGTCATGGTGATGTTCATGCAGGCGGCCACAGCGTCCAGCCCTAATTGCTGCCCAGACACAGCGCCCTGAGCCTGGGGGTCCCGGTGGTGGGACCTCCCCCCACCCTGGCTCGCCCTGCCGCCCCACGTACGTGCACCTCGATCTCATCGTTGTCAGGCTTGAGGCGGAGGAGCTTGCCCTCCTGCTCAAAGGGGAAGACCTTGGGCTGGCGGTAGTAGCGGAGGCGCAAGAGCCAGCGGCCGGCGGCGCCATCCAGCAGCACGCTCAGGTTCCCCGTCGCCGTCTCCCCATTGCTCTCGAAGGGGAAAGCCGGGCTGCGGCACAGCAGCCGCTCCGGCTCCTGCGGGCTCTCACACTCCTGCAGGCAGGGAGATGCTGGGTGCCGGTGCAGCACCATGAACCGGGATGGGGACGGTAGGACAGGGCCAGGCGGTGACAACCTCCTGCCCCGGTGCTTACCACGGCTTTGGTCCTCACGCTGCTGGCTTCAAAGCGGATCTTGGCTTGATACACGGAGTCCAGGTGGGTGCCGATGATGGTGAGCATTGAGCCCCTGCGGTGGGCAGGGGTCAGGGCCCCAGGGTACACATGGTCCCCAGGGTGCACGTGGTCCCTGGGGTGCGTGCGGCCTCCAAGGTTAACGTAGTCCCTGGGGTGCACACCATCCCCAAGGAACACATGGTCCCTGGGGTGCCTGTGGTCCCCAGGGTGCACGTGGTGCACGCAGTCCCCAAAGTACATGTGGTCCCTGGGGTGCCTGTGGTCCCCAGGGTGCACGCAGTGCACACGGTCCCCAAAGTACATGTGGTCCCCGGGGTGCATGCGGTCCCCAGGGTGCAGGTGGCCCCCAGGGTTAACATGGTCCCCAGGGTGCCTGTGGTCCCCAGGGTGTAGGTGGTCCCTGAGGTGCATGCAGTCCCCAGCAACTCATCCAGCCTGGCCAGGGGCGGTGGGGATGCCGGGGCTGTCCCCCCCCAGGGGAAGGGAGCCCATGCACTCACTCATAGCTGCAGGTGGGGATGATGGCTGAAACCAAGGGATCAGGGCGGTACTGGAAGGGCAAGGGCGCTGGGAACTCCTCCCCGTCGATCCACAGGGCCACCCGGGCTGCGCCCAGGCCACCGGCAGCGGGAGTCGTGCACCGAATCACCCCATCGCCCTGCCTGGGGACACCGTGGCCACAGTTGGAGAGGACAGCGGGACAGTGGGGGGATCCTGTACCCATCCCCATGCCAGGGATCCCGCTCTGCCCAGCAAGGGCAGGGCAGGGACGTACCTGGGATGTCCAGACAGGGGGCACTCGGAGCCGTTGACCGTCACCCGCCAGCTGCTCCCTGCCGAGAGCTGGGTTCCACAGAGCGAGAGGTAGGTGCCACCCCCCCGGGGGCCAAACAGGGGCTGCAGGTTGCTGATGTGGGGCTCCTGGGCAGAGACAGCGTCAGCGGGGTGGTGGGTGAGCCAACCCCCCCTCCCAAACCCTGCTAGGGCTGTCCACCAGCGCGGGGCCATACCACGAAGATGAAGCCATCAAGGGTGGCCGAGCCGTGGACGCGGTAGCCGGAGGGTCCGGCGGGTTCCTCCACGGTGAGCACCACGTCAGCTGGGCCCCCCACTGCTGCCAGGCCCCCCGGCTCCAGCTCGCACACCAGCACATCCACAAAGTCCTTGCGGCGGGAGGCGGGCAGGTGTCTGTGGGGCGGTGATAGGGGGTCAGCCCCAGGCTGGGGGGGCAGCCCCAGACCCCTCTCTGCTGCCATCACCCCCTCCCGGCACTGCCACGCACCTGTGGCTCCTGCTCTCCTCCGGCAGCACGGCACAGCCCCGCTGCCCCACTGTCACCTGGTAGGTGCTGGGGGGGCTGTGGCGGGTGTCGGGGTCTGGGTGGGAGCGGAAGGTCATACCGCAGAGTGTCACCCGTGTCTGGCCCTTCAGCGGGGCGCTCCGGGGGTGGAACTGCGGGAGAAGCACCAACATCACCCCCAGTCCCGAAAGCCTGGTGACAGCCACGGGTTAGGAATGTCCCTCCCCAAGAGGCGCAATGCCCATCCTGGGGAGGGGGGGCTCCAGATGGAGCAAAGGTCCCACCATGTGCCACCCCATTTGCCACCTCCCTCCCCATCCGAGTGCCTGGGAGCTGCCAGGTGCAGGGGGGGACAGCAGTGCAGACCTACATCAGTGAGGACGGGCGGGCAGCTGTCCTGGACCCAGGAGCCCGCGCACTCGTGGCGGCGTGTGCACTCGTCCTCGCACCAGCCGCAGCCCATGAAGCGCTCGGCCCGCAGGCAGCGCTGGCACGTGGAGAAGTGGCGGCAGCCAGGGCCGGTGACGTTCAGGCGCCACACCTGGGGACGGAGAGTGGAGGTGAGTGGGGCGCGTGGGGCTCAGAACCCCACCCCGTGTCCCCGGGACCCCTCCACTCACCTTGGTGCCGGCGGCGAAGAACAGCGAGTGGTTCTGCAGCGCCGTGACATGCTGCACCGGCACTGGGTCCCCCAGGGAGAAGTTGGCCAGGGTGAGGAGGTAGGAGCTGGAGCGCTGGAGCACCATCTGCAGCGGGGCAGAGCAGGGGGGGCTGAGTGCGCCCCCAGTCCTGCCGGAAGCCCCCCACCCCACCCAGCCCCCCATCCCACCTGGAAGATGCGTCCCTCTGCTGTGCCCAGGTGGGCCACGGTGACGTCCCCCAGGGCGGTGACAAAGATGGAGGTGAGGAGGACGCCGGCCAGCTGCCCGTTGAACAGATCCACCTTATAGGAGGCGGCGGGGATGAGGGTGGGCTGGTCCCAGCAACTGGTGTTGACCACCGGCGCCGAAAGGTTCACCTGCAGCCAAGTGCGGGGTGGGTGCCTCGAAGCCAGCCCCAGCACCCCGACCCTCCATACCCTCACAGGTGGGCACCAGCGCCAGTTGCGAAATATTTCGGGGAGCTTCCTGGTTGCTCAAGCTCCCCTCCGGGCTGGGAAAACTTTTGGGGAAAAAACACATCCACGGCCACTCCCGCAGTCCCCGCACAGCTTCAGATCCTGCCTTCCCCTCCTGCCCCATCTGGATGTGGTTATCGGTGCTGGTGCTGCAGGGCGGGCACCCCAAATCAGCCCTCCCCATTCCCAGGACTTGCAGGGGGGCTGGGGATGGAGGGGGACACCAGGTGCCAGGGGGTCCCCACTGGCCCCCCACCGATGCTTGGGGCCAGGGGTCCCCTCCCTGCTTGCCCTGCCCGCCGTGTGAGTCAGCGGCAGTGAGCTGTCTGCTCCGCCCGTGGGAAGACGAGGGGATTTTGGCTGCACCTCCCTCCAGGCCTGGCTGAGAACACCAAAACTCATGTCACGGGTGCTTGGCAGGACCCTGCCTGCAGAGGGGGCCCTGCCGGAACGCCCACCCATCCCCGTCCCAGCCATGCCGGGGCTTGTCCCTGGGACGCAGTGTTCCTGCCCCGCGGCTGCTGTGGCACACGAGGAACCCTGGTGACTAATTGCGCTTCCGCCTGCAGTTTATTTGCCCAGCGAAGGCGGTGGCCAGGGGGCTGGGGGAGCAGGGCAGGAGCACCGAGGCCCCGCGGCTTCCCCGTCCCCAGCACGTGTAAACACGCTGGAGAGGGTGGTCGTCAACAACCCAGTGGTGGGGACAGTCACTGTGGGGCCCGGAGCCGGGGCAGCCACTCTGAGGAGAGGGACTTTTGGCACGGTGCGTGGCAAGGGGCGGTGTGCCTGTGTGCCGGGACACGTGTCTGCGGCATACGGCTCAGGTGAGCACGGGGTGCCCGGGGTGGGGAATACGGCCGGATGCCCACCAGCACCCGACCTCCTCAGCGGGCAGCTGACGGGGCTGGATCACACCTGGACGCCGCCACTCTCCCCCCTGCCCTACCCACCCCCCAGTCCACCCCGCTTTACCGGTGCTTCCCTGAATCCCAGCCCCACCTCCCCATGTCCCAGCTGACCCACAGACCCCCGTCACGGACGCGGCGCGGGGCGGAGGACTCACGTTGTGCGGGCAGTACTGCACCGACTGGAAGAAGGTGAGCCCCCGCAGCAGTGGTGGGTGTCCGGTGCCACAGCACTTCTCCATGCCCTCCTCCATGGCCTGGTTGAGGAGACGGAGGGGGAAGGCGCAGACAGCTGAGTCCTGCCAAGGCAATCGGCTCTCCGGCTGGCTCTCGGCGAAGGCGCCGAAGAGCACCGTGTCGGTGTCGTTGATGCCGAGTTCGCGGGCCAGGCGGGCGCCAGGGCGGGTGGCGTGGGCAGCCTGCAGCACGTTGTAGGTGACATCGCGGTCGGTGTCCCCTTCGACACTGCGCCGCCGCCGCCGCTTGGACTCAAAGCGGCAGTCGAGGACGAGCTCGCGGTAGCGGCGGAGGTCGTGCTCGTGGATGCTGAGCCGCGCCAGGCGCGTGTGGTACGCTGCCGAGTGCGGCCGCTCCGGCTGCACCGTCAGGAAGTAGACGTGGTCCCCATCGGCGAAGGAGTGCACATAGTGGATGGTGTAGTTGTCCCGGTATTCTGGCTGCACCGTTAGCCAATGGAAGTCATCCGAAAAGCCGTCCAAGGTGCCCTTCAGCCTGCGGATGGACACCGACTGCGGGCTGTACCGCGCCGCCACGCTGCTGTTGACGGTGGAGCCGAGGTAGAAGTAAGAAGCATAGGTGGTGGCCACTACGGTGGCACTGGTCCCCAGCGGGCTGGCCACACAGTCAGGGCAGGATGTAGGGCTGTTGCCCGTGGCTGAATACAGGCAGTGCGTGGCTGTGATGGCCACCTTGCCGTCCTGCACCTCCAGCTGGTGCTGGTAGCACAGCCCGTGCCGCGCTGTGCCGCAGCTGTACAGCCACGGCTCCAGCGGGTCCAGCAGCAGCAGGACGTTGTCTGTGTCCTCGGGGCCATCTGTGGCAGCCGGGCACAGGCGGCAAATCTCACACTCGGTGCTGCCCACCGGGCCAGTGATGAGGACGGAGAGGATATGCAGCTCCGGGCTGGCCAGCAGGATGCGGTTGCGAACAGCCACGAAGATGGCGGCGGGGCCAAAGAAGTTGGTGAAGACGGCAACGTTCTGCACGGGGCTGCCGGCGTCAAGGCTGGGCAGCACGTAGGGGATGGAGAAGTTCCTGGTGGAGCTGTAAGGGATGCGGGGGCACTCCCAGGCGCCGGCACCCAGCGGGGCCAGGGCGAGCGTCAGCAAGAGGCACACGTGGCACGATGGCCCCATGCTGCACAGTGCCACTGGCGCGGGGTTACCGGCAGTGCTCAGCACCGAGTGGGGTCAGGACACGTGGAGGACAGGTCACCATCGCATCTGCCAAGACAAAGGAGAAAGGGTTTCAAGCACTTGGGTTAGGCGAGGACTCCAGGGCACTGTGTGTGGGACAGGGGGTGCCCGGGGTCCCCAGGGGCAGGTGACGATGCCAGGAGAGGACCGGCCACTCCAAGCCTTTTTCCCAGGCACCGTGAGCGGGAGGTGAAGCCGAGCTGCCTGCGGCTGGGGGGACAAATCCTGCCTGCTGCCACCTCCCAGACAGCCTCACCTGTCCCCGGGGGCACCCCTGCCCCGCACGTCTCCCCCGGGGCCCCCTCCTGGGGACGGGAATGGGGACCCTGCCGGCCCCATGGGGACAAGGACCCCGAGGGTCACCCTGGGGCCGGGCCGGGGATGGCGACCCAGGAGCAACGGGGACAGGGGATCCCCGCAGGACTGGGACAAGTGCCCTGCCAGCCCCCAGGGACAAGGACCCCGACGTACCCCCGGAGGCAGCGCCCCCCCCCCTCCCCGCGCCCGGTTCACCGGGGCCGGGAGCGGTCCCCAGCCGGGATCCCCGCCGGGTCNGAGGGCCGGCACCGCCACCGGCACCGGGGGGGGATGCTCGGGGGAACGAGGAGCCCGGGGTGGGGGGGTGAGGGGGGAGCAGGCGGTCCCGGGGGTGCCCGGAGGGACAAGCCGGGATGGGCACGGTGCCCCGGAGGGATGCGGGTGAGAGCCGGGACCCCGCGCAGGGCGTGGGGTGGCGGGGCTGGCGCGATGCCTCGGGTGCCTGTCACAGCCCGGCGCAGAGCAGGTGGCCACTGGAGGGTCCCCGTGGCTGGGAGGCGGTTGCCGGAATCCTGGGATGAGTGCGGGATCCGGGCACATTGGCAGCTGTCGGCCCGTCTGCTGCAGCCGGTGGCATCGCTGGCACTGGTGGCAGGGGCTGGTGACACCCTGACACGAGAAATCGCGGCTTCCCCGAAGCTGCCTGCTCCGGCGACTCACTTCCAGGCCAGCGGGGTGGCCTTCCAGGGGGGTGACACAGGCTCAACATGGCGTCTCCAACCAGGGGGGAGGCAAGAGTAGGGCCGGGACAGCCATGGGGGTTATTTCAGTTGTGCCCGTTCTTTGCCTCGTGTCCCTTTATCCCCGCCCCCCCCATCACGGGCTGCCTGCGGTGGCAGGAGGTGCCAGCGCTGCCGGGACTTGTTGATGTCTCCACAGAGGAAGGAAGATGCTTTTCATCCTGCCGCACCGCACGGTTTTGTCCCCCGAGTGCCCAGTTGCTCTCGGGCAGTGGTGGGGATGTGGATCCCAGCTGCGCACACGGATTTTTCCTCCAGCTGAGCAGGGCGCTGCCTCGTGCCGCTGGTGGGACTTTGGTCCCAGGAGAGGCTGAACACGCTGAGAACGGGCTCCGTCACCTGGCCAGCCTCAGCCCTCCCAGGCTCCCGCTCAGCGTTGTGCAAGGCCTGGCGGTTACGCTGGCCCCGTGCCTTACCCAACCGCTCCTTCCTCCTGCTGTGCGTCTCCCGCTCGGTTTCGACATTAGCTGGCCCCAGCCAGCCCGTCCCGGAGTTTTTGCCGCTCCCACCCTCCGGCTGGCGCTGCCTCCTGCCAGCAAAGCCTCGGCTGCCTTGCACCGCTCTCCGGCAGCTTTCCCATACCCAAACTTGGACCAAACTCCCCAGCCGAGCTTGGCCCTTTGCCCGCTCCTCCCCGCCGCCCCCAAACGGACACCCATGAACGTGACAAGGCTTTACTTAGGGTCCAGATAATGTTTATGAGCAAAGACAAGCGATTACACTCCGGCAGGAGCATAAATACGGGAGCGGAGTCCCTGTGCTAGCCCCGCCTGCCGGGTCCTTCCCAGCTCCCCCGGGTGTGTCGGTGCCACCCCGGTGGCCCTGCTCCCGCTTGAACACCGGTCCCAGCGCTCGGCAGACAGCCCCAAAAACATGGGGTCGGGCCGTGCCCAGTGCGCCACAGCGTTCACGGGTGCTCAGCCCCACACCAGTGCCTGGGGGTGGCCAGGAAGGAGGTGGCCCCTGTGCAACAAGCTCGGTGTAGCTGCCTCGAGGGGCTGGTTTTGGGGGGCAGGTGCCCCTGCGCCAAGGGGAAGACCCTTCTTGGGCTGAGGGGGGCTCCAGGGCCCAGGGGGCTGCGCTTGAGCCGCCCCTTTAGGGTCCACTGCCCAAGAGCCAGCACCACGAGCCCACAAGCACCCCCATGGGCACCCCGGTACCCCGAGTCTCTCTGGGGCTGCTCCGTGTCCCCGTGGGGAGGTGGGCAGGACCCTGCTGTCCCAGCTAGGGCAGGCTGACCAGCCACCCTGCCTGGCAGCACCCCCAGGACATCCTTCTGACGGCCACGGTGGGAAAGGTCCAGGCCCACAGAGATGCCAAGGGGGCAAACCTGCCGGAGACCAGCCCCCCCAGGGCAGGGAGAGGAGCAGCGTGTGCCCTGGGTCAGCCCTGTCCCCCACCTTGGTGGCGTCAGCCGCCAACCGCGGGCACAGCAGCACAGGGGTCCCCTGAGTGCTGCCACATCTCCCCTGGGGGACCCCCAACCCTTGGCACAGCCACAGGATGGCAGAGAAAAAGAGGATGCCAGGCACAGGCAGCAGGACCCAGGGGCTCAGCTCCCCTCCAGCAACCTGGGGTACAGGCAGCCCCACTCCAGGACCCCCCATTAACCTGGGGGCCGCAGAGGAAGGGCAGCTCCCCCCCCGGCCTGAGGGGGCATTGCCTGCAGATGAGAGAAAGTCCTGCTCACCTCTTCCCCAGGCAGCTGTGCACCCCGTCTCCAACACCCAGGTCGGACAGTCCCGCGGGTGGCGTTCCCCCACACTCTGGGGTCCCACCGTGCCCTCTCCCCTGGACTCACAGCTTGGGCTTCCCTGAGGGATGGGCTCCCCGGCACAGCGGGGGGCTCCCCCGGCTGGCACCATGCCCCGGGCGATGCCTGTCAGTACGTCTGGGGTGTGAGGATGAATAGTCGGTCTTCCTCCTTGCGGATCCACTTCATGAGCTTGTTGACAGCACTGATGGCGCCAGCCTTGGTCCCCAGGGGGCTGTAGCATATGTAGAGCTCAAAGGCGTTGGTTACCTGGGTGAAAAAAAGCAGGGTACACGCTGGGCACACCTCTGCACCCCACCTGGGGCTGGCACTGCATCTCCCACCCATGGGCTGCTGAGAATGGGCACCAGTACAGCGCAGGGACATGGGGTGGCAGCGGGGTACCCTAAATGGGTGGCACCTGGTTTGCTCAGGAGCAGGGGGACTGAACCCCAAGGTTTGCACCCAAAGTGGGCGCTGGGGAGTTCAACACGGGGTGCCAGAGCTCGCCAGCCCCGGCTGCTATCCCTGCCCATCCCTCCCCAGCACAGGGGTGCATGGGGGGGGAAGGACCGCGCATGGCTGGAGGCCACACTGCGGACCACAGAGCTGGTGCTGTGTTGTGCCACCATCCCTTTACTCTGTGGTGCAGGACTGGAGAAGACGGGCCCACCCAAACCCCGCAGACAGCCCTTACCCAAGCCAGGAGGTTCTCGCGGGGGCCTGTGAAGTAGATGTTTTTCAGAGGGCGCGAAGAGTTGTGAGCCCGGCTGTGGAGGTACTGGTAGAGCCCCAACAGCCTTTCCTTCTCCTCCTCCCGCACGTAGGGTGCCTCAATCTCAGGGCTGCAGGAACACAGCACCCCGTTAGCTCCCCGGAGAGGGGGATTTGCGGAGAATGGTTGCCCAATGCCCCACGCCACGGCCTTGGCCTGGTGGTTTCCTGGGGGGCTCACCTGGTGAAGAGCCCAGAGCTCTTGGACTTGTAGATGAAGTGCCGGAGGTCAGGGATGCCCACCTGGGCAACGCTGTAGAAGGGGGTGCGCAGGGCCTCCTGCAGAGCGTGGTGCACCCCCCGCCGCCGCAGGCGCTCCTGGAAGCGCCGCTTACAATCGGAGACAGTGAAGAAGTCCTCGCGGTCGGTGGAGACCAGCAGGAGGCACAGGTCCATCTCCTGCTCCAGGTAGGAGATATGGGCATGGAAGAAGCCGCTGGAGTTGAACTTGGGAAGGCAAATGGGAGTCCAGGCTTCACCCTCCCGGAAGGAGGAAGAAGAGCTGATGAGGTTGAAGAGCAGATGGAGGTCAATGGGGTGGAGGAACTGATCCTTCTTCCTCACAAGAGACACTAGCTGGTTCCCTGACAGGAGGATGGAGAAGACCAGGCTCTTGGCCTTGGCCTGCTGGAGGCTGGTGCTGACAGCGTCCCGAACGCTAGCGGCCAGGGGCAGGCAGCGCACGGCGCCCATGAGGAAGCTGGGGTCATGGGCCATGAGGTCCAGCAGGTTGTCGGTGATGCGCTCGGAGCCGGCCAGGAGCCTGCGCAGGTCATAGTTCTGCTTCTGCTGGAAGATGTGGTTGAGCTGGGTCCAGGTGAGCAGGCTCAGGATCTGGTAGTAGATGTAGAGCAGCTCGTGGGCGATCTCCTGCTCTGACTGCCGGGTCCGCGCCACTGCCACCAGCACCAGCGGGCTCCTCCGCACGAAGACCACCTTGTAGCCATCTGCTTGGAAGGCAGTCCCCGGGGGTGCCGGGGACAGACCTGTAAGCCTGGGTCTCTGGGGCTGTGAGGGGCAGACAGGCTGCAGCCTCCCCCCCTCAGCAACCAATCTGCCCCTGGGGACAGTTAAGGTGGCCCATGGTGGCAAGGGCACAGCCAGACTGGCCATGACATTCCCCTCACCCCCCTCCCCCCCGCCCAGGGCAGTACCTGCGTGGATGGACCGGATGGCGTTTTTCTCAGCCTCCAGGAAGGACACCAGGGCCATCATGACACCCATGGTGCTGGAGAGGGCCTCCTCAGAGCCATAGCGGGAGTACACGGGCTTGCCTGCCTCGCTCAGCACGAAGACGTGCTTCCGGTGCATGCGCCAGGCGTCCATGGTCACATCCTCCTCCTCCTTGCCTGACAGCACCGAGTCGCGGCGGGTGGTCTGCGGGGACGGCTCCAGCTTCCCCTCCTTGCTCTGCCTCATCTCCTCCTCCAGGTCGAGGGCCACGCCCGTGAGCTGCGTGCTCAGCTCACTGAAGTCCTTGCTGATCTGCTCCATGCTGGTCGGCTCAGCCTGCTCCCCTCGCCTCTCCTCTGGGCTCCGTGCCGCGGCCGCCCCGTCCTCAGGACTCGTCAAGTCCTCGTAGGAGCGGGTGTGCACAAACATGGCTCCCTCCTGGCCCGCCCCTGGGAACAACGGGCCGTGCAGTGTCCACCTGCCTGTCTCCCATGCCGAGGCAGCGGGCAGGCGGAGGGTGCAAAAGGGACAGGGGGTTGCAGGGAGGGACCTGCTCTCCTCTCCCCACCCCGCAGCACCCAGGGGTGCGGGTCCTGCTGGTGAGGAGTCACCAATGGGCCTGTCTCCCCCTGCCCATGAGGCTGCGGAAGGCCCAGCCCGCATAATGAGCAGCAACTTGTTCCACACACACACACCCCCCACACCCCCTCCGCTTACCCCTGCAGCGAGCTCTGCCCCATACCTGGCTCTGTCCCCTGTGCCAGCCCCGGCGTGGGGCTCTCGGACCGCTCCACGTGCTGCCCATCTCCTGGCGCCAGGGACCCGTTGGGCACTTCCCAGCCTTTCTTCTTGTGGACATCCGCAGCCATTCCTCGGGGCAGGACCTGCGTGTGACCCACAGCGTCACCCTTCTGTTCCCTCAGCTACAAACCAGGTCCCGAAACGCTTTGCTCTCGAGCCGTGCCATGCCAGCATCCTCGGCCCAATCCTGCTGGCTCAGCAAGCAGCACCAAGCCCTGGTGAGATGTGAAGAAAGCCACTCTAATCCAGCAGGATTTCCTCCCTCCTGCGGCCCCAGTTCCTTCCAGCCCCGTGGCCTGGGCACCTTTCATCCAGGCTTGGCCCCGATTTCCCCTGAGCGCTGGGAAAGCTGCTCAGCCTCCCTCTGCCGCGTCCTGGCACCGAGGGGGAAGGGAGCCGGCCCCGGATGAGGCTGGTCCGGCACACCAACGATCCCAGAGGCCTCATGTTTGCAAAGGGCGGGTTTTATGGCCCTCCTTGGCCTGGATTAGACAGCTGAGAAGAGACCAGGCTGCTGACGCTCCTCCTGAGGCCACGGCTCTCTCGGATGGCGTAACTAACCCCCTGTCCCTGCCCCAGGGGGTCAGCCCTCCGGGCAGAGCCTGCCTACACCTCCAGCCCCCTGGGGAAACCGATCCCCAAAGTGAACACACACGCACAGAAGCGAAAGCAACAGCAGGAAGGCAGACAGACCCTGCGCCGCTTCGGCGCCGGAGCCTCGCCGGCCGCTGAAACCCACCGGTGGGGAGGCTCACACAGCCTCAACTTTGCTCTGTGACACCTCCTGCCCCCCCGGGGCCACCCACCCCCAGCAGGTAACGTCACACCTTGAGGTGTGGTGGAGTTGAGGGGGGTGCTGGACCCCGACCCCAAAAGCCTGTGACACCCCCAAAGCCCTGGAGGGTGCTGGGCTGCGGATTGGGGCCTGACCCTTCCCCCTTCTGGTGGCACCGCTGCCGGCCTTCTGCCCTTCCCCGCAGGTAAGGATCTCCCCGGGACCCCCTCGGGGGGGAGGACCCCAGTCCCACTCCCTCCCCTACCCGGGGCGGGTGGGGGTGTCATCGCTCCCGGAGCACCGACGCACCCCGGGGAAGCGCCAGGCCCAAGCCACCCCCCTCCCCGCTGCCCCGAAGGACAAGGCGCAGGGACCGACCTTCGCGGCTCTTCCCGTCGGCGCCGGAGGCCTCCGGGCGAGCAGCGCGGCGGAGCGCAGCTGTGGCGGGGCGGGAGGGG
>VZSF01009849.1:808559-877687 GCA_013398295.1 Chionis minor | reverse complement strand
AGGGGCGCGCGGGGGCGGGGCCTGGCGCGGGGGGTCTCCCGGAGGGGAGCGGGGACGGCTCCCGGGGTACAGGGATGGGGAAGAGTCTCCCGTGCGGCCGCCTGGGACAGGGGAGTGGGGAGGGGGGTGTTTCTGGGGTGTCCCCTGGGATAAAGGTGGGAGGGCTCCCTTAGGGAAAGGGGAGAGGGGCGAGATGGGGTGTCCTGAGGGTCTCCTGGGGCGGGGAGGTGTGTTTCCGTGGATTTTTCCTGGATAGAGGAGGGGGCGGAGGGATGGGGGTCCTTCCTAGGGGCCGCCTGGAATGGTGGAGCCGGCAGTTCCTCCCGTGGGGCCCGTCCGGATGGGGGTGGGGTTGAGGTTGAAGTTGAAGTGTATTTTGGGGTCACGCATGACGAGGGGACAGTCTGAGGCTGAGGGCAGTGAGGAAGCAGGTCCCGGCTGGGAGGAAGGAGGTACCGGCTCTGTGGCCCCGTGGGTGGCTGTGGTCAAAATTAGGGCTTCTTTCACGCCATGTTGTACGCAGTTCCGTGAAAAGTGTCTGGAAACGCTTTTGTTTTCAAAAGGGCTGGAGAAAAAGTGGGTTGACTTCATGCTGGGATGCAGAGAAAGGTGGCCGGGGGGACTGTCGCTAGGAGTATGTTAGCTGATAATAATCCCCAGTGATGGGCTGAATGGGATTTTGGGCTGTAAATAAAGGCTTAGGTGGAGGCAGGATGTGGCTCGGCATGTGCTGAAGGCTGGTGAAGGCCGGGTCATGCTGTGGTCATGAGCTACTGGGAGTAATAACGGTGGTTTTCGTGTTGTGTTTTTTAAAACAATGGGTACTGCAGGAGTTTGACATTGTTGCTGGTGTGTGGTGTTTTGGAAATGCTGCTGGAGGTGGCATCCACTTTCCTATCTCAGCAGGGCGTTGGGGGTGTGAAAGTCTCTCCTCACGCTCCTTAGTTGGGAATGTGCTTGTGAAGTCCTTTGGGACAGGCAGGGTCAGGATAGTAATGGTGTGGGTTTTAGAAATTCGCGTAATTGTTTCTAATACGTGCTTTTAAAAGCATCATATGGTTGAAAAGTACGCGCATCCCTTTTTTTAAGTGAAAACCTCCAGCCTGACACCCAGAAGAGCCTAAATGGTTCTCTCTCCCTTTGCTTTCAAACTTCAGTTACATAGCTTTGGTATTTCTTCACTTCTGGATTAGACATCTTCAACTTTAACATTAGAGATAACAGGCTTTCTTGGCTACTTGCAGCTTCTGTAGCTTGGGGAAACATTTTCTTTTGTACCTCTTGTAGTACTTTAATTTCACAGAGGTGCTTTCCTTTCTTTTTAGCTTTACAAAAACTTTCCTGGGTTCAAAAAGTTGTTACACAGCAAATTACTTCCTCTGTTCTTTGAGTGTAGTCTTCTGTGTAGTTGATTTCCTCATGGTCAGTAAATACCAAGTCTCTCAGTCTTGGCAAAATCTGTTTGGAGAGAAGTTGTGAGTATCAGAGTATTTTTCTGAAAATAGCATCTCTTTGAAACTTCACCTTGCCTAATCTGTCACCAGTTTCTCCTCTCTCGCTCCCAGTTTGGAAAACAGGGTGCAGAGCTGAGTGGAAGTCATCGAGGAGATGCTCGAGGACTGTGCCGGCATTCCTCCCTCTGCCCCTTGCCAGAAATCTTTAATTATGCCTTACGAAGGCCGGCATCTTAGTCTGGCTCAGTTGCGTGCCTCTGATGTATGATGCCATTATTTTACCGTAGTATGATGTAAATTGAAATAAGAGAGCCAAAAGATCTGCAGCCAGGCTTGGCATGTGTGTTTTGGAAAGCAGAGTCAGCAATGTCCCCTGCGTGGCAGTGCCAGGGGCTGGGCTGTCTGGGGGAGGGCGGGGGCATGGTCCTGAGGAATCCCTTGGCTGTAATTGCCAGGGCGCAATCCGGAGCTCTGTCAGTCTGTCCTGTCTGCTGGGAGGGCTGGGGGACCAGCGGTCACTGGAGGAACTAAGACCACAGAAGAGCTTCCCCTCCTTTGAGACTCCTGTACCTTCACTGGAGCCAAGGCTTTGCCACCAGGGAATAGAACCAGCTGGGAGAAGAGGAGGGAAATAAAATGCCATGCTTCCAGGACACATATCGGCCCTCCTGAGTAGTCAGTGTAATTGTAACAGCTAATTATTGTCTTAAAAGAACTCTTTCATCCATGGGTCCTGAAGGAGCTGGCGGACCAAGTTGCGAAGCCACTTTCCATCATATTTGAGAAATCGTGGCAGTCTGGTGAAATTCTTGTGGGTTGGAAAAAGGCGAACATAACCCCGATATTCAAAAAAAGGAAAAAAGAGGACCCAGGAAACTATAGGCCAGTCAGTCTCACCTCTGTGCCTGGCAAGATCATGGAGCAGATCCTCCTGGAATCTCTGCTAAGGCACATGGGAAATAAGGAGGTGATTAGAGACAGTAACATGGCTTCACCAAGGGCAAATCCTGCCTGACAAACCTGATGGCCTTCTACGATACTGCCACGAACCTGGTGGACAAAGGCAGAGCAACTGATGTCATCTACCTGGACTTAAGCAAAGCATTTGACACTGTCCCGCATGACATCCTAGTCTCCAAATTGGAGAGTCTTGGGTTCGATGAATGGACCACTCGGTGGATAAGGAACTGGCTGGATGGCCGCACTCAAAGGGTTGTGGTTAATGGGTCAATGTCCACGTGGCGGCCAGTGACGAGTGGTGTCCCGCAAGGGTCAGTACTGGGACCAGTGCTATTTAACATCTTTGTTGGAGACATGGACAGTGGGATCGAGTGCACCCTCAGCAAGTTTGCCGATGACACCAAGCTCGGTGGCGCGGTTGACACACTGGAGGGAAGGGATGCCATCCAGAGGGACCTGGACAGGCTTGAGAGGTGGGCTAATGCAAATGGCATGAAGTTCAACCAAGCCAAGTGCAGAGTCCTACACCTGGGACGTGGCAATCCCAGGCATAAATACAGGCTGGGCAGAGAATGGCTGGAGAGCAGCCCTGAGGAGAAGGACTTGGGAGTGCTCATGGATGAGAAGCTCAACATGAGCCGGCAGTGCGCGCTGGCAGCCCAGAAAGCCAACCGTATCCTGGGTTGCATCAAAAGAAGCGTGGCCAGCAGGGCACGGGAGGTGATTCTCCCCCTCTACTCTGCGCTTGTGAGACCCCACCTGGAGTACTGTGTCCAGCTCTGGAGTCCTCAACATAGAAAGGACATCAAACTGTTGGAACAGGTCCAGCGAAGGGCCACTAAGATGATTAGAGGGATGGAGCACCTCTCCTATGAGGACAGGCTGAGAGAGCTGGGGCTGTTCAGCCTGGAGAAGAGAAGGCTCTGGGGAGACCTGATAGCAGCCTTTCAGTATCTGAAGGGAGCCTACAGGAGAGCTGGAGAGGGACTCTTTGTCAGGAAATCTAGTGATAGGACAAGGGGTAATGGTTTTATATTGGAAGAGGGGAGATTTAGATTAGATATTAGGAGGAAGTTCTTTACTGTGGGGGTGGTGAGGCACTGGAACAGGTTGCCCAGAGAAGTTGTGGAGGCCCCATCCCTGAAAGTGTTTAAGGCCAGGCTGGATGGGGCTTTGAGCAACCTGCTGTAGTGAGAGGTGTCCCTGCCCATGGCAGGGGGGTTGGAACTTGATGATCTTTAAGGTCCCTTCCAACTCTAACCATTCTATGATTCTAAATCCAGGCTCTCTGGGTAACTGGACCGCGTTGTGCATTCTGCGGCTGCGTTACTGTGTGACTCTGCGATGTCCTTTGTCGCCATCTCCTTCGGATGCGTGGTTGTGACTGAACTGTGGCAGAACTAACTGGTGCACAATTCCTAGCACTTGAGGGTGGATTTTTGTCGTGCTTTGCTGCTGGCCTGGCCCCAGCCCTGGGCTCTGTTGGTGTGTCTTTGGCAAACAGCCTTACTCACGCTGACCCGTCTCCCAGCATCTGCCTGCGAGCAGGGAGGTGGGAGCTGAGCTGGCAGTTACCTGCCTGCAGCAGAAGGGCAAATACTGATGGTGTCTCATCACAGCACGCATCTTTTGGAGCAGCTGTAGCAGGGTGAGCTCTTAGCGCTGATGGAAGCTGGTCCAAAAAGTTTCTGTTGCTGTCACCTTATTTCGTGGGGCTGCATAGTGAACCGTATTGCCGAAATGACCTGGGCTAACTATAACTCTTTTTGGAGGGAAATCCATGGTGCAGACCCAGAAAAGCACAAGCTGGCACAAGTAACACGTTGCACGTTGCCAAAGGCAGAGCGGAAGGAGCAAATCGTGTCAAGCTGAACAGGGGGCTGTCGGAGCCAGCGCTGCTGCCTGTGTTATTGAACCGTGACCTCATGCTCATGGATGTTGTTGCATGGCTCAGCTGATCTATGCCAGGCCTGGTATCAGTCTGATGGTATTTTTTTCCCCGTCTGACAATTTGAATATTATGTCCGAACACTTCCCAGCTGGCAAGGGATTTCTTTTTTTTTTTTTTTTCTTTTAAGCATCGGTCAGCTTGTTGACTTAATGAGAACCGGAGTGAGGGAGGAAATCCAAAAGGGAAGAACAAGAAACACCGGGTCTGCAGATGTCTGCAGGCTGCAAAAAGATCACAGATAAAAGGACTGGCTGATGACAGCCACCTGTAATGATGACTGCTGTAGCCATCTCTGTTCGCCTGTCCTCTCCGTGGAGGGTGCAGTGTCAGTTCTCTTAGATCCATCTCCGAGAAAGGAGAGAAAATAATAATAATAAAAAAAGATAGTGCTTCTGGAGGAAGCCCTTGGGACTGTGGAGGTACTTGCTGCCTCAAGAGCTGTGTAAAACGTGAGCAGACTGATGCCCTTGGGCTTGAGTGGCCAACTGAATGAACCTGTTTCTTTAGAAATGGCGGATGGGTCATCAGGGGTTGTACTGGTTGCTTTCGTCAGCCATCGCACCCTCGCACTCTGAGGGCTGCCTGGCCCTGCCGTCCCCGGCTCCCATGGGAGCGTTCGCTGGCTGGTGATGGACCCTGGTAGGAGCGAGTTCTCCTTCTTGGTAGGGCAGCTCCCTTTAGCTCCTTGGCACAGGTGGCTTCCGGGAGCAGCATCCGGAATCGCTCCCTGGTAACGTCTGTCATAACCTGCTCTTTCGACCTGCCGCCCTTATGGCAGCACTGACCTTTGGAAGTGAGATCTTCTGTGCTTTTCTTTGAGTTTAGTTGCTCCAGCCAAGCCTGGTGGTGGCTGTCCGTACTATCTGCTGTCCCACCTAACTGCTGCAGTTACTTTAATCCTGCTTTTGAGCTGCTTTGTAGAAGCATGTGAGCCCCAGGTCTCCTAACCGTGGTCTGGTGACATGGGCAGCCCTCCTGAACCGCCGTACGTGGATTAGCCAGAGCAGGTTTGAGACCATCAGGTTGGTAGCTATCTCTTTTTGCTCTATGCTCTGCCGCAGCCTTTTTTTGGGGGGGGGGGGGGAAAGATGGAAGTACTTCCCATTTCAAGTCCCAGCTTTGGCAATCGCCGGGAAATTCTCACCTTCTCTGCTGGTGGGAGGAAGCGGATGAAATTTTAGATCTCTGTCGAGGCAAGTGTTGTTTGCAGTGCTCAGCTTAATGAGGGCAGCGTCGGACAACAGTGCCTGAAATGATTTATTGGCAAAGCCTACTCTGTTATCTACAGACTTTTGAGGGCAGAGTAACCATAGTAGACCAATACTAGTGATTGTTTCCTTGGACCGCAAAAAGCTTTTGGCAAAAATAGTTTGGATTAAACATTAATTGCAAACTGTTGTTCGGCAACCGTCCTTGTTGTTTATAGACTGTGGTGTTCTCACATTTCTAGCTGCACTCCAAATAGTGTCAGACAGCACAGTATGTTGGAAAGCTTTGTGTTAATCAAAGCAGATATCAAATTGTTTGCCCACCCATATTGGCAGTTTGGTTTCAGAAGTCGTTTGATGCTTGCAAATTTGAAGGCGGAGAAACGCAACAATGAAATTCATTCATGCCTCAGTGTGGTCTTGTATATTTGTGGATCCTGATCAGATGCCACACCCCGCTTCTAACCAGCAGTGTTTTTCTTAGGTGATGAGTATTCCTTCCCTTTTGGCTTATTGTCATGTTATTTGTTCAACAGGTTGTGCTGTCTTGGTGTTGTTAGAGTGAATTAACCATTTCTGGAAACCTACCAGACAAGATCAAAATGTGGGGAGATCATCGACAAGGCAACAGAATGGGATCTTTTCGGTAAGTTTTTGAATATATAGGCCGTTTCAGGAACATTCTTGAATACAATAAGCCGTAGGAACTTTCTGTTTGTCAATATTTCTGCACATCCTACCATAAGCAGACTGTTTTGGTAAAAGTTCTGAGGTCCCTGTGGAGCGAGGTACGATTGCCAAAGAAGAGGCAAGTGAAGTGCCAGTGTAACCTTCTGCATTTCTGTGAAGTTTGTTAATTTCTTGTGGGTTTTTTTTTAACAACAGCTGCTTTTAGTATTTCTAGTCCTTCTCCAAACCACCTTTTCTAGGGATAGTTAGTTTAGCTGTTGTAAGCTAAGGTGATTATATGCCATATGGATTTTGGTGCTATGCTCTGTTAAGATCTAGAGGAGAAGCACCTAATAGTGCAATGTCGGTTCTTTTCAACCATGGTGCTTGCCTTAACTTCAGAAATACTGGTACTTTCATCACACACAGGGTTTATTTTATGAAAACTTTGAGAGTTTAGTTCTTTCCATAAGGTTGAGTTGACCACATATCCCCATGTTCTTGGCCATGCTCCTTCAAAAGACGTTTTTGAATGTCACTGTAACTGTTTGAAAGATTTGTATGCAACTGAACCTGCACAGCATGATATTTTTCTTAGTTTATATTCCTCTGGTTGTTACTAGACCCTGTGTTTGCAAGAGGGCTCCGGGTTAAAAGAAAAAAAAAAATTGGAATCACCAAGAGCTTGTGTTTTCCTCTATTGAGCATAATTTTTTAATTTTTTGCTGATGTGTCCACCTCAGTTACTTGAATATCTGTGTGATAAAGGTACTTACTCATGGCATACCTTAGATTTCTACAAAAAGAATACTTCAAATAATTGTCTGAGTGTAATGTGTTGAGAAGGCTGATGACATTTGAGCTACAAAAACCAGTATCCTCCAGAACATGTCTTAACAGTATTGGTAGGAGCATGATTGTGTTTTGTGATTATATCAGTAGTGCTGTTCTGCTGATTTTGAAGTGGATTTTATTGGCATCATTCTTTACTGTATTGGGCGGGGAATTCTAACCTTGAACCAAGTTTTAATTACTGTTTTACATGGTGGTGAGACAGGGGCATGCAGCTAGGAAATCCGTATATGGTTTTGTTAACTGTGCAAATGTCACTTTACATTCTGTTGGTGAATGATTCTATAGTGAAATTTCCAAGAAGAACGTGACTTACTATAGTTGCAAAGGAAACGTCCACTGATTTGGTGTTATTTTGAAATGTGTTGATATTTGATTATTCTGTTGTTTTGGGTTTTTTTATTGTATTGGAGCCTTGCTCAGATGAAAAATCGGATAGCTCCATCTCAAAAAAAACCCCAAACCTCATTGGGTTTTGAAAAATTGTCTTAAGAGGAAACCTCTTCCTGAGTGGTTTTACGCATCTATCAGGAGAGCTTATAGCTATAGCGTTGTAAACTTGGTGTAAAACAGCCAGTCCGGAGGCACGAGCACAGGATCAGCTTGAGTGTCGATTGTTGGCATATTCCTGTGAGGCATCCTCAAAGGCGAAACTGATAGCTTTCAGCATTTTGCCGTTTTGGACTCCAATACAGAAAAGCGTAAATGAGTCTGTGTAGTGTGTTAATAGAGCTTGTTTGGTAACCTCTGCTTTTATGTGCCTCAGGATTACGTGTAAAGTTATCCGTTTCTAATACTGCCTGGAGAGCTTAAGCTCAAGTGGTTCCTCACAGGCGTGTGCTGGTGATGCTAATGAACAACCACACCAGCTGGTGGAACCTGGAACAGCTGCAGAGCTGTGTGCAGTGCAGGACTATGTGGATTGCTGCCATCATTAACCCATTAATATTGCAGGTATTCCCTGTTGAGTGCTTCTGGAAATTGTGCTGAAATGGGAGCACCCAAGTTTACTTTCTCACATCTGTCGTATGCTGCCTCATCTTAAACTGCCAAACATCAATATCTTCTGCGGATCTTAGACTGTTACACAACTCTATAAAAGTTTAGAGAAGAATGTGCTGCTGTGTAGATTTCAGACTCTAAGCACGTTATGAATAATACTGTCTTTATTTCTACAGTGGGAGCCAAGAAGAAAGGTTTGCTCCCGGGTGGAACAGGGAATATCCTCCTTCCCTTGATAGTCTTGCTCAAGAAAGACACTCTGGCAACTTCTCTGGCAGAGAATCACTTCCTTTTGATATCCAGGCACTCACAGGCCTCCTCAATCCTCAGTTTGCCAACAGAGAGGAACCTTCTTTCAGCTTTGGAGCTAGAGATGGACCACGTAGTGACTTCAGAGGTGGGGAGGGGCACCATGATTTCAGGGGCAGAGATTTCCCACCATCTGACTTCCAGGGCAGAGATGAGTCTCAGATGGATTTCAGAGGTAGAGAGCCACCTCCTTCTGAGTACAGGGGCAGGGATATGTACTCTGGAGACTTCAGGGAGAGAGAAGGGCCACCTATGGACTTCAGGGGTGGGGACGTTCCTCCAGTGGACTACAGGAACAGGGAGACATTCCGTATGAACTACAGGGATAGGGAAGCACATAATATGGATTACAGGGGCAGAGATGAACCTCCGTCAGACTTCAGGGGAAGGGGGTCTTTTGATCTAGACTTCCGAGGTCGAGATGGATCTCATTCAGACTTTAGGACAAGAGATGTGTCTCAGTTAGACTACAGGGGCAGAGAGCATTCCTATTCAGACTTTAGAAATAGGGATGTACCCGATTTGGACTTCAGGGGTGTGGGCACCTCTGATTTGGACTTCAGAAACAGGAATGCACCATCGTCAGACTTTAGAAATAGGCACAGGTCCCGGTCTGATCAGGATTTTAGGAGCAGAGATGTGGCTCCTCCAATGGACTTTTCAGATAGGGAAATGCCTCCTGTGGATCAAAACCTTGTAGATTTTAGACGCAACCAATCTACTGTACCTTTAGCAGAAAGAGAGGGCTCTGGTTTAAGCACCAGCAAAAGAGAGGAGTCTGCACTTGGTCTAGATAGAACTCCCTTTGGTAGCCAAAAAGGAGAATTTCAACCTTCGGAAGCACCAGCCAGAGAAGAGGAATCCCTCGGATTGGGTCTCGAAGATGACGCATCACACAATTTCCAAAATAGCCGTGGACCTCTTCCTACTCTTCAGGACCAAGAGGAGCAACCTCAGACCTTTGCTAACAAGCAGCAACAGCAGCAGCTTTCTGGGGGGGAGCAGCAAAGATCCGATTCTGATCTTGGGTTAAAGGGTGAAGGTGGCCTGGATTTCCTTGGAAGGCAAGATACTGACTACCGAAACATTGAGTATCGCGATGTGGATCACCGCCTGCCAGGGCATCAGATGTTTGATTATGAACATGGCAAGTCCTTTTCAGAAGGAAAACCCAGCAAAGATTCTAGGCCCTATAAGAGCCTTCAGGTACGTGGTTTTGTCAATTAATGTTTTGTTAAAACGCGTTTTGGCCAAAGAATGAAAGGAGCTGGCAAGGAGTCTTCCGTTCATATCCCATCACTTCAGTTCTATCCTAATTCTCTCTCCTTCTCTGAGATCATCCTCGTGCTCCAGGTTGTTTTAACGGGCACACTTTCTATCTTGGAAATACTTTCTTCTCAAGAGAAATGCAGTTTAGCGATTGAGAATTGCTAAATACATCGAATCAGATTTGGTTCAGAAAGTCGCCAAGTTGAAAATGACCGGGCAAAGGGAGGGTGTGGTGGGGGAAGTAGTATGGAGAAGAACTTCTCTTCTTATTTTCTCCTGGACATCGCTTATGAGCAGTACCAGAGAGAAACTACTGCCTTAGGTGGACCTGTGTGGAACAGTACAGCTGTTCTCATGCATGTTTTGTTTTCCTTCAGAGTTAACTTTGAAATCTGAAGTTAATGGTAACCAGTGAGTTAATAACTACTATTGAATTTGAATCTCCCGCTGCTGGGAAGCAGAGAGAGGTGACTTGCCTGTTGTCTTTTCTTGGACTTAGATCTCATTGTCCAGCTCAGTGAGCGTATGAGGCTGGTAACGCTGGTCCTTCAGAGCTCTCTGAATCTTAAACGGTGCTGTGGTTAAAGATTTGAGCCAGTCTGCTTAGGGACCTTTGCCTTTGAATTATACTCTGCTTTATTTTGTGATTGTTTGCTTATCTTGTGAACTAGCATCTCTCATTTGTAAAAACCATCTTGATTGTGTGAACTCAAGGACCAAGATTACCGGACCTGTCCCAAATATGTGAAGCCGAGCAAGCTCATTCGGCTCGGAGGAGTGCCTGAAACTGCCACAAAGGATGATGTAAGTGGGATGGTTTTCATCCAAAATTCATTGCAAAATTTTCAAAACTTCTATCAAGTGTTTCTAAATGCACCGTTTTTAAGCCTGGCTAATGTAGTTCAGATGGTCTGTTGTTTTCCCCAGGGAAAATCCAGGTTTAGAAGTCATTGCAATGTTGTTTTTTATCTGATTATCCTGGGGTTTGGGGAGTCTGGAAGTGACAAGTTTTTCTGCAGTTCAGTTCTGGAGTGTTGGTGGCTAAAAGCTTTGACTCCCAACTCTTTTTAACATGCCTTACTTCCAGCATTGGTTTACATATACCAAATATTGTTATTACTTTGTTATTACATTTTGAACTTGGAAGACGGGTAGTGTCTAAGTGCACTTGTTTGTTCTTAGTTACTTGAAATTGCTTAAATGAGATCTTATAAAGATGGAAAAGATGTCTGCTGCTACTGCTGATTTTAGTTAAAAAAAAAAAGTAAAATCTAGGCTACAAGGTGAAAGCAGCTCCCTTTCCAAAAGTTTCCACTTTGAATTAAGATTTTTATTTTTTTTTTGGTGGCAGTTGCAGACGTGAGAACGCCTACATGCAACAGTTTTTGCTAGGGTTAGCTGTGATGATTGGAGCTGCTGAGGCTTCCTACTGGAGAGCTCATGGCAGAAGCCTTGTCCAGAATGATAAGTCTCAGAACAGTCACTCCCATGCCCCTTCATTTTCTTAAAGGCAGTAACTGTCCGGCTGAAGCCAGCGTGACAAACCTTTGCATAGTGGAATTCTGGTGTAAATGGTTCTTGCTTATTTAAACAAAACCCCAAAACACTTCCCAAAACTCAATAAATAGTTCTCGGGTACTACAGGAACTTCATGGGGAAAACGTGTCAGTTTGTAACAGAGCTAACCTAGAAAGAAAAGAAGTCTTAGGGAAAGAGAAACATACATTAGCAAGTGCTTCGCTTTCTGAGGTTTTTGGAGACTGAAGAGGATCTTTGTTTTCCTGCAGATTCTCAACGCTTTCCGAGGGCCTGATGGGACACCTGTGAAGGACTTGCGACTGAAAGATTACAGTTCAGGTGAGAATGCTTTTCCGATGCTTCTGGTTTCAAGTTCATAAAAGGGTATTTTTCACAATGATGCTCACATAGGCAGTTTGGTTAAAGTCTTTGGTGCCATAATTGCAGGTATTTTCAAAAATAAAATACCCGCTGAGTTTTGTAGTTTGTCCTCTTGTCTTCAAAACTGATGGCTGTGCTCATTGCGGCTTCAGAGGTAAATCATGTGTCCTAGTGCCTCTGGATAGATGTAAGAGCAGTAGGAAAAACAGCAAGGCTGTTCTAATAGCCATGAAGAGTAAAGCCAATACTGACATGGGACAGCAGGTTTAATTCCCAATTCATTTTTTTAATTATTATTAAATACTTTAGGATTGTTCTGCATATTCTTTGTGAGATGGTCTTACTGTGGAATATGTCCTGCACAAATAGTGTCTTCATGAAACCTTATACGTCCTAACGTTTCTCCTTCAGTAACATGAAACTGTTACCCTTCTTAGATATGAAGACAGGTTAAAAAAAAAAAAAGTAAGTTTTATAAACAAATATCCACATATTGGGTCCGGATGCTCTTCCTCATTCAAAGAATGAAGTTCTGCTGTACTTCTGATCAGTATGTATAGGATTCTGAAGAAAGAAATATTTTACAAGGCTGCTTTGTGAGAGAGTTGTACTGGAACAAAGATGTGCGATGGTAGGAAATGCAGGGTGAGTCCTGGGGATTGGTGTGGATAATACTAGTAGGCAATACCTGAAAAACTTTTGTTATTATTATTTTTTAAACCTAGGAAAGCAGAGGCTTCTACCTTCATCAGTGCTTTCTCTTATTACCAGCATGGGTTGCACATGAAACAGCTGGAATTCTTGGTGTCAATACATTATATAAAGGCTTCCTATGTGTTTAGTAGCTGGGGAGAGAAACTGGGGCAGCTGGGTATTTCTCAAGTATATTTTTGTTTCTGGAAGCTGTCAAAGGAGATTTCACAACCTTCTTGTGAACCTTTGAACTAAAGAACACCCTTGTGTCACATAATCTGGTCTGGCCCGGCCCAACAAGCAGGGCTTAAAGGCCGCAGTGAATCTTTCTTGCTTCCTTTCCTCTTTTCTAAGCGTAGTATAGCACGTCTGTTGTCACCCGCACAACACTGACTGCAACCCACTGATTGCAACATACTCATTTTTTTGCCTGTGCTGATGTGATTTGTCAGTTGTTTTTTTCTGAAACGCATCACTTTTCAGTAATAAATCAACTTGAACTGGGAGTCTCTTCATAAGTCTCTTCTCGTGTATGTTATTAGGACTTACTGCCCTCAGTAGAGAACTGTTTTCTCCTCCTTCCCATTCCCTGTTTCAAAGGCTATTCGGGATGAGACACAGTGTCTGAAGTTGTGTGCAGATACTAATCTGCTGCTGGTCGCATGTCATACGAGGATTGCCATTGCCTGCTGTATCTCTAAAAGCTGTGTTCTATTTCAGTCAGTCTCCTCAGCTGCGAAGCTGGGGGTTTTTTTAAAGTTTTTCTGGCAACTGTGGGGAGGACAAGAACGAAATTAAAATTAGCTCCTATTTTATGAGCTGTTTAAAGCTGTTGTTTAACCCTGCACAGTCAATGTAGGTAATTTAGGCAGTGTAGCATTATTTTTGGTTATGTGGCTACTCCAAAGACTTTGTTCTTGCATTATGTCCTGAGGCTGCAAATGCAGCTGTGAATTTAAACAGCTTTCTGGTCCTTGTTAGGCAAGATGGATACGTCTAGGACAATAAAAGCTTCCTGAATTGTGAAAACTTCTTCTTGAAATTGGGTAACTAGAAGCCATAGTAAATTTAATCCAGTTTTTCACATTAGGTCATCCTATAGGGAAGTGTGTGAAATCAAATTTGTATTAACTTCTGAAAAGCTAAGCCTCTTTGAAATTAGAGGCCAGTCGTGGGCTAAACAATGCTTTCGATGGGGTGCGTATGTAAATATTCATAAGAATTAAAAGCAAACTTGCTGGATTACTGATGTCTCTTGGATACACCTGGGCCTGCTGGCTGCATCGCTGTATCGATTCAATGGGACGCCGACAACCTGGCTCGGAAGAGTGCGTGCTAAGCCTGTCTGAGCGGGTTGTGTATTTTTGAGCGCTGTCCAGAAATGTTAAAAATAACATTAATCATGAGTATGCATGTTGAGCATATTTGAGAGAAGAATGCTTGCAGCTGTTGGAGAACAATAGCAGCCATAACAAATAACACACAATTAACTTGAAATAAGTGAGGTTCGCATCAGTTTCACAAAAAGATAATGCTTATCATAAAGCTTATATCAGCAGCTTCAATGTGATGATTCCACTCTACTGTGTGATCTTTCACAAGACGCTGTTTTGGGGGAAAATATATGGTTGATTTTTCTTGGAAAAAACAGCTCAACTTCTTTATACAGCCCTTTCTTTTTACATACTGTGTATATGCTAAGGCAAGCATATTATCACTGAAGGTTGTGCTGAGCATGGAACGCTGTTCTTAATATACCTGGTGTGATTTTAGTATACATTCAAGCTGTTTATTCTTTAGACTATTTTGTCTCTGAATCCCACAGACTGAAATGATGGCTAGATTTTAAACAAGGTAGTGAAAGGAGAGACCTCAGAAGTGGCCCAGTAATTCTATTTAAATCAAAAAGGCAGATATTTACGGACAATGATGTAATATCAGAGTCAGACTTTATAGCATTACCCTACATAACATTAACTTGTAATTTCCATCAGTTAGATTTTTTGAATTGATGCCTGTACGTTCAGACTGAAAGTATCAAACCCATTTGTTGGGGGGGAGAGGGCTTCTTCCGACGTAATGTTGAAAGACATAAAAGCCTTGTCAGAAATAACTGTACTGGGTTGTTGACTTGTCTTTCAGCTTGCCTTCTCGAGTGTGTTTGGTCATGTCTGTTCAATTAATCATTACAAAGAATATAACCCCTGAGGTGGTAGTGGAACCTTCTCAAAGACCATCTACTGCTTTAGTGTACGGTATCTCCTGGTGCCTCCTGCTGCCTCGTGCGGAGGCGGTGCTGCGGATGTGCTCTTGCTTCCGTAGATCCTAGCGGCGGTGACTTGTCAGCAGCTCTCTGAGAAGGGGTTGTGAGTGATGGCATGTGAGCTCCCCTTGTCCCATCCGAAGGTACTTTCCTCAGCTCACTGGGGTCAAGGCTTTCACGCGGCTTTACAGTGTGGGCCTCCCTCTGTGGAGCTGTTAGTGCCGCCCGTAACGGCACCTTACAGGCTACTCGTGGCGCGGTGTCCGTCATTCTGCTATTACTGTCTGTGTGCTTGTGTTGGTGCTGGCAGCCAGGAACTTGAAACCAATACCTTTTGACCTTCGAGGAATCTCGCATGAGTACACCTTGTCCTGGTTTTGATTTTGGCCGTATTTTAAACTCATCTCCTGCCTGATTCTCATCAAGCTTTGTTTCTACTTTCCTGACTAGTGTCAAATGTAAGCAAAGCCTGAGATACCATCTTGAGTGTCTGATGTGCGCAGAACTCTCTGGCTGAACACACACGTATGCCTTGGAGAAAAGAACACACAGAGCTATCTTTATCTTAAAGGGATGCTTACGATGAGTTGTTCACCCTTAAAAGATGCTGCAATGATGTCCAAGTAATAAGTGAAAACATGAAGCGTGCTGAACCTTCTGTTCAAATTATTCTCCTGGATACAGTCTGCGGTGGGACAAACTTGGAACATGTGATTTCCAGCCAGGATTCATGTTAGCACCAGCAGCTGGGAAAAGCTGTTCAGGGAAAGCGAGCCTGAGAAATTGCTGGCAGCCCATGAGGCTTTTCTAGGTTACTCTACCAGCCCTCCTGGGGAACCAAACAAGAGGAGTTTTTCCTGAGCTCAAGAGCCTGGTGGAGAACGGACACTCTGAGCAAGGTGGAGAGAGCAGTGTGCTGGGAGAGGAGTTCTGTGAAGCAGACCTGGAGGGAACGGGTGAGCTGGAGTGCAGAAGGAGTGATAACGTCTGCCCCAGCCCCTTTATGTATCCTCTAAATTAGTGCAGGGCTTCAGAAACTGTGAGATTTAGGTTTGTTAACCCTCCTGTGATCCTTCTGAATACTTGCTTTTGAACCCTGACTGGGGAATGCAATGCTGCGCCCCTGGGGAGCGAAGCACCCCTGGGAATGGGATGACTGGAGCAGGGAGGAGCTCTCGGCACATTAGTAGTGGTTTGGGCCAGAGGTATATCCCCATGGATACAGGTGGCTGATGCTAAAGGCCAGGCATTCTCCTGTGTTGGAGGTACATGCTGGAAATGCAGTATAACCTAAAAATGTGACTAACTGAGCAGCTACTTAATGGCAGCTGCCTGCTCAGTTTTGAAAAGCTTTTGTTTTGGCAAGTACAATTGGCACCAAGTGTACTTTATTGCTTGCTTAGTCACCTTCTTGCACTAGCATTTATTCCTAGTTTAGTTTCTCCAGACCTGGCCCTTATGTGGTGCTTGGAACGGCCCTCCTTATCCCTCCCTTTGTTAAACTTAAACTGCCTTGGCCAAGTCATAGAAGAAACTGGATTATCTTGCTTGTTCTCACTAAGCTCTGACACAGTGGTGCCCTGTTAAATATTAATAAGTCCCTTAGATAAGCCCTTAAAAGGTGCTTTTTTTTGTCCTCCAAGTGTAGTCTATCCACTATATCAGAAGAGTGAATCATCGGTTTCAGGAATATTTCAGGAAACCTCTGAAATTTAAAATTGTATTCTTTAGTGCTGCATTTTGCTAAAACTCAATCTAAGGCCCAGAAGTTTACACTTAATAATGGAAAAATTAGTACAGATTTTTGAGTGGCAGTGCACCTCTCCGTACTGGGGATAAGCCCTCCATTTTCCATGGCTGGAGTGCATCCCAAGGCAGCGAGATCTCCTCTTCCTTAAAGCAGAGCTCCTGTTGCAGCAGGCATAGCTGTGCATTTGTCTGGCCCGTGTATAACCGAGTTTTAGCTCTCTCACCGTAGCTGTGTGTGTGGCTGGGCTTTGGGCTGGTGGTGCTTTTGGAGGCCAGAAGTGCTGGTGCTATGGGTTGATGTGAGATATCTCCAATACATGCTGTAATGCAGAGGTGCATCTTGCCTGTTGTGCTAATTATACAGAAGACAACTTGGCTCACCATCAAGGCTGGTGCTAATGCACCACAGGAGGAATAATTTCCTGTTGCTGCGTTTAGTGCTTTGCACAGTGAAGATTGTGTGGCGCAGTCTATGGCATCAGCCACAAATAAGGGCAAGCAAATCTCAGGCACTTGCTGAAAGCTGAAGCGATGATCCATGAGCTCACAAGATGCTGTTTCCTGAAACACGGAGTTTCCTCTTGAGGCACTACCAGATCACCCACTCATCAGCAGAGTTCTTCAGTCTGCAGGGGCTTGCCTTTCGGAAGCTGTGGAAGTATCTGCAGTGCTGATCTGCGTGAAGTAATTGATTCTCGTTTGTAGCCAGAATAGCCTGGGGAGGACTAAAAAAAGCACTTAGGTGGAATTAGTCCATGGTCATCAATACTGGTTCTTGCTGCTTCGCCCAGCTGTGTGGGCAATAGGCTTTTGGCTGGTCTTGCTTGATTTCAGGGCAGTAGTGCGTTGTCTTTTGGAAGCAAAAGGCGTTCTTGCCCATCTTTCCTCATCTGTGATGTGGTAGCTTAGGAAACAGGAAGTACAAATCTGGTTTACGTGAGTGTTTGTGGTAGTGGGCAACCTTGGGTCAAGGTTATAAGGCTTGTTCAACAGAAAAGGCAACAAACACACTGATCCAGAAAACGTGCTCACGGCCTTTTTAACATGCAGAATCCTTCTCTCCATAACCCTTTTTGCATGTCCAGCACAAAACTTAAAGGGGTTTTGCAGTGTGCTGACGTTATTGCGTTGATTGCTCAATGACAGATTGTGTATCCTGGAGACCAGATTCACGTTAGCGGCACTTTTAAACCAAGTTCCTGTCTGCAACACTTTCTCACGTGTGCACCTTCCCGTCCTCTCATGGAGTTTTGTGGTGGCCCAGCCTTCCTTGGATCCAGGTTTTGGTACAAATATAATGTAATACTTTGTCTTTAATAAAGCTGCACACGGTGTGCGTGATCTTAGCATTGTGGGTTTGCCCTTTGGTGCTGGTGTATCATCCTTCTGGGCCAAGCAGGGTTGACAGCCACTTGGGGCTCTGACCGTTGTAGGTCCTGTAGTTTATGGGGCTGCTTGTGCCCTTTGAGGGCATCTTGGGGCAGGTCCTTTCTGGGTCTCGTCCTCTCGGATGGATGGAGGGAGGGAGGGAAGAGGGTGGATTGTAGCGTTCCACCTCTCAGAATACAGCTGTCTTTCACATCCTGTGGTTTCAGTGCCGTTCTCTTGTCATGAATGTCATGAATGAGTGTGGCAGTGTACTCCTTTATACAGAGTGACAATACAAAGTGACAGGCCTTTTTCCAGCAGCCAGGTGTGGCTTGTAAATGCTCAGCCTTTGAAAGGAATTGGGGGTAAGGCTTGTTGCAGATTGTCCTCTTTAGTATTCGGCAGCAAGCTTTTCTGGTGCAGCTCTTCAGCCTTAGTAGCTCTGAAGACCAATTTATCTGTGCAGTAAAGAGATCTGACAAATTTATGGATGCTCAGAAGCCACCAGCTGGTATTGAGAGAGTTCTTGGGTTTGGCTTCTGAGCTTGCGTTAGTGTAGATAGATTGCCACCGTTCCCTGCCATCCTGCGTGGATGCCCTCTCAGTTTTCAGACTGTGCAGACAGCTTTATTTTCTCTGCTCGCCACGGAAGGCAAATACGCTGTTGCCCATCCTCGCTGCAATGGCAGGACTCGCTGCGTAAGCACAGAAACAGCCACTATCGTGTATGTTCAGGAGCTCCTGGCTTCTTGGAAGCATCAAAGGTATTATGCCTGCTAATAATAGTGCACTGTAATAGCATAGAGGTACAGAGAAAGCCCTGTGTTTGCCAGTATTTTATTGTGATGAGGTATCCACTCTTCCGTATGAGTGAACTACATCTACATCTTTCCTTGGAGGAAATGGAAAAACTTGTCCATGGGGTCATAAGGGTATTCCCAAAATCTCCCACAGATGAGGTAGGTGTTTCTATCAAGTAAGGGAGAGCAGATTCTCTGAGAAGAGTGTGCGAAATCTGCTCTCCGCTACCCCAGCAGTGCAAAGGTCAGTGTGTGAGATTGCAGGTTCCTTCAAGGGATGTCAATGTTCTTCATACTCCATACTTTATGCCGTAGTTGCCTTTGAAGCAGTAGAACTTTCTTCTCTAACACAGGTGAAACTCTGTGGAGGATTTCCTCACCTGCATTCTGCTCTACTGTGCTGTCTCTGGAGAGAGCAAGCAGCAGGAATGCCCTTGTTTCAGCGGGCTGGCCATGGCTCTGCTTTAACGTGCTGTCTTGCAGAGTCCTAGGAGTGCCCAAAACTGCAAATGCTTTTCTTCTACGGTAGTTCTGTGTCATCGTAAAGGAAAAAAATGCAAATGAAGTGTTGTTGGGATGGTTAAGGAGCTCTCTGCTTGTGGAGATTCCATCCTTATGGTCTTCTGCCCTCAGGCTGCTTGACCTCACCTGGCAGATGCAGGGTTCCACCAGGTTCACAGCTGACCCAGCTGTTCAGTGTAGCATAGTGTCTTTTAGCAACCTGTTATATGGATTTGCTCTTACAGGAGGCCATCTTCTTGCCTTCCGGGTCAGAGGAGAGGGAATGGCTTCATATTGCTCCACAACAGACAGGGGTTTCATAGCAGTTGTTTTTGAGAAGGCAGGTGATGGTTTGCCATGGACTGCAGGTTACCTCATGTCTTAAGCTTGTAGGGCGGGCAGTTATGCCACTTACTGCGTGCTCCTTCCTAGAGTCAAGGAGTTGGATCACCTCTGGACGTGGATGCCTTTGTCATGTTGCCATCATGCCTTCCTTCCAGAGTATCTTTGGTTTGGCATTGGCAGGGCTGCTGCAGTTATGTGATCTTTTCATTTGGCCTCATAAGATGCCAGAGGTGGTTTTTTTTATGTCTTCACACTGCTTACAGCCCCTATCATGGGGCTGTAAGCAGTGTGAAGACATGAAAAAATGATTTTCCTTTATATAGATTTTTGACATAACAAACTATCGTGAAGTAACACATTACTGTGTGTCAGTTGTTCAGGGGAAACTGTGTGAGTATAGTCTCTTTTTAAATCCCAAGACTTTGATCTTTTTTTCCTGAAGGCAAAGATTTTAAGTCAGGCTTTCAGGATTTTTAGCCAAACCATGACATGCTAATGGGAACCTGCTATTTGTTGTCAAAATTCACTTCACTAAAACACATCTGTTTCAGAGGCAAAATACTCCTTATTTAAATGTTTGCAGAGCAGCTTCCTGGAGCTCTAAATGTGTCCTTACTCCTAAGTATTAAGTGATCGTGCCCATTTTCAGTGCAGAAAACGACTGAGCGTGCTTTGGGAACATCTGTAAGGGATTGTGTAAACATAGAAGCACTTAAGGGAAAACAGAAGTCGTCTGGATTTCATGTGCACCCTCTCCTTGTGTTCTCCTTCCACCCATTGTATACAGCCTGTGATACTGTAGACTTGCACAGCTGAGATGTAGTTAAATAAGGTACAAAAGTCCTTCTACACAGTTGACCTAAAACATGGGGGGAGGTGAGGACATGCATCCTTTGTGGCTGTGGTAGGGCCAACATCTGGATGAGGTCAAGTGTTGGAGGAGTGTTCCTGTTGCAAAGTTCATTTGGACAGTGTAACTGTGCTGCAGCGTGCTCNGGGGGGGGAAATACCGATTTATTTCCTTTTTCGGAGTCTGTGTTGATCGCATATACTTCTGCTAAAACATAAAGCACTCTTTACGCCATTCTGCTTTTTTGTGGCTCCTGAAACTAGTGTTGTACTAATCAGTCAGTGAAGGATCAAATTGAGAAGATACCAGGATTTATATCTTCATGTGAAACCTTGCATATGAATTTAGGCCACCTTAAGTCAAAAAAACCCCTATGCTGTAATCTTTAGTGGTAATTTTGCTTTGTTCGTTTGATCATTTTGGTTTTACTGTTAGGACCTGAAGAATACCAGTGGGTGTCGGTGAGCTCTTAGTTACAGGGGACATGGCTTACCTTGGGATGCCTGCTGAACCAATTCCTGCTCTTAGGTGCCTGGCCCCATGCCTCTGTCAAAATCCCCTGCCCTGCTTCTTGTAACAGCAGCTGAATTGCTGTATTCTGACAGGGAAGCTGTGTGAAGGCTTCAGAAATGAAAATATGCAAGCTCAGCAGCCGGCACAGAGCTGATCCAGCTCTACAGAGGAGAAAGGGAAGAGCCCCCAACAGTTGGTGGCAGGAGCTTCTCTAGCTGCTCCTCCTTAAGAACCAGCCTTAAGTCACTTGGTTTTGTTTCAAACGTCGTGCTCTGGGTAATGTGATTATTGCAGATTGCAGAAAAATCAGCAAATACTGCATTTTTAAGGTGCTCTGTAGCAGTGCCCTTGCTCCACAGGCCTCCATTTCAGTGGGCTTTCCATTGTGATCTAAAATGGAAGGATGCTGTAGAGGAGCTGGGGGTGAGGGGACAGGGCAGGGGTGCCGTACCGTCCAAAGCTGATGTTGCTCTGTACTTCTCATACTGAGCCTGCTTCTCAGATCTATGCAGAGGGCTGGATCTGGGGGCGGGGGAAGGTGTCAAGCCCCCGCAGATCCTCAGCAGCAGCTTGGAGTGGAGCAGCGGCTCCAGGCTGCTCTCTTCTTGCGTCGCTGCTTTGGTGCTGTCTGTGCAAGGGCAGCTCCCGGTGAATTGCAGGACGCTGCGTCCCTCTGCAACCCGACCACAGAAGCCGAACATCTGGCCTGAAGCTGCTTTTTGGGAGGATACAGGGTCATGGTTTCTGGGTTTGATTCTCGTTGTACGCATTACTGCAGCTGTGCTTATTCCAGGGGTTGAGTTTGGTGGGGGGGGACAGAGGTAAGAAAGTCCACAAGGAGAAATGTGCTGGTCTTCCCCTTAACTTGTCTCCGTGTAATGCTTGGAAGGATCTTCTAGTGTACATTCCTCCAAGCATCTCAGTTTTTGTACCTACATATAACATTGCACTCTCCAGTTGTGTCATGCTGGATTAAATCCACGTCTAAACCACTCAATCGCTTCGCGAGGACTGGGATGTAAACTGCCTCTCATCGTAGCGCAAATAGAGTGAAAACTTCTGCAATCTAGCTTTCTGTCTGTCAGGAGACCCCTGACTTCATATGCACATAGCCCTCTGATCCTCACTTGCTGATTATGGCAGCTTTCAAAAATCCTCTCCTTGAAGGGGAATCAGGAGCCTTACAGGCTGACAAATGTCATTCATGCAGCCCTTTTCTAAACAGGAGGGGAAAAAGTCACTCTATAGAGTTCTGGATTTGAATAAGACTTAAAAATGTACGGTGTGAGCCTGCACGCTGTGCCGTGAAGTAGCAGAGGTGTCTGCCCAGAATGCAAAACAGTCTCCCAGCAAGGGGCAGCACTGCTCCTGGAGAGCCGCTCTCTTCTGCAGAGGCGAGGACTGCTTCGTTTTCAAAATGCGTTTTAGTGTGGCTGGAGCTGCAGAGGATGGATGCTGTAGGAACAGCTGGGTGAATTTGGGTCTGTCGATTCTGCCAGCTGAAACTGTACCTCTAGTTCCAGGTGCCCACTTCATGTATGAATATCAAGTGGCTTTCGCTGCGTTCCACCACAGATGGCCTGCTGCTGGCCTGCATCTTTCACTGAGCTGAAAAGCACCCAGATTGATAAATTTCCCTCTGGTGTAACTATATTGACTAAAATAACATGGGGACGGGGATTAAATTCTGGTGTGAGGTAGTGGAGGAACTAGATTCAAATTGGAGTCTCATTATAGGAGCAAATGTCAGGATTGTCTTTAGAACAGCATGCAAAGAGCTCCCAGAATTTAAAAAAAAAAAAAAGAAAAATCAGTAGGGTTTGATGATGAAATAGTTTTGTATGGCTTTGTCTCTGATGTGGTTAAGTACAAAGATGGT
Organism: Chionis minor; assembly: GCA_013398295.1. NCBI lineage: Eukaryota > Metazoa > Chordata > Aves > Charadriiformes > Chionidae > Chionis > Chionis minor. Next base: position 855,153 of record VZSF01009849.1, on the reverse strand, counting down.
AAAGAAACAGAAGGAAAAATCGGAGAGAGCGGCACATGTTCTTTGGCGTAGGCTCAGGGGGAGATGGGGGCTGTTTTCCAGCAGACTGGAATGCCTTACCTGAAAGAAGTACGCGTGGAGTTGCTTCCCATGAGGGTGAGGGGCTGAAGCAATAAGAAGCGGCTGTATACCCGGTTTGAAGGTACCGGTGTTAAGACATGCATCTTTAGGACAGGAGACAAGCTTTTCACCAGGTCAGCTAGGTCCCAAAACGGTACAATCCACATGCAGACTGGCTTTCCTCTTCCTCCTGACCAGTCAAAAGAGCGGTAGGAGGACGGAACCAAGCATTTCTGCTCCATGTTTATCCATGTAGAAGCATGTCAGCCCATGATCGTCTAGAAAGCACTGGTTTGGAGTGAGGTGGCCTTGGCGTGTGAAGGGTGAGGTTGTGAGTTGAGGTGGTTCCTCAGTGCTTCAGTTCTTGGAGCTACTTTCAACATCAAGGATGACTCTTAGGACGGTCTTAGCTTCATCCTGCACTTTACTGTGGGACATAACATTTCAGCGCAGGTAACTGGAGTACGCGGTTGGATCAGTGGGTCTCTTCTGCCACTGACCGAGATGACAGCTTTCCAAGGAACGAGGAGAATAAAGGCTCTCTAGTTTCTTGCATCTAAACTTAGGCTCCCACACCCTTTTGTTGCATATGCAATAACATCTATACCACAACGAGAAAGCTGGAGGTCTCATTCCTGCTCCACTGCACTTTTTCATAATGCGAGGGACTGGACTTCAAAAGCAAGCAGGTGTCGAAGAAAAAAATAGCAAAGACAAATGAATCACGTTAGTGCATTCTGAAATATTGCCCAATTAAAATGCTGGCTATTCATGTAAAATGCATTTGCAGCAAGGTACTTCAAAATGACTTAACACTTGCTTTGGAGAGCGCTGCCTCCAAGGTAGCATAAAATGTGAAACTAGCAATGGAAAATCACTATGCCTTTGTAAAAAAAAAAAAAAAACCCAACAAAAAACCCACAAAGCAATTATTTCTTGCCCTAAGGAAGGGTGTGCCTGTCACTGGGTTGTGTAAGGGGAAGTGGGAACACTGTACTATTAACGTTCATGATAAACTGCACAGTTAATCATCATCCAGCTAGTCCTTGATTTCTCTCCTTTTCATTCTGGAGTAGGGGTGGTGGTTAGAGGGTTTGTCATTGGAGGGAAAGGGAAATTGAATATTTAATGTGGCTTTCTTTATGACAAGGCACTAACATGACTCCCGTCTGTATTTAAATGCTGTCCCCAGGTTACGACTATGGCTATGTCTGCGTGGAGTTTTCACTCTTGGAAGAGGCCATCGGATGCATGGAAGCCAACCAGGTTGCTTTACACTTCGGTCAATGCTGCTAGAAGATTTTTAAAAGTTTTTTTGGTGGGGTGGTGGAAAGCCAATGAGTTTGTTTTGAACCATTCAAAGGAAGATCTACTGTATAATAACACAACACTGCGGTTTAAATGTTGTTCCCAGAAACTTGTAAAAGGCTTAGAAATGCCAGCGTGGAAGAGCTGCTGGACACCAAATGTTCTGCCCTCCTCCCTGGCATGTGTCGGCACACTGGTTAGAGTCAGAGGCTGGGGGCTGACAGACTCCTAATGCAGGTTTTGGCCCTGATGCTTTTGTACTTACACTGAAATGTAGTCGGAAAGATCTCTGCTCGCGTTAAATGCCTCCCCCGGCTGTGCGTGCACACACACATACACATGTGACTGTAGGTGAGGCCTCTGGTATGCAGCTCTGAGTCAACTATGACTTGCACGCTCCACTTTTCCATATGCCTTGTGTGTGGGAGAGATTCTTAATTGTGCGTCTCCCCCATATCTGTCCTGTCCTTTGGCAAGCTGGAGCTGCAAACATGAGGACTACCCTACGTGCAGTTGTGCCTGGTAAATCTGAATGTTTCCAGCCCTTAAAATGGCTTCAATCCCTGGTGAGTAAGTACCCAAGGGGAGCCTTTACTCTGACTTGGTATTGGAAGCTAGAGTTGTTGTCCCCCATGAAGAGCAAGATGCATAAAATTTGTTAGGTAAAATGTAGATTCCCGTCTCGCACCATCCTCCCTGTGCCTTGGAACTGCAGGTGACGGATCACTCAAGAAAAACCACTCAACACTGATCCCCCTTCCTTCACTACATCCCTTAAGTCTCCTCTCTGCTGCCTTCTTCTCGTTAATTTGCCTGAGTAAGAATCCATATCAATTATCTAAAGCCTTTTTACCTGAATCCCAAGTCTTGCTGTCATGGGAGGAGAGTCATGAGTCAGATTCAGAGCTGTGCATCTGCAAAAATGTACTTACAGTTAATGAGTCTTCACAGCTGGGGTTTCAAAGGTCCCACTAAGCGCCTGCATTTGCCTCCATTTTCAGTTACAGAGGTATTGCAAGTTACAGAAATGTTTTACAGAAATAATTCTGTTACTGGGAAAGAGCCTGGCGCATTCCCACTGGGGTGGTGGTGGTGAGCACAGAGAGAGAAGGCTCCAGAATTAATTATTACTTTTACCATCAGTGACAACTTTTATTTCCCCTTGAGTGTTGCTACAATTCCCAATTTATTTTGTTGTCGCTGGGGAATCTGTAATTATGTATGACACTCTTTTTAACCAAAGGCCTCTCCATGTTCTCTCCCCAGTTCTGCTCGCATGAAATAATGTCTCCCTGTGCGAGAGCAATTCCCAAATACCCGGGAATTTGGGAATTCCTCTTTTCCCGGTTGTTGATGCCTGCTTTGCCCCTTCTCCTATTTGGAGTATCCCTGTCTACTTGGACACGTGTTTGACTTGATCAAATTTGGTCCGTTGCTACAGCAAAGAGCCTGTAAGCACCAGTCCTTAAATTGAACCGAGTGCCTAGAGGTGCCCAGTACATCACTGGACACACATGGAGGTTCTGGCTGGTGCTCAACCGCCACTTAGGTTGACCCTCCCCAGTGACAGTTATAGCAGGCCTTCAGGCTGGATAATTTTTGACTGCTTTTCCCTTCTGACATTCAGGGAGGGTGGTGCCAGAACCCCGCGAGCGGTGGGAGTAAGCCGTGCACTCTGCCTGGGACACGTTAAAAACAGGGTATGAAGTCTTCCAGTTTTCATTCCTGCTGTACGTGGCTGTGCCTGTGTACAGAGGAAACCTGGAAGATGCAGTGGTTGGAGGGGGTCGTCTCCAAAGCCTGCACGTGCCAGTCTTCACTGCATTTTAGTAGAGCTACAGTAGTTTCTACTTAATGAAGCAAGTAATGTGCTTTTTGGGGTGACCCAAGCTATATGAATTTAGACAGGAGAGTTGTAACCTCTTGATTGCCCCACATAGGTTAACTTCCCTAATTTGTTCTTCATTGAACATGAAAGGAAAGGCCTTCTGATTATTTAAATTAAAAAAAAAAGTATTAAGATTTGTCTCTGACCTGCTGCAAGGGAGCTGACTTGTAAGTTCTCAGTAAAAGCCAGTGAGAGATACTCAGAAAGGGAGTTATGTGATTTAGTTGTCCTTAGACAATAGATATCCCATTTTAATATCTTCCAGGGTAGAGTTGTAAGATCTTCTCCTTAGATTGAGAATTAATCTGCGTTTTTACAAGCTGCAAAACCCAAAACCTGTGCTAGCTAAGACGTAGGTTCTTTGAGAGTTCGGTTATTTTCAGAAGGTTATCAGCTATCCCTGTCAAATTCAGTCGCTTGTGAGAGCATAAATAGCAAAACAGTGTCAGCGCACAGTGACATCCTGGTCCCTCACTAGTCAACCTGCCTCTTTCTCAGTCATCTGTAGGCTGGGAATAAATAGCTTTTGCAGAGACAGCATTTTTTGATGCAGTTTAATGCCTGTTTAAATGCCCCTGCCTAAAGAATAGTTTGCCACATCCCTATATTGTGGAATTCCTACATTGTGAAATCCTTTTGTTTTACTCAGCACAGACCAGCCCCCCCGTTAAGATCATTCGCAAAGTTACTAACGACAGATTTACCAGGTCCAACTGCCTCCATTCAGTCTGGCATGTGTATGTGATCGCTGAGATTTAAAGGGGGTTTTCTATTAAGTACATCGTGATAAGGAAACATCCATCTTCTATCTTGCCCTAATTTCGTAGGGGATTTTAATTCCACTTGTATTAACTGCTGCAGCTAACGTGATGAAAGTACACCCCCCTCCCCCTTATTAATCGCTTTGCCTTGTTGATTATTGCGTTGGCAAATTTATTACAGCTCAAGGGGCCTGTCTAACCTATGTGAAACGTGATGGATTGCCGTTCTTGCTCGCGCAGAGGCGTTGGGCGGCAGGTTTGGCTGAGCGAAGCGCCGGCTGCTGGCTCTCCTGCCGTCTTTGGGTGGCTCTTCGCCCCAGTTGGGCAAATGGGCTGTTGAGGTGTTTTGCAGAACCCAGGTGCAGCCCTTGTTGCAGCCTGGTGGTTGGTGATGCTCCTGTTGGGCTTTTGTTGCAAGTTGGCTGTCGTTTGACTTTTCTGAGAGGACACCCCTTCTCTGTCTGTGACGAGCGGCTTTTCTGTTGGGGAGAGACAGGTATTTTGAATGGAAAATGGGGTTTCTGTCTGCTAGATCACGTGGTTTCTCCTAAATAATCTTTCCCTCCTTTATTGTAATTTTTGAAAGGTTGTAGCGTGCTGTGGCGTTTGTCTTACTGCATTTTCTTTGCTGGTGTAGCCCCTGGTGTAGTAGTGTTCCTGTCTGGGGCACCAGATTGGCTTCTTGGAGGCAAATTTGGGAATGCATCCCACGGGTCTTGTTCTCTGTATCTGTTAGGATCTCTGCACTCCTCCTTCATCTGTAGAAGAAACACACATTATAAGCTTGTTACTGGGTGAGAAAAGCGGGAAGTGAAGTACCCTTCACGTACTGTCGCTTCTCATAAAGGCAGGCGAAGGAGGAGAAGTGGAGAGAACCTGTCTCTGCTGCCTGGGTATTTTCTGTTTTCACTGAGGTGTGGAGCTGGTTGTTACACATATGGAAGCAGAAGAAGTTTTTTTTTAAGTTTGGGAGCAAATTATTAGTTTTGATTGACTGTGTGTCCTCTCATGCCTCAAACTTAGCGACACTGTAAGCGTGAATACTTCCTAGGTTTGTTGCTACTAAGAAACATCTTCGTAATCCTTTCCTCCTGTTTCTTAAGTAAGAGGGTGTAAATAGGAGAGCTGTAGCACGAACTTTCAAAAATACGCACTTTGTAAGTTATTGTGGAGGTCTCTGGGTGTGTGTAGAGCAGTTGTTCCAGGACTTGCTCTTGTACCTTCCTGCACAGAGCCCGGCACGTTTCGGAGAGTGGTGTCTCCTGCGGGGCTGCGCAGTCCTGGCTCAGCTTGCTGAGCACAGCGATGCCGCCGTTCCCTGCTTGTTTCTTGCTGGAGAGGGTAAGAGGGATTCTTACCGGATTTTGCGGGTGCTCGCTTTACTTGAGCATATCCCAACACCGTGCAACTGGACACATCGGCTGTGCATTTCTCCTGCTCTGAGCCCACCCCCTTTTATCCATTCGCTGCAGCTTTTTCCTGCATTTGGTGTGAAAGTAGCTTCTCGTACAGATCAGACTTCACAGGCTTTTCGCTGTAGCTGCTGGTGTTAAAATCTACAAGATGCTTTGACAAGCAGGCAACGCCTAGGACTTTCTGTCCTGAAAACATTAGCAGTAACCAGTCATAACTCCGTGTGGCTTCCCAGTTAAATACAGAAGGAGCTTGTGGTTATCCTGAGAATGCTTCAGCTATGGTGACCTGTAGCCGTAGAGTACTTATTGAAGCCTCTGGTGCAAGGAGTGTGTTGCAATTTGTAAGAGAAAATGCGTGTCCAAACATCAAAAATAATTGTTTTCCTTTTGGTAGGGTACGTCAAGTTGTGGAGTCTGGCTTTTTTTTTCTAGAATCTGCAAAATGCCCTCTGTAATGGAAGATGACACCTGCCTCAAGTGTATTTTCACGGGCTGTCTGGTATCCATCAATTACTTGCTTGACAACGTCACTCCATCTCTTCAGCGTTAACCTGCAGTTGAGGGGGGTGGTGACAATTCAGTGCGTCCACAAATATACTGAAATCCATTTGTGTGTTAGGCTAAGAGTGCTGGAGATAGCCTTGCTTTTGATATGTCGTTCCGCCTGAGTGGCTAATCCGGCCCAAATCCCAACAGATGTCCTCCTTGGATTGTCAGCTGACGTTATCTTCTGCTTTTCTCATTGCATATTAGGTGTGTGGATTTTGCTCCGGTTGTATCATTAGCGTGCATCTTTATTTTCCCCTATTAAACCTCTCCAGTTTTTGACTACCTGGATTTCTAGAATTACCTTTTAAAACCTTCCACTTCAAGTGTGTGTACAGAGAGAGGAAAGACTTGTATTATACCTAGGCAGTGTTTCCTCTATAAACAGGCTAATGATTCGTGAAACATGCACATTATGGAGTGATTTTTATGATCCAAAGCACCTATGGAAAGTTCCCTCCATAGGTTACCTTGTAATCAGATGAGTGGATTTCCAGGCAACAGAGCTGATTTGGGGTTTTTTTTTGTGTGTGATTCAGTGTGTGACCTGATCACGAGCTCACCCTGGTCTTACATCACTGAGTTGAATCAATCATTTGTTCATTCCTACTTGTCTCCTGCTAATCACTGCATCGTACCATCATTTAATTGGAGTTGTGAGCCTCTGCCATCCCTACGGAAGTCTGCAGTGGGAGGCTCCCAGTGCTGGGCAGAGGTTTGCCTGTGAATAAACAGTCGGATCTGGCTGCGGTGACCTGTGGCAGGGCTGGGTGCGTGGGTGTGCATGTGTATATCCTGCAGTGATGCTGGGATAAACCCACTGTCTGCTTTTCCGTTCAGAAGGACTGACTTAATCTCTGCGTGCTACAGAGACCTTCCTTGTGTGGAGAAGGGTGTCTTTTGTTGTAAAATGTAACTGCCAAAAAATTCTGACTGAAAATACTTTGGTGGACCTTCTTCTCTTCTGTCATCTCGACATCTTCTGTCAGCTCAGCTGTTCCAGCCGTGTGAATCCTCTCAGTCTCTCTTCCTTTGGCACAGGAGGTTGTAAGAGATCTGCCAAACACTTAACACACTCTTCCTTCAGCCAGTGGTAGCTGCCCATCAACATGATTTTTTTTTAGCCTGACCCGGATGAAAAACTACAGCCTTCTCGGCAGCTCTGTCCTACCTTGCCTCAGGAAGCAAACCGTGCTAACCAAAGTATTTTAAAATAAGTGCACTTTTAACTGGAAGAGTTGTGAAGCTGCATTTTCTTGCTCTACTTGTGTGATTCCAGCTTGCCATGTCCCTCTACCCCTCTGCTCTTATTCCAAAACCCTGTCCTCCTTTTTCCCTTCAGCCCCACCTTACCCGTGCGATGAGGATTGTGTGCTTTTTCCGCTGCTGAACTGCTGCTTTGTAATGGGATTGTCTGGGAGGGCAGCTTCTGGGTGAGCTGCTTGGACCGTGCAGCAGGTGCGCAAGCAGGACTTCCTTAGTATCTCTGGTTGCTGCTGGGGGCGTATGGCCCAGCAGGGTTATCTCAGGACTTAAATATTGCTGTATATTGCAGAATTATCTATTCTGTGTGCTGAAGCTCGCTTAGGCTGCTGTATAAGTAAGTCGTTCCAGGTAAAGCACCCTTCCCTTCTCCAAAATGAAACTGCTCTCCCTCTGGCCCCTGGGCATTTATGTTTTGATTGTGAGTTTCTTGGACGTTCTTTTGCCGGTTGACATCAACAAATCTGTGTGATGATATATCTCTGAAATATCCCTTCTTTTCCTGTAGATCTCAAATGCTTTGCTAATCAAGTATTTCTCTGTTGGGATAGATGCTCTCTTTACAATGCCAGGAGCTTGAGCTGGCAAACATTAAGGAATACTTGTGATTTCCTGAAGTTTATTTGAATAACTTGATCCATGAGTGTTGCCAAGATGAGTGTCCGGTCCTCTCTGGCTGATTGCTCCTATGCTGTGATATACCAGTACCGGCAGGGCACCGCTCACTCCTGTTGGGTACCGCATGCCGCTGTGCAGCATCCAAAGGTGCGTGGGGGTGGATACTCCCTATGCTGGTGGCTCAAAGTGAGATACCACTGTTGGGCAGCTGGACTTCTGGTCGTGCCCAGCGTGGCTGTTGTGAAAATGGGGGGACTTGAAAACTTTTGCTTGTGAATACGAAGTGCAACACGTACCGCAGATAAGCCTGCTCTCTGCCCCTTCTGCAGTGCTAACGTTGTACTGCAGGGCGCTCGTTGACAGAGCAACGCCTCAGAAATAGCTCCGTTTCAGTCATTGTCAACGTGCAAAGCATTGTCCTGAGTGGCACACTCATCCTTTGAATTCGTTTGTAGGTGAGATTTTGCCTTGAGCTAGAAAGGCTTTGAAGTAGTCCTTGGATGCATACGCAGGATACAGATGCTACCCCATCTGTGTAGCTCTCGGGTCCTCTCCTCCTAACGTGTTAATGGAACAGTTGTGTGACAGCGAGGAAATCTTAGTCATGGATTTTACGTATAGGTGCAGTTTCACCTTAAAACGAAGAGCAATGTTTTACTGCTGGCTGCTCTTACTCACAGATTGTATGGGTTTTTTTACTGCGTTTATGTTCGTGATTGGTTGATTTTCTATCTGAAGATCTGTAGGAACTCTAAATATATTCTTGTGTAACCATTTGGAAGGTATTTATCTTTGTAGCATCAAAGTGCTTCAAAGGAGTATGGTAAATCAGCTGTAGAACAGACAGTGTGTTGCCACAACTGGTATTTGGATATGTGGTCAGAAGTTGTTTTTGGATCAGGATGCAAAATCCCTTGATCAGGCTTCTCTATGAAACTTAGTAGGACTCATGCCGCTAATTTGCTTTGATGCTTTTGAAGTCGTCCTTTAAGTAAGCTGGTGACTAACAGAACTGCAAATGTGCTATCAGAAATTCCTTCTGTACTCTTGGAATTGGATGGTGCTGCTGATAAGAAGTTACTTAAAGGAGACACAGAGGCAGTGAGAGGGAAGTGTCTGTATGGGTCCAGCTTACGTGAATAAAGACGTCTCAGTGAGCACACCATAACTTTCATTTCCAGAGCAAGACCGTTTTCTGTCATGGTTTTGCCATAATGGTTTGCACAAGACCTGTTGTTGTGAAAGAGCGCAGTCCTCAGCCGAATCCCGGCAACGCTGAGGGGAATACCAGATATGTTTTACGAGCACATGGGCCAGATTATAATGCTAAGACTCCATCTGGCCTATTGTGATAAGTGGGAGTGCACCAAAATGTTGTTGCAGTTTTCACTTGATGAGTCGTTTTTGTTAGCTTCACCATCAGAACTGTTCGTTCATGCTTTTATGCTATCTTGGCGGTGATCGCTTTTTCCATCCCTTGGTGCACTGTTGATGTTGGATCGCTGGAACAGGAAGGTAAAAGGTTGAGTCTAGACACTGGAAAAAAAAGTCAAACTGCACACTCCCTGGGATTTAAGGAAGGCAGAAGCACTGTTTCCTTCTCTTAGAAGAGCGATGGTCAGACTGCTTCTCTGCAGAAACTTTTTTTCTTTTTTTTTTTTGCATAACTATGGTTGTGATAGACAATGAGAGAGCTGGAATTCCCTTCAGATGTGCATTTTAGTCTGTTTTCTTCCTAGTTGAGTTTGTGTTGGACCTTTATAATGTAAATCATGGAATCTTGGGTAGCTTGAATTGGGGTACATTTAAGAAGAGCACCTTGAATTTTGCCATTTTCTGCTCGAATTAGGAGTCTCACACAAGGAAGAGGTTTAATTCAGATGTTTCAAGTTTGAAGGTGCAATATAAAAGCTACAGCAAACAGTTGGCAACTTTTATTTGTGAATTTCTGTTTCTATTTGACTGTAACTGGGCTGTTAATGCTCTTGACTAGCAGTGAAACATGATTACAGTGGGAAATAGGGGCTGGCATGCCTGAGTGGGCTATTGTGTCATTATCCATCAATCACAGGCAACAAGGAAACAGGTATTTAACACAGAAGGACATATGGTTATTATCCACCCCACTCCCCTGCAAGCCATGGGGCACCTTCAAGACTCTTATTAAAGCTTTAATACCTACAGAGATGAGAAGAAACACTGTATGCTACAGGATCAGCGAGCAGGAGCGTTGCTGTCCCTGCGTATGTGTGTGAGAAGATGTTAGGTGGAAGAGCACCGGGGCTGCCGGCAGACAATAACCCTCTGCACTTTAGAGGAAAGGCCTTTAGAGGAACTTCCCCTGATCCTCTCTCGTTTGAGAGCGGGAGAATTTCTTTTTGCGTCGTATCTGGCAACCTGTTTAACCCAGCTGGTGCAAATGGGACAGCAACTGAGAGATCCGCGGCACTGCTGTGTGACCAGCTTGCTTGTGTTTGGCTATGCTTGCTCCTAGAAGAGGACAACGGGGGGAAAATCCTGAAGCCGTTTTGTATGAGATACAGGAGGGGGGTGGGAAGTTCTTCCTACCTTCTGTAGCGACAGAAGCTCTAAACTGTGTGGTTGACTTGTCGCAGTGAAGTGTCTAATGTAAAGTAGCATTCTGCCTTAAGGTGCATTTTGCCGTGCTGTTGCCCTCTGTGTGTGCGTTGACAACTACCAGATGTTGCGTTCAAGTGTCCTTCTGCATCTCCATCACTTCAGGCCACCTGTAATTTCAGTTAGTTACGTCTTCCACAGGATGAACAAGCAGCTTCCAGAACTGGATTCCTCAAAGGACGGTGGTCTAAAATCCAGTGTGTCATATAATGATTTCCATTTTTAATGAGGGTCAAAGCTGTAAAGCTGTAAATGTGAGATTTAAGTATTTAAGTCTCTCAGACTGTCTTCTTTAGAACAAGAAGAGGAAAGTAATTTTCTCCTGCTTTCATAGACAGCAGGGGAAATCTTAGGTTTTTGTGATGTACAGTCTGTGTCTTAGTAGGAAATTAGCAATATTCAAATGGGCTTCATGTACCAGATTTGAGCCAGGATGGCAGTAAAACTCAAGGAAACATTTGATGTACTTTTCTGTCAAGGATCTCAGGAGCAGAGTTAACAGAGAAAGTAATTTTAAGTCCTTGGAATCCCAAGGTGTATTTTCTTACCCATAAAGTCAGGTTGAGACACCTCACTAAGAAGCTGTCTCATGGTGTGAAGCTGTACATTAATGATCTGATGACTAAGGTATTTTACTGTTTATAGTCCTAGGGTTTTGAAAGCCTGATTGTTTCTTCCCAGCTTGTGATATCACTGGAGAAGAGAGCTGAGGTGGGTTGGGTTTTTTTTTCCCCTCTGACAAGACATTCTTCTGTGCCTGGTCCATGTGAGATCAGCAATTGTTCTCTACCACTGCCTGCTGCCCTGCCCATTGCGCTAACTTAGCTTCTCCGTTTTTCTTTCTTCTTGTGTGTACTATGCTGGTCATTAAATGTAAGAAGTGAATTCCAAAATGCTTAATAGACACCTCCTAGTGACAGGTGTCCCTCCTAGGACATGATTGATCAGTCTGATTCTGAGAGGAGCAGCTGAAAGTGTCACCCCTCTGGTGCTCCGGCGCTTGCTGCTGGGAGAGGAGAGGCGGCACACGCGGAGCTGCGGGCAGCGCCTCGGTGCCTGCCCTTGGTCTGCAGCGCTGCGCTGGGGCTGGTCTCTCTACCAGGCTGCATGTCGCTTCCCGGCCTGATGCATCCCTGGAATGCGTTAGAGTCCTGGGAGAGGTTCAAGTGGCAATACCTGAGCCACCTGCTACCGTGCTGCCTGCGTGACAGTTCAAGGAGATGTCTTTGCATCCTGTTTCCCCTTCCCAGGCCCTTAGGGATTCAGCCAAGCTGGGGCACAACAGGGAATCGTGTTCTTTTCCTTCCTCGGGGTCAGGGTTATCATAGGAACTGCTCTCCTCCACGCCCGCCTCTCTGGCCAGACTCTCCTGAAGAGCTGAGGTCAGCTAGTGCAGCCTCGGAGCCTGGATATCCTCATAGGAGAGTGGCTTCTTGCGCTTTTTGCGCTCTGACAAGGCACTAAGCTCCTTCAGCAATTCTGGGAATTTGTCAGGGAGGAGGGATCTGAATGTACCTCTGGATGTTGTGTAGTGCGATTGCCTGGGTGGACCTCTTGAACCTCAGTGTCCCTGTAAAGGAGGAGCTGCTGGGTCCCATGGGGAGCTGTGACACCCGCTAGTGTTATGTTTCACCCAAGCCAGGCTGGCAGGAGAAACTCGTTTCCATCCAAAGGGCTCAGAGAGCTCTGTTCTTACACGGTGCTGGGCAAATTCTGACCAAATTGCCCAAATTCTTGGGCAAATGCTGACCAAAGATCAACTGTTTCCAAACCAGCTCCTGAGAAGAGCTCTTTTAAGAGGCAGTACCTTCTCAGGTGTGGAAATTGGTAGAGGTGCCAGCCTGAAGATGTGCCAGCTGCCTTGTGGTTCTGTCCAGATGTGACCATTAAGGATCTGGATTTAGCTTTTGGACAGGCCACCTCAAGGTCACGATGACGTGCTGGGGATGACCATTTTGACGGCACAGGTAAGTGTTGCACTGCTGGTGCATTTCCCCTGGCAACTGGCAGGGTTCTTTCTTTTACCCTTTGTGAGTCAGTAGCAGGCACCCACTTTTGCCATTAACTGGGAATTTGGGGATGTTGAGAAATGAAGTCTCAAAGGACAAAACCTCTTTCCATCCAGAGCTGCTCCCTCTTCCCAGGGTTTTTGGGTCGTTTTCTTTCAGCTGAGAGGCTGTCCTGCAGGAGGTTGCCTGAGCACTGGCTGCCGAGAAAGCTTTGCCAGTGAAGGCTCCAAGTGTTTAATTCAGTGGGCGCAGAAGTGAGTTTGGAGGCCTGTCTGAGAGAGCCTCTGGACTGCTCTCTTCCCCATTTACAGTTGGCATGTTCTTGGCAAATGTTTGCTGGTGCGCAGAACGTCCTGTGCTCCGGTCACCACGCAGGTCAAGCCCTGTTGGAACTGGTGTGTAATCCCACGGTTACATGCTCCAGCAAAAGGACGTGCTTTTGTTTGGGTGTGGGGTCTTTAAATGCTTAATCAAATAGGCTGAATTGTCTAGGAAGAAATTTACCCCTTTAAGGCAGAGCTTTCCAGCCTGACTTTTTTTTCCGGCACGATTTTGCATTGGGATTGCTCTTTAGCGTTTTGATATTGTGCTTCAAATCTGTGCGCTGGGCCTTTCTTCATTGTTCTCCCAGCTTCCTTATGGCCATTGCTAATTGTAAAGTACCCTGGGGGAAAGGCACAGGAAGGTCCTAGGGTGGATTAGTGCATTGTGCTAACGGGCTTAATGGTTATTTTGTTTAACAGCGTTATGGGATGAGATGACCTTTGAGGAAGACGGTAGCCGTATAACAAAGTACTGAGAAATATGACCAGGCACTAGAGCAACATTTTGGAGGGAGAAGGGAAATCCCTGTGTTGGGAGCGAACAGAGTCTTCGAAGCAGCTGTTCTTCAAACACAGGAGTCCAGGCAGTAGCGTGTGATGAATCAGAAAAGCAATATAAATGAAGCAGAGCCATGTGGACCCTTCCCTAGAGCCATCTCTGAATAATCTGATACTCGATGTGCTAAATATTTAAATACTCTTAAAGTTTTGATAGTTTAAGTATACTTTTCAAATGGAGAATTCAACCTGATTCATACTTTTTTGGGCACTGTGACAAGTGTTTGGTATGCATGACCTTATTAGCTCACCCCGTAATAAGTCCTTAACCACCCGTGTTTCTCTTTAGCTGTGGAATTGGAGCACAGCCCGTGGCACCCAAGTGCAGAACTTGTCCCCCTTGAAGCTGTTATCTCCTGATGCCCCCAGACCCTCACTGTCTGAACTCTTGAAATCCTCTTCTGACCCCTTCGTAGTATATAGGAAAAGCTTTCATTTTAAAATTTTCACATTTTTGCAGTGATTCTATAGTGCTGATCAGCAAAGGTGCCCTCTTCAGAGGAGCAAGGGAAGCTGGAGGTTAGAATTAGCTGGACAGGGAGATGTTAGGGCAGGTAAAAGGTCCACTTTGCTGCACTGGATCGAAGAACACTTTCAGATGTGTTGAAAACACATTTTAGGATGAAATGCAGAAGCCATGCATATCACCTACCACCCAAAGCTGGCCCTGGAGCATGTGAAGTCCTAGGCACGTTGTGTGTTTTTTCAAGCTGCGACACATCGCTGTTATCCTTCCTGGCGCTGTAATTGGGAGCTTGCCTGTGCCGACTGTTTTCATGGTGTTCTCAGAGCAGGACTGAGTGTGCTGACAAGTGAAGCAAATGCTGTGTTTAAAAGATACGCTCTTTGGGAGTTCTAACTTGGAAGTGAATTGGAGTTCAAAATTCAGGCAGTAAAATGTAGAGAGCTGGCATAGTCTGAAAGGCAATTTCTGTGTATATTTGCAAAGAGGATGTCAGTGGGGGGAGGTGAATTGTGGAAGGATACTGGGACTTGCTTAAAAAGAGTGTGGCTGGTATCCAGGGAATTTAGAAATCATAGGAGGAAAACTAGAGGTGTCTCAGCAGGCTGGATGGGGTGTCTGCGGAAATAAGGTATTTAAAGGATGCAGATGGGCACCTTCTGCTAAAGGACAAATGACCTGGATAACCAGGCAGACAGGGAAGCCTGAGGAGGGCTGGCTGGGAGGAAGTGGAAATGGAAACTTGTGTGCCATGGTGGATGGTCCCAGTGCAAGGTTAATGGGTTTTGTATGAAAGGAGTTTGAAAAGAAGGCACCAAGCGCTACCTGGGATAAAAGAATCCTTGTTTAGCATCTTAATCTGTTATATTTAGCTACTACATCTTTAGGACTCTCTAAATTATCCTCCTAATGCCTCAGTTCTGTGTGAGTGCCCAGCAGTGATGTACCTGAAATTATGTTCTGTTAACTCAGGTTTGATGATGACATCTTTGGGCGCTCGGTCTCAGGCCTCCTCTGAGCTTGAGCGTTGAGCATGCCGTGCTGGTTGGCGCCAGGTGACTGTTGAGATGAATGCCTTACTGCTAAATGTTTCAAGGTGATGCCACCTTGTCCTGGTTTGAGCTTTTCAGCACCATAGCATCGCTGATGCCCAGGAGCCAAACATCCTCCTTTTCAGGTGACCACTAACACAACTATTGTGCAAGATTCATCTCGGTGTTAGTCTTGATAGAGACCTGTAATAATAACACACAGCAAGGTCGTTTGGATCCGCTTGGTGATACAACCATTCCTCAGGGATCTGAGGCAAGGCTACTTGTCAGACCGCCCTTTTCCCCTGTATTACCTTGAATCTTCTGCTTTGGCTGTCAGCTGCTCACCAGTAGAATACCGGACACTGATAGATCGGGCCAATAAAAAGAAGTCCCTGAGCTGCAGGTGGTTAGGGAGCTGGAGAAGGGGACCGAGAGCCTTGGGGAAGGTTCCACTATACTAGGAATTTGCTTGTGCTTACTGTTCCTGGAGGAAATGCCAGATTGCTGCAATACCCTGCAGCAGGCTGCATTGCTCTCGTTTCTTCATCTCGCCATATTACGCTCTGTTTTCTAAATGTTTGGTTACAGATGGATTGTGGGTTCACAGCTTTTCTCATCTGCTTTTTGTCAAAGGTAAGCAGATGTACTGCCTGTTGCTCTGTAGAGTTGAGTCCCTTGTACAGCAGCTGCCAAGGAGCTTGGAGATAAAAACTTCAGCATATGGAAAAAACGGGATGAGAAGCCAGTTTCTGTGGCTGAGATGATCTTGTTTTGAAATATATCCAGCTGGTCTCTTATCCTCCCAGGTGTCTTGGTGTTGGCCCTCTGCTCCGTCCCAGGAAGCTGCTGCCTCCTGAATTCCATGAGCAGCTGGGGATGTGTGGGTTAGGGGGACCTTTGGCGTTTGGCCCTGTCTGCCTGCTTTATCTGGAGATGAATACCTTAAGGGCGAGTGCCTTGTGCTCTCCCTGCCAGCTTTCCTCTGGCCTCTGTACAGAGACGGGGACTGTGCCAGTGAAACAGGATGCCATTATGTCATTTACATTGTGTTGCGGTTGGGGTTGTTATATTTGCGTTTATAATCCATACTCAAATAGGAGAAAAACCTGAAAGCAGTCCGATTTGCGGTTGCAATTACAAAACCCGACTTCTGCTGTCAGCTGCTTGTCTCCCTGTGCTCAGTCGTCCAGTGCATTTGGAGGCCAGGACTGGAAAATACCCTGAGGATGGTGAGAGCTTGTTGTCCTAGGAAGTGCTGCTGGGATCGCGGGCTCCCTCTGCATCCCCAGGCTGCCTCCTGGGGTACTATCTGAGCCTTCCCCAGGCAATAAACACGAGTCATTAGTCAGTTTAAATAATTTTTAAATGATGGATGTATAATGATTTTTGAATAACCATCCTAATTATAGTAAATATGCATAAGAGGGCTGAATTAACATCACAGAAACGAGGTTAATTCTGGTGTTTTAATGTGACTGCTTTGCTGTGCTGCCCGTGAGTGTTCTTTTGTCATCATCTTTGTATGCAGTTTTATATCTGTTTGCAAATTATTTTTTCAGTTCATTTTTAACATGTGGAACCGTGTCAGTATTCTGACTTGGTTATTACTCAGCAAGAAGGATACCAGAAACTTTTAAGTTCATGGCACAGATATTTTTCCATTTAATCAAACTATGAACAATGTAAGGAAATAATTAGCTGAAGTGATGTTTGGTTTTCTGCACGAGCCAGCGGCTGGAGGAGATCTGAGTATGGTTTGCTTGTGGTGCGGGCACCTCCAGCACTCCCTTGGTTGCTGCTCTGTGGTTGTAGCCAAGGAGGAAACTTTGGCTTATTAGTCCTTGGGGATTTGAGAGGCTTCAGAGCTGACCCTTGGTTCTGTTCCAAAAATGACCTGTGCTGCTCCAGGTGTGTCATCTATAAAACTGCGACTGATGATTGTTATTCTACTGAGTCAGGTACCCATGGCCTTTCTTGTGACAGGGGACAGTGGCATGCAGTTACCATCCCACTGGAGGAGCCGGAGCACGCTCCACCTTCCTTCACAGCCCTCCACAGCAGTGCTGGTTGCTACATCCACATCTCCGTGTGGTTTGGCAGCCCCTGTGGTAGCTGCCGAAGCATGACCTGTGGGGTAGAAAGCTTGAAGAGCTGTCAGCTCGTTGTTCCAAAGTGAGATTTTACTGAAGGTTTTAACATTTGGCCGAATTCAATTAAAGCAAAAGCCTGGATTGCTTTGAGGGAGCGTGCCGTGCTCCAAAAGCTCTCTACATTTCAAATTTTCTAGGTCACTCTTGGATGCTTTAAATTTTTTTCAGAGAAACAGTTAGCAAAAACTTTGACATTGATGATTTGTATTCTTCTGTCATCTCGGTCTTGGAGAGCACAGCGATACTATTTTGGCAAGTTCTCCCCCTCCTCAACCCCCAGTCATCATCATTAGAACGCTGTCAACGAGCATGAAAAATACCAGCATGCCAACTGTAAATGTTAATTGAGAGATAAGCAGCTGAAGTGGGTAACTCGTGCCATGCCTGACCTGCAGCAGTCTGTCTCCTGGCCCTGGCAGTGGCTGCGTTGCTTCCCTAGGGAGCGTGACCGAAGCGATCTGCGCTCACGTACCTGCGCTGCTCGGCAGCACCCACAGCTGCCCCTGCCCGTGCGAGTTAGCCGTGCTTTGTTGGGAGAGGGAGGTGAGTTCTTTCCTTGCTAAAGTAGCACAATTGCAAAGAGATTAAACAAGAGATGAGTTGAAACCAACCTCATCAGTGGACGTTACGTGTGCTGGGAGGGTGGTCTGGGTTTTTCTCATACGGTTAGGATCACCTTTACCACTGGGATCTTATTGACACTCTTCTAATGCTTCTGATTTAGCTGCCTGTGGTGACAAAGAGCTTAGAAATTGTTGTAGTACAACTGGAGTTTTGTTGCCGAAGCCTTGTGCCCAGCTGACACACGGTCTCCAAATCCTTCCAAATCCTTTTGGAAGGATTTCATCACCTGTGAATATCGTGGCTAAGGGATTTTCCCATTTTCTTTCCCTCTCTTAAAGGAACCTGTTCTTGTGGGTTTTGTCCCTGCACAGTGAATGTCTTTGAGGCTCGCTGTGTGCGCCTTCTGCAAACAGGCTTTATGGTTTCATGGCATCACTCTCTAGAACCATCTCAGGATGGGACTGCTCAGTTGATCAGAGCCTACTGACAGTAATATTTACATACTAGGCCATCGGCTATTATTCCAGATGATGCAGATTTTTTTAGTAGCTGTAGCTGAAACGGCTTGTGCTGAATTGTATCACTTAGACTAGAATCCAGTATTGCATCTCCAACAGACCTCTAAGTGAAAAAACATGTATAACTGTGTCGGAAAGGTATCGAACAGTAGCACAAAACATTGCTCCCAGCAGTGAAGTCCTCATGCTCTGTTTTGATGAATTTGGCAATTCAGAAAAAGCCAGTAGAAGCTGCTCATGCCCTTGGAAATCTAGGGATTTCCATGGCTGAGAGCTCAGTGTTCTAGTACTGCAGAGCTGTGCTGCCTTTTAAACCCTTCACTGGTGAGTCAACTGTGTGTTTACTGCTGGTTTTGAGGGGGAGGTTCCTGACTGGGAGGACCAGAGAGACATTTCTGTAGCATACTGATTTAGAAAGAAAAGACCAGGCTGCTCAGAAGTACACGGTGTTGAAAATCCACAAGGACAATTAACGGGCGCAGTGCAGGTGAATCAGGGAGAGGGGTCCAGGATAAAATGTGTGAATGTGGAAGAGATTCTGACAGTCTGGGTACCAGACTGTTCGTGTGGCATGTCCTTGGGCTTACCCTTTTTTTTTCCCCCTCTAGCACTGTTCCCTGAAATTCTCTGAAAATCTTTGTGATCTCAGTAAGATCTGCTCAATTGAAAGTGGGGGACTGAAAATTAGAGTGTTATGCAAAACGTTTTGCAGAGGAAAGGAAGAAGATACAGTTGAAAAAGAATAAGCAGTGACAGGGACTAGAGGAAGTAAAGGTTCTGAAAATATTTGGGATGAAATCTAGTAGCAGAATGGGGGAATGAGGAATTTAAAGTTAGTGAATCCTGACAATGTCTGTCCTAAATGAAGGACTCATTTTGGTGTGTTAAATGATGATTGCAACCTTGGAAATGACTTTATCAAGAAGAAATCAGTAAGAGAGCTTGTTGAAAAAGTGAGCAGGCAATCAGCAGGGTGTTAAGGAAATTAGGGAGTAATTATGCAAGTGACACTTTCTGCAGTCTCTGAGAACTGAATTTGCCGTAGAGACCAGCACCACATGCGCTTAAAAACCATCTTCCGTAAAACCAAAAATAATCTTAAGGCTTTCCGGCAAGTTTTATCCTCCATGGCTGGTAGTGGGATGAAGCTGTATGATGCATTGCCCGACCAGAGGAATTGTCCTCAAATCTAGTAGTTGTCCTTGTTTTCCGAGCTCATAGGCAGGGCTGCAGCTGCCTGCTGAGGAGCTGCTGGTTCCTGGGCTCCCAGCGTGGCCCCCGCTCTGCTCCCGAGGATGTGCACCCTGCCTTCTCTCCCTGCCTGTGCTCAGTGGCTCCTGAGGCAGACGCGGGCACTTCCAGCCTGCTCTCCTGGCATCGCCCGTCTCTCGAGTGTGCGATGTGGTGTGATGGGTGCCCTGCCTCGAAGAGGGAGCACGTCCATCTCAGAGGGACCGATAGTCCTAATGGGACAGCCTTGGCTTCCGCCTCCCTGTCCTTCTCACTTGTATGTCCTCACGTGCCTTAAAGAAGGTGCAAATCTTTTAGACATGTAAAGTAGGCAATATTCTGTGCTGTGAATAGCCCTGGGGGAGATTCCTTGCAGCTGAAATTGCAGCACGGGGCTCTGGGTGCACGTGCCAGGCCTCAGCAAAGTCTAGGAGCGGCTCAGCTTTCTGTAAGGCAATGGCACATCTGTGCTGGAAAGCAGTGTTTGAGCTGGGTGGCAGAAAGGAAACCACAGAAAGTTCAACACTTACAGGCCTGGTAGGAAAGGACAGCCTTGGTCCGTCAAAGGTAGGCTGCTGAGAGGGGAGGTGATGGAACCTGACCTCACAGAGCAGTGTCTGTGCTCTCCAACTTTCTCTGCTGTGTTTTTTCATAGTGGTTTAAGGATTATTGTTGTACCACTCCTCCCATGAACTCTTCACAGAATCGCAGAATGTCGTCCTTCCTACTTTACATATTCCCTAGCATCTCCCTCACATTCTGCACAGCAATTTGTGCATGGGTGTCTTGTGACTTCTGAATAATAACTCTGGGAACTTGTTTTCTCATGTTCATGGTTTGCTGTGGGGGCTCTTGTGTGACTAGGCTTGTATGACTACTGGGTCAGAGTACCTGGGAAGCTTCTGACTTACCAGAGATGCCCAAAATAGCCTGGGGCCATTTACAGCTCCCTGACACCTGTCTGTACCATCCAGGAATGGGCCAGAAGAGCGATTGCTCTCCTGGGACGTGGGAGACCTGGGTCTGAGTCTCATTTTTGTCACCGAGTCTCATATTGTGATACTGGGAAATACAGACTGCTTGGTCTGTCAGTGCCTCTAGTGACATGAGATGTCTCGTGGGTCCGTGCATTTGGGGCTCGGCCTGCATCCTGCATGCCCAGGCGTGATCTGTTGTCGACAGCAGATGAGAGCCACCAGAAATCCTTGGTACTCACTGCTTTTATGGGCTACTCTGGGAAGGAGCTGGGGAACTTACACCTACGACTTCATTTCACCTTTGAATCATCTGCATTTCAGCAAAGCTTGTGGATTTGTTGGGCTCTTGAGATCTCTCCAGAGCGTGATGTGTGGAGCTGAAAGCCGTGTGTCTTTGTAGGCAGTGGAGCTCCTCTCTACTGCTGCTGCCCAGGTGCTTGAGGCCAGCCCCACCAAGGACTGGCTGCAGAGCAGCGACCCTGCTGGCTGCAGAGCCAGTGGCCTTGCCACGTGCTGGCATACTTCTCTGAAGGAAAGCCAGGGTTTCATGAGTGACACGAAGACTGAGCCAAGTATGAAAATTCTCTCACCTTAGTGGCACTTTTCCTTGTGTTCCTCCTGAAGTAGCTGCCTTGAGGCCAGCCTGGTGGTGGCTGGTGTGAAGGAGCCTGTCCAGCTGCCCCTTTCCAGCATGCGGACAAAAACAGGTTAAAGCAGTTTCCCTCTCATGCTCTGGTTGCTCTGTCTCTGCTCTTCCTTGGAGTGACAAAGCCTCTTCTGCCTAGTTCCTCTGGAGCTAACACGCAGCTTTGTAGCACCGTGCTAGAGCCAGGCACAGGCAGTTCCCCTTCCACTTGAATGGCAAAACTCCAGCTAACTGAACTGGGAGACTTTCTCCCCCTTTCACCTTGTTTCACTTGCGAAACCTTTAGGAACCAGAGCTTTAACCCCTTTCTTTGCCTCTGAGTAATCTGCATGTGCTGGGCACATTCGTCATTTACCCCCTTGTCTCAACAGGGAACTCTTTCGATTGGTGGCAAAGAAGTGACCCTTGAGTACACTCCGTGCCCAGAGTTTTGGCGCTGCAAACGTGTAAGTATGCGATCAGAGCGCTGTGTTGTGCTTCCCCTGCTGGCTCTCACGGCAGTGGCAGCAGAGAGGAGTGTTAGATACTTGCTCAGTGGCTGAAGATCCTTAAAAGTAATATCTGTCCTGATGTTCTTGCCTATTGTAAATTTTGGTGGTTTTCCCTACCTCATTTTTGGTACCACCCATGAGTGCATGTTGCTTCGGTACAGCTAGCCAGTGTTTTATGCACAGAGCAGTTTTGTCCCTATGCAGCGGTCCCTTTTAACATGCGAGGAAAATAGTGTGTGGATCCTTTCTCCTTAAAAACCAAAATGAAACAGTGATTCTGCCAACCAAAATGGAACAGACTTTCACTCTGGTTCATGTTGTGTAACTGCAGGTGTCTTCACTGCGCAGGTAACCAGAGCTTCTGCCAGTGTAACAATGTGAACCACCCCTCTGTCTCTTGCAGGAACCTGTGAACTAGATTTGAGTGTAGTAAGTACAGCAGGGAGGGAAGTATGGAAATGAGTCCAAGTGCAAGCAGCAGTTAGTACAGACTGGAACTGGCCCATTTCTGGGGAGGCACAGTTGCCTGGAGGTCAGTTTTGTTCCCATGGTTCTCCCAGAACAGGCACTTTTGGCTGCAGTGTGGTGGGGAGGAGTGCTAGAGCAAGGGGCAGGGTTGTTGCCTGCATCCCCACTGACTGCAGACCAAGAGGTTGTGGCAGAGTGAGAAGGATCCCTTCTGTCTGGACTCACACCTTGATCACTGGATCACACTGGGCTACAAAGACCCTCGTCCAGGCTAATTGGATGCACACCGGTTGCCATAAGAGCCATTGCTCCGTGCCTCATCTATGCTTGCAATGCTCCAGAGGTCAGGTAGAGACAGCAGTTTCAGGCAGTGGTTTCACAACAGCTCTCAGTGCAATGAGAAGTAGCTGGAGCGTGTGTCCCTACTGTTACAGTGGACACACATGGCCTGAAAGAGCTTTCTCGTGCCCCAGAGCATTTGCAGGGCTTTAGTAAGAGAGGGGAAAAAGAAAAAAAACTATGAGAGAGAAGCAATGCATTTACAGGGAGCTTGAAGAGGAAGTTAGGAATGCTGTTTTCAGAGAGGGACGTGAAGACGGGACACTTGGCTTTTTCCACAGTGGCTCTGGGTGGGATAACCATCTGAGCCTGTACAGCTCTACCCCTTGGTTAGCAGACACCTCTTCATTGACTCTCCCTGTGCAGCAAATTACATCAGTATCTACAGTTTAGCTCAGATAAGGACTTTGTCACCGCATTCAGAGTGAGTTGAGATTAGAGAGTACAAAGGTAGCTTTGGGTCCTTTGAAACAACAGTGTGGCTAGCAGCATGGTGCCTAGCACGGAGCTTTTTGGTGCAACGTCACTTGAGAAAGGGAAGGATCCTGTCTTAAGGACTAGTGAAGTACCTCCATGGTGTGAATAAATCTGTGCCCAGAAGTTGTGTGAAAATCCTGTTCCAAGGCAGTCCCAGCTGGGAGCCGCGTGAACATTTCCCTCCTGCTGCCATTACCTATCCTGTCTCTCAGGCACTCACTGTAACTTTTCCATGGCTGTTACTTTCTGAAAGCACTGCAGAGTCTGGCCTCCTGGAGTAGGTTGTACCCACTGCCTTCCAAACATGACTTCCTCATGCTGTCCATCTTCCATTGCAGTGTAAGGTGTGTACTGTGGGCTACAGATCTTCCTGCTCCTATTGCAAGCTCCCAAGGGATGGTGAGTATGTCTGGTTCCTTGTGCTTGGTCGGTTAAGAGTTACACCTCCCCCGACAAGTAAGTTTCTCTTCTGGCTTCCCTGTGGCATCCCTCTTGGTGGACTAGCTGAGCACCATGTAGGAGAATTATTAATTGTGCTTCATTTAGACCCTTTTCCCTGTCCACGCTAAAGATGTTGCATGCAGACGTGTTGCTACCAGGTTCTCTGTTCTTGTGAGGCTTGGTGGAGACGGGTCTCACAGCACAAGACCTTCCCTTCCTATTGCTTTGGCATTGTCCTTCATCCACGGAATTACAGGTTGTGTGTCCTCTAGGACTGTGAGCTAGTACCGATGGCTTCCCCTCGACCCACCTTCCTCGGGACATGCAGCTTTAGTGTTACTTTTTTGAGGTTCTCAGATTAGAGGTGAATCCAGGACTCGAATTGCAGAACTCACCTTGCTGACTGTAAGAAGTGCATGGAGAGGAGTTCTGCTTCTCCAGGAGCTTCTCCTCACACCGCCAACACCTTTGCTTTTTTGGGTAGGAGGGTGTGAGAGCCAAAACACGCTCCCTTGAGGAACCGATTTCTTTGGGACGAGCAGGTATTCCAGGCACTCTGTAAGCTTTGACTCTGTATCTTTGAGCAGACTTCTGAAGGTTTGCATTTCTTACCCGCATACCCCAGGCAGAAGGGCAGTAAAATACCTGCTGATGCAGAACTCTGTTTACTGGAGCACTGTCCCCATGGCTGTGCTTTCCTTGCGCTGTGGCTCCTCCATCAGCGTGATGAAGGCAAAATTCGCATAGCTGGCCCAACATGACTGTGGATTGTAATAAAACTGCCGAGAAGCAAATTAAACAGAGTCTTTAAGATGCTGTGAAGACAGATTGTGGTGCATGCTTCTTACTGACCTGGTGTTGTTTGTGAGAACATGTGTAATAAGGTAACCTCTCTGTGACTGTTCTTTAATTGCCGGGTGAAATGAAACAACTCTCTGGGCACATACAGGCGTTACTGCTGCTTTGTGTGAATTCTTGCATGCTTTGTGACTGACGGTCTTGAAATGGGTTTTAATATGCCTCTCTTACAGGGAGCAGAGCGGGCCCAGAGTCCAGAGGTGGTTCGGAGGGAGAGGACGCACCAGCGGAGCAGGAATTCAGTAAGAGAATTGCTCTCCCTGTCTCCAGGGTCGTGCTCATGTCTGTGTGATTTGCATGGGCAGTTCTTACAGCTGCACGTGCAGACTGGTTTCGTCTGCAAATTTTACGTGCGGTTCTGCTCATGAAGTGTAGCCAAAACTCTGCGCGCTGCAAACTGCAGGCAGATTACTCCAGGCCCGTCCAACGTGAGCTGTGCTGACAGCCAAGCAAGTCGGCATGCAGCTTTCCCAAAGCTGACGTGCAAGATGGCCCTGTGTTCTGCCGTGCTGCCCATTGCCCAAACAACGAGAGCGGGGAGGCACTCTGGGGGACGTTAAAGAGTGACATTTCACTGTGCCAAATCTTGCGCACTCGTTCCTTTCTCTTTGTGGGAAGAGGCTTCAGCAGCAGGTAGGGGGCTGGTGATGTCTGACTTTGCAGCCACACAGTTTTGGCTTCCCTTTCCAACAGCTTTAGAAGCTCAGGTAGGGATCCCTGTTGAAGTGAAGCCAGATGCTTCGGAGCACAGCAGCTTGATGGGGTTTATCTTCTCTATATTGCATAGCTAGGCTGGAGGGCAGGGTGCTTCCACGTAGTATCTGCCTCATCTGTGCTAAGTAGGCACCTGAGAAAATCAGTGATTGTGTTAAGATGCCTTTCACTTAGTGATCATAAGGGTCTGCACCCAGTTTTCCTCTAGCATAGAGATCGGGTGACAGTTACTAGTTGATATTGCTCAGCTCTAGGTGTTCCAGAATACATCAGACATAGTAAGGATATCACTGCTGAGTAGATTGTCCTGGACATGGATGCAACATAGCCAAAACCATCTCTGATAGGAGAGGTCAGGTAAAGGAGCCCAACATTAAACAACCGTGCTGGAAGGATGAACAGTATCTAGCTTGTCCTTTACACAGCTTGTGTCTGCACAGTGTTAAGATATGGAATATGCAAAGGGCAGAACAGGTTAGCCATTTATAAGGGGTGCTGCTGCTGTGGCCAGAAAATCGCAGAAGAAAAATACTTGCTGAAACATTGTATGTAGAACCAGTCAATTTCTCCTCTCTAATAGCAGAAACAAAGCTTGAGAAACCTGAGCAAGAGTTAGCAGGACAACCAGGATCTCCAAAGCAGCCTCTCCAGCCCTCGGTTCCTGCTCCACAGCAAGAGTGCCAGCCTCAGGAACAGGAGCCAAGGAAGAGGGATGAAGGGAGAGAGCGGCGGCCCTCACAGGAGAAGAGAAGGGATGTGGACCGGCACCAGGAGCTGCCTTCCCAGAGAGAAGCTGAGGAAGTCACACCACAGGATGGTGGAGGAAGCAGAAGTGAGTGGCACAGGGCCCAGTTTTGGATTCCTCTTGCCTGCACTCCATGAGGCCATCTGCAGAAAGGGCAACGTTTCCCTAAAACCTCTGGAGGAATTTTCCATGTTATGCAAATCAAGTAAGGGTGGGCTGTCCAGCTCCAAAGATGCCGGCAAGTTGCCTCTAGGAAAATTAATTCAGGGCAAGCTGGCTACAGGATGTTACAGTTAACTTAGCACAGCGGAAAAAGTCCCTTTGGCCAGAAGTTACCCTGAGCTGAGCTCCTCTGAGGAGGGGCCTACGTTTTGCTCTGTTTTCTGGGAAGGAAAAAGATTGGAGGCATCTTGCAAAGTGGAGATAAAAAAAGCCATGGCTTCTGGACTAAATTGCAAGAAGCCATGCCGTTGCTTTGAGGGGGTTTAGTTTTACTTGTGCTGTCACAATAAACTTGATCTGAATTACCTTTTTTTTTTTTTTAACTACCTTTTCTTTCCTGGCCACCTCCCTCCTTGTGCTTCACAGCAATTATGCTGAAGCGTATTACTCGGTTCACCCCTCCAGAAGTGATTGTGGGGCTGCTGGCCCCATATGTGCGTCTCTCCACATCCAGCGTGCGCATCATGAAGAACAAGGCTGGCCGGATGGGGCAGACCTATGGCTTCATTGAACTGGATTCACACGCTGTAAGTAGTTTCCTGCTTTCACGTGCTCCCCCTGTTGGCATCTATAGTCTGTAAAAGTAGAGAAACCACAGAAATCTAAGAAATTGTTGTACTTATGAGGCAGCTGTCCCAGACTAAGTCCTCTATTCTGCTTGTCTTGCTGGGTACAGGGAATAGCTGATACAACTATTGCTCTATGGCTTTAGGAGCCAGTCTGTTGTCATATCCTGTGACGCTAAGTGAGTTTCTTGCCTCAGTATGTTTCTTTGTAGACCCTCCTAAACTTGAACACCTCTTGCACAGGTAGTTTGGTTGCAGAGAACTTGAATTCAATGGTTTCTTTCTGCAGAAGGCAAGAATCTTAATTAACAGACAGTCCCATGTTGGAGGGTTCACATTTTCTGGTTCTAGGTGTCTCCATAGCTGTGCTTTGGCGTTGGTCCAGAGGGTGTTCAGCAAAACTCTTTGGGGCAA
Source organism: Chionis minor (assembly GCA_013398295.1). Classification (NCBI taxonomy): domain Eukaryota; kingdom Metazoa; phylum Chordata; class Aves; order Charadriiformes; family Chionidae; genus Chionis; species Chionis minor. Next base: position 828,411 of record VZSF01009849.1, on the reverse strand, counting down.
CAGCAGCCACGGTGCTGTGTTGTGTAGCAGCCCTAGGAGATTATAGTCGCTAGCTGGCTGCTGAAAATGGTCATTGGACAAGCAGAGAAGCTAACAATGCATTTATCCTTTTTGTCACATCCTAAATACCCTTCACTGATATTTAGACATAAGTGTTGTGTTTCCTGTCCTACCATGGTCATCACGTAAGCGCAAAGCCTTCCTTTCAGGCAGACTGGATTTGAGAAACAGCTTTATGCGTCCTTCTCATGGATGTGAAATTCTCCTTTCCTTTTACAGGAGGCGCTGAGGTTGCTAAAGATACTGCAGAATCTGGATCCCCCTATCTGCATTGATGGACGTACGGTGGAAGTGAATCTTGCTACAGGGAGGAGAAGGTATAGACGGATGAGGCAGTAGGGTTGTCCTTTGTGTGATGTGCTATGAAGCTAGAGCTGTGTTGTCAGACCAAGTGCTTAAAGGTTGGCACATGAACTAGCGCAGATGTTTCTACAACCTAAAAATATGTTGGAGAGCTGAAGGCGTTGGAACTAGAAGGCGCTTTAGTGATTGAGCAGTATGGGATTAATGATCATGCTGCATGGCCTCTTGTTGTTGTCCGGTCATCAAATCCCACTGTGAGGGAATTAATGGGTTCGTCTTTTAAAAAAGCAGTTGGAGAGATTCATCTTTGTGGACAACAGCCGAGTCTCTCTGCAAAGACGCTCTGTCTCCTGGGACGGACACAATCCAACATGTGGCCAGCAAAGATGGTCTTTCTGCCTTTATTGGTCCTGCTGATCGTTTTGGGTGTACTGCGGTTAATGTGAAGCCAGATTGATGTTAACCTGTAACCTTTATCTCAACAGGAATGACTATGGGGACCACGGTGACAATTCCTACTATGGCCCGGTAGGTCTGCACAGCTTCCCTGCAGATGGCCAGAAAGGGAGGGAGCCCCGGGGGTAGTAGGCCTGACTTTGTTTGGCTTTTCCCTTTTGGACTGCTAGTAGTTCAACATGTTTGAAGATGGGATGATAATGCTCAAGTGTGCTCTTCACTGCTGCTGTGCCCTTAGCACTGTGTTTATAATGCGCACAGACATGCAAGTCAGTGCAGATGCTGCTTGAGGGAGCTCTGGGATGGATTACTCTATACCATGCTTTTATAGAGTGACTTCATTGATGACTGATCTCAGTTCCTGGAATGAATCTCTCTTCTCTACTGCTTGTTACTAGACTACAGGGCTCATACTGAATAGGCTGGACGCTTCGCTGCAGATTGCCATGAACGCCTCATTTAAAGATTTCATGGAAGCTACAGAGGTCTCGTGCTTTGCAACTCTGTCCATTGCTCTGTAGATGAAGAGCTATGTCTGCTTGTGCTCTGTTTAGGGTAGCTAAATGAGCTGTTTTCCTGAACTTCGGGCCTGTGAGAGGGAGGAGAAGCAACATGATGCTTGGCAAAGAGTCTCTGATCTGTTTGTGTTGTTCACTTACTCCAGGGCAGAAGGGGCATGAGAGACAGGAGGGGCAGCGAATCACAGCGACGCACCAGAGCGCAGTGTAAGTTAAGCTCTGCCTCACTCCTACTGTGGAGACTTTTCTTCCTTAAAAGGGCACTGACATGTAGAAATCAGCCCAAAAATATTTTTAAAGGCTAAGAGTAGGTTTGTTTGCTACACCCACTTCTGAGTTCCTTTGCCAACTTTGTTTAGTCACATTTTCCTATCTGATGATGTATTTCTCTCTACTCTTACTGTGCAAAACTACATGCGGATAAAGGGAACTTACTGCGTGCTTTTCCTTGTTGTGGTAAACTGACAGGATAAAATCAGCCTGGCAATTACTGGATGAGACAGAAGAAAATACACTGTGCAGCAGCGCCTATAGCTGGAAGAACACTCCTGATTGGTTGTAGTATTGCTGAGCTATGTCTAATAATGCTTTGGAAATGAGAAGCATTCTTCACATTATTGTTCTACTCTTAAGGTCTTTGGCTTTTCCTGTAGAAAGTTTGCTCCCTTTTCTGTTGGGAGCTTTCATCTACCCACCAGGCAGCGGAAGGAAGGGATGTGGGGAGCATCATCAATTTAAACAGGAGAGTGTTTGAAAGAACACGGCTCTTCCTTGTTCACAGGGGTGTGTGGACACAGAGCCTGGTATTCATTACCCCATTCTTAGGGAAATTACTGAATTTCTTCATCTCTTTGGTCAATTGTTGTGGTCTGGTGATCTCAGCACAGCCCCTGTAAATGTGTTTTGATGTGAAAGTTTTGCCAGAGTCCTAAAACAGAAGAATTGTGAAAACCTGTCTCTATTCTTGCTCCTTAAAAGAAGATGTGGGCCGAGGGGTGTGAGGATACTCATACCTCTCTTGCCAGGAGAGAAAAATTCTTTTCCACTTTTGATCCTTTCACCAGTGTAATATTTGCTCATGATTTTGTCATAAAAGGCAGATTCTGCCTTTGGAAGATTTTGATGTTAACTCTTTTCTCTCTGTTCAGCTCCATCAGATGTGTCCACGTACATTTATGATCCTGAAACTGGGAATTACTACGATCCCATAGCTGGAACATACTATGACCCCAGAACTCAGGTGAGCATGTGGAAAGGAAGCTTTACACCTGGGACATTCTTGAAAACTGCCCTTCTGTGGTGAGGTTTTGCAGCTAGACCCTGAAGACAGGCTAGCATAGGACAGTGTAAAGGCAGGTTTGTTTCTCTCACTCAGTCCTCTGACCTGTGTAAAAGGGACACGTGTTCTGAAACATCGACTTTTACAAGAGGCTAGGAACCCATTACCTGTGTGTTGAACTGGTTACTGTAGCTCCCTCTTTGGCCTCTAAAGCCCTGCCTTTGGTGAGTCTTTGGTCTCCTCTTCACTGAGTAGACTTATGGGCAGAGCACCCTCACTAGATTTTACTGAAGACGTGATATGTGACTCTCTGTATTAAAAGATGGGCAGCGGAGCTCTGTTTCTGTTGGTGGTCTCTTTGCTCCCTGACCCCAGCCAGCAATGGTTACAAGGATGCCAAAAAAGAGCCATCAGCAGAGGTTCTCTGGGACTATCATCTTGTTTTCATGATGCTGGAGATGTCCGTGTTCTGGGTGAGCTGGGTAGCGCGCTGATGACCTGGCTGCGGTAGACTGTCTTCTGCCCCAGCAAAATTCTGAAACCTTTGCCCTCAGCTGTCTGAGGCTCTGCAGTCCCTCCTGACTGTGCTGGTCTCCCCAGCCAAATAAGGACAATAAGCCCAATAAGAAGATTGCGGGGGATTGGCTAAGTCTGTTCCAAATGCCTCTTTCAGAGAGAAGTCACGATAGACCGAGAAGCCTGCTCATCACCTACAGAGAGCAGAAGGCGGCGGCACGGGAGCCAAGAAAGGACAAATGAAAGGAAGGAACCACACAGCAGGGACAGTAGGGACAAAAAGGAGAAAGGGAAAAGTACTTCTGCTAAGGTAAATTTCTCCAGGTGTCAGAATGATCAGAGATCTGAGGCCAGGAGGCTGAGGTAAGAGAGGTTGGGAAATAGGGAGTGATTTTACAGGATTCAAAGAGGGAGGGACAGTAGGAGAAGACAATGAAATACACGGGGTCAGCAGCCAGCCAGGAACATAGTTGTCTGGCCAGGTGGGAGTAAGTTCCTGAAATTTTTTCTCTTGTGACATTAACATCCCTTCCATACGGTAAAGGATTTAGAAACATCCAGGTAAGTGAGACACACACCTCTCTCACACTGAGAGAGCATCCAGCTACTGTAAAAGAGCCAGCAGAAAAATAGCAGAAGTGTTTAAATGTAGCAAGTCAAACAATAACGGAGATGCAGCTCTTCCCTAACTGCAATTCCTGCCCCCTCCAAACATCGCAGGCAGGAAGATGAGGCAGGCGGTGCAGGTGGACTGCAAAGGTGAGAGTGAACGCAGATAGGAGTCTGTGTAGGACATCCCCTATGGTCCCTCCCAGAGCCCCAGTCCTGGGGCAGTGCCCTTCGGTGCTGCTCCCAGTGAGCAACCACTGTCTCCCCAGTGCGGGGAGCTGCTGACTAGGGGGAGCTGCCCAAACTGATGTTTGAGCGTAGGTGCTTGGAGCAGGATCTTCCACAACAGTGCTGCGATGCTGATGGGGCCTGAGGAACGCCCGGAGAGTTGACAGAAGGGATTTAGCCATGAATGCAGAAGCCTTGTTTTCCACCTTGCCGTTTAGTCTGGATATGTTCTGTGGTCAGTTGGGACCCGAGGGGTATAATTGTCCCTGATTTTGGTACCAAGCCAGCCAAGGAGTCTCATTTGGTATGGAGGATGCCTGCTTTCAAGGATACTGACCTAGGAGAAGCATGCTATTGTCTGAATGGTGAAATAATCTCCAGTAAAAAATCCTGCCATCGTTTTTCCTGGCTGCCTGGTTTCTGGCTGTTGTGTGTGCTCTCTGTGCTGCTGGTGGCCTAACACCCACTTTGGGGTTTTTCAGAACGAGCCTGGAGAGGAGAGGTTCTTTGCAGAAGATGTCTTCAAAAAGCCATTGCCCCCCTCTGTGAAAAAGGATGAGAGTGCAGGCCTGGTAAGATAGTGCTTAGCACTTGCCTTCCTCAGCCGAGTGTGAGCAGCTAATGAAGTGCTAAACTGGAGCATGGCCGGGGCTTCAGACCAGTTCCCTGGAAAATGTGTAGATGTGAAGCTTCACCCCAGCCTGTTCTCTGTGCTGCTGAGCACACGAGTGAGGATCACGGGCTCTCCCTGTTGCAGTGCTGGGGGACTGCAGTCTCTGCTGTTCTTTGTCCAGTATAAGGAATACCCTGGAAACACCACCAAGCTGATTGGGCCTGGCCCTGTATTGTGCCACAGACACAGCAGAGAAAACTGGTGGTGTCATCTTTTCCCCTCCCTCCCTATAGTACTTGCGCTTTGTCTCATCTCTCAAAGGCAAGCAGGGCTATAACTCTTTCTGGAGAGGTGGGTTTCTCTGCTCCCATGCTGGCTGGCTATGGAGGGACGTTGGCACCTGTTCTCCACATCCTTTGTGCACACACAGAGGTGTCCAAATGTGACCTGGCCCTGTCCAGCTCCATCACTGGTCTGAGGCACGGCTGGGGCTGCTGTCAGCATCGCAGTCCAGCAGAGAGGGAGAGAGGAGCAGGTTGGGACAGCGTGGTGAACTGCTGTCCCCGAAACCAAGGGCCTAGCTCCAGGAGAGCTCTGAATTCCCCAGATTGGGAATGTCTCCTACCTCATTTCTGCCAACTGCCTGGTTTCCTTGGAGGCCTGTTTAAACGGGTGCTTAGCTGTTGCGTGCACTGAGTCCATGCTACGGCAGTCTTAATTCCTCGTCCTGATTGTTTCAGAATGAGACCGCAGAGGAGAAGTTCTCCGCAGAAGACGTCTTTAAAAAACCGTTGCCTCCCTCTGTGAAAAAGGATGAGAGTGCAGCCCCGGTAAGTGGCTCCGTAGGATTTGGTTTTGCCCTGCTTGAGCCTGGGTACAGGGCTAGAGAGGCTCATCAAAGCCTGGCTGTGACCTTGGATGGCAGAAGTGCTAGCTTCTCATGCCAGAGGAGGGAGCATTGGAGATGGAATGGTGAAGGCAGATTGTTTTATAACTCCGAGCTTGTTTGTGGGCTTCTAGCACGGGGAAATTTCATACCTGCATTTAAGCCGTGTCTCCTCACTCAAGCAGTCCTCAGGCAGAAAACTCTTCCAGCCGCCTCCAGACTGAGGAACGCCAAACCTCACTGATCTCCATTGCCAGAGGAAGTGGCTGAGAGCAGCTCCCTGCCAAATAGCCACTGCTTGGGTCAACTGCTTGTGTTTAGGCATGTGGCACAAGGGGAAAGCCTGGCACCAAAGCACGGCCTGTCTAGAGAACAGAAGGACGTCTACCCTGTGGTGTTTAAATCCTGGACAGCCAGCTTCTTTCCATTCCCTGTCTGTGCTCCTAGGATGCTGATCTCTGGCTCTTGGACTGGAAGGCAGACAGAAGTCATGGCGGGGGAGCTTGGTTGGGGAAGCAGAGCCCCAAATGGCAGGGCAATGCTACAAACTGTCACGCTTTTCTTGCCTCTTCCCTCAGCCCAAGGTGGTGAACCCTCTGATAGGGCTTCTGGGGGAGTATGGAGGAGACAGCGACAATGAAGAGGAGGAGGAAGAGGAGGAGCAGTCACAGGCACAGTGGCTGCCGCCTCCCCACCCACCAGCACAACGCGAGGAGCAGCCGAGGAAGGCCAAGGTCAGCGACGACAAGCTGACCGACTGGAACAAGCTGGCCTGCTTGCTGTGCAGGAGGCAGTTTCCCAACAAGGAAGTGCTCATCAAGCACCAGCAGCTTTCCAACCTGCACAAGGTACGGGGGAGCTGGTGGCTGGGGTGCTGCGTGCGTGCTGCAAGCTGCCTTTGGCCCAACAGCTTTGTGATCTGCAGGGAAAAATGCGACGGTTGGGAGGGAAGAGCTGTGTGGAATTTGACACGATAGCAGGCAAAGTTCCCATCAAAGTGCTGTTCAAAGCATTGTGTGAGCTGCTTGTTCCTGCCATGGGAGTGCTGTAACATCAAGATGTGACTTTTTAAGCCGCAGTGAGATAACTCAGGCTTGGGGAGAGTGGGGTGCTGGCACACACGAGTGTGATAGCAGTAAGAACTCAGCACATGCCTCCCCATGTTCTGTGCTGCCTTTGAGCTCTTGCTTCTAGGAGGGCCAAACCGCACGCAGGTTAAAATAGGACTAGTTGCCTTCCTTACTATGGAGAAGAGACAGCTCCTGACCTCTGTGGGGGAGCAGGTCTGGACAGGTGTAGTCCAGGTGCAAGAGCATGCTGCTTTACCTGTCCTCTGTACGCGTGGGAAAAATGGCCCTGACGGCTTGTACTCTCTGCTGACACTGGCTTCCCTTTTCTTCCTTCCAGCAAAACCTGGAGATACATATGAAGATCAAACGATCTGAGCAGGAACTGGCATATTTGGAGAAGAGAGAGCGTGAGGTGGGTCTGCGGTGGTAGGCTGACTTCCGTTAGTGGTTCTGCATTAGGTGAGTGTTGGTGCCAGGCAGACTCTCCGCTTACGGAGCTGTATCTGCAGATACAGCTGCAGATGCCTGGGCATCAAAAGCCTCCCAGAGAGTCTGAACTGTGGGCACACTCTGCTTTTGGACCTGTCGGTAGTGCTGTGACTTCTAAGAGCAGGTCTCCCTCCTCCCAGAAGGGTCTGAGTGTGCTTCTGTTGTCCTGCAAGCCAGCACTGGGCTTCGGGCTAAGTGGGACCCAGATTTCCATCTAAAATTGTTGCAGTGTATGGGCTGCTGGTGCCTGGCCAGGAATGGGAGAGCTGTAACTGTCCGTTGTTCGGAAGGTAGCGGAGCTGCTGCCGCTGCCATAGCTGGAAGGCTGCAACCACAGGTTTGGGTCAGCCCAACAGGTGCCATCAGGACAGAATAGGTGGATTTTTGGGTCCTAGAAACATCCAGGGTTTGTGAGCCCTCAGAACAGATTTCCAACCAGCTGAGGATGAGATGAGACCTGTCTGCAGAGCAGTCTCCTGTGAGTGGTGAATGCTTTGTAGCTCCCATACTTACTTTGTTCTTTCTGTTATGAAGGGGAGATACAAAGACAAAGGAAATGATCAGAGAGAGAAATTCCAGCAGATGGATTCACCGGAGAGGAAACGACTTAGATACGACCGGGACTCAGAGAGGTAATGGCTACTCTTGGTTAGATCTCTTTGGGGCTGCTGACGCCGGGATGGCATGTGTGCTGCTGGCGCGCCAAGGCTGGGAACTGACCGGTGGGGTAGATCTGCAGGAGTAACAGCCAGACGGAGCGTGATTGTCGTGGGCAGAGTTCCCCAAAGTGTGAGCCTCTTGTGCTGCAGGACTTCTCAGAGAGGGCACGGGAGGGCCACAGGTGTGCAGCGCAGGGGTGGAAACGAGGGTTTAGGGGGAAGCAGAGACAAAGCTGGCTGGGTGAGACGGGGGGCTTCCGTGTGCCCGGCCAGGCGCAGAATGCAGCCTGTTCCCATCCACCTCATCCTTAAGGCACTTGCTGTCCTCCTGTCCTGGCATCAAGCCATTGAAAGAAAGAGCAAAGCTGTGTTTCATCTGTTCCACTGACTCAGAAGAACACTAGGAGCTGTTTCCATCTCGTTCGGAGTAGGCGGAGGAAGAAAGTGCGTGCTGTGCGGAGCTCTCGAAAGGCCTGCCTGCTGCAAGCTCGCGTGTTCCAGTGGGCTGAGGAACTGCTAGGCATGTGTTGAAGGCAAAACTGGTTATGTGCCTGTTCCCTTCTGGTACAGCACCTCAGAAGGAGACCTTTCCTCTGTGTCTTGCAGTTTAAAAATCCCCATCTTCTCCTTCCTCTGTTTTCCTGGAATAGCTGCGGATAAACTAAAGCAGTTTGTGTGCAGTATCATCGACAGCCAGAAAGTAGAACTTGCCTGAAGGAAGCTATTTTTGTGCTGAGTGGTTTTCAAAACTATGGGGTTTGGTTAATGGTCTTGGATGAGTAACGACCAGGTGGGGGAAATGGTGTCCAAATCAACACCGCATTTATTGAGCTCAGTGACCACAGCACTGGGAGAAAAGATCTAACAGAGCAGCAGGGATTAGACTTCCACTTTCTAGCCATTGCTAAAATTCAAATTAAGAAATGCAAGCACAGAACCCTCCTGGCTTGCTTGTACCATGAATATTTTGGAGTCTGAGCTCATTTCCTGTGCTGCTGGGTATTTTCCCCTGAGGTGAGACAAGGAGTTATGTGGTCAAAGGTGTATGAGCCCTGCTCACAGAATCCACCGTGTTGGTTTCCTTGGGCAGTGTGCTTCTTCCAAGCAACTTGTGCATCCCTCAGGAGAGGCTGGAATCTCAACGGAAGTGCTCTTAGCAGAGCTAAAAATTCCTGGCGTGCGTTTGACGCGTTGCAAAACTGGACCGTCGGTTCTGCCTCTTTTGCAGTGACTACGACCCAAGGATTGATAGTAACAACAAAGGGAACCGAATGTTGCAGTCCGCGGGGTGGAAGAAGGGCTTCGGCCACAACCAGCAGGGCACAACGTCACCACTGGAGGTGAGTCTTCCCTTCCTTTCAAAACACATGGCTGTCCTGCAGCAGGTAATGTCTCCCAAGACAGCTGAAGGGAGTTCCCAGCCGAAACAAGAGTCAGACTGCAAGTCTCAGGCCCACTTGATGGAATAATATGCGTGCGCTAATTAACTTTGCAGGCTGGGAGGGGCTGCAAGTATGTTGGCAGCAGAAAAAGGTTCGAATTTATATGGATCTGGAAGGGTTGAGAATAGAGCAACAGTGAGTAGGGAGGCTGTGAGCATCTGATTAGTACCTGCCCAAAGCCAGGCTGGGGTTTGAGCAGGTCACCAGCTCAGCGCTCTGCAGCCACGTGAGCTGAAGGGTGAACCTCCTCCGGGGAGGGGTGCGTGTAGCCACAGCCAGAGGGCGCGGGATGCTGTTTGCCTACTCATGAGGCTCCCGCTGCCCTTCTGGACTCTGGACTTTGGAAGGGAATACCAGGGGACATCGTCTGATGAGGAGCAGAGTCCCATCAGCAAAAGGCCGTTCAGAGATGGGCAGGGTTGGGTAGATCCTGCCTTCTGGGACAGGCTGATCTCTCAGTGGACCTTAATTTGCTGCAGAGGGTTTATCTGACAAGCGGGCTGGAGCAGGGACTGCTCTCCCTCGCCCAGGAGCACATGAGGCGTGTGAGCTGCACCGGGTCCTTGTGGTGGCAGGTTTGTCACCTGGCTGCCTCGCTGCCGTGGTGTTGGTGCGTCACCGAGGGGCAGGCAACTCACATTGCAACAATCGGCTCGCGGTGGAGTACATCGTTAAAGGCAAATATTTGAGGCTTCGTGACGTGTGTTTGCTTGAGCCCACACACACACAAGGCAAGATCTCCCTCTTTAGTGCAGACAGCAGGAACCGGCCCCAGCTGTTGCTCCATCCTCATGGAGAGTTTCCTGTGGCCGTAAAACGGGCTTTGTGGAAGAGCGATGCGCTCTGGGAGGTCTGACTTCCCATCAGGGCTGCCTGGACTGGACGGGGGAGCTGATTGCAAAGCGCAGCCCTCATACAATTCCAATAAAGGCTTCCCAAAAGAGCCCTAGAGATGTGCTCTCTTCATGCTTCCAAGTCGTGCAAAGCCGTGTGCCCACTTCAGCCCCACAGGGCTTAGCTCTCTCGGCCTAATTGATCACATCGCTGATACTCGGATAAGTCGGACTTCAAAGCAGGAGAACCTTTCAGCCTTGGGCCTGCTCTCCTGGGCTAACTCCAGGCGGGTACGAACCGAACAATTCAGGCGCTGGCTGCAAAAGCCAGTTTTTTAAACTGGTTGAAATTCAAAGTGAGCTACCAGAGCCCACGGGAACTCTATTAGAGGAGAGAACAGCTGAGTTTGTGCGAACGCAGGCTAATGGCAAACAGCTCCCCGGGAGCCCAGCTCTTTTGCTGGCTCTTTCCTTTGCTCTGTTTCGATCCTCACTCGCACGCGGCTGCTTCTCCTCTGCCACCGCTGCCTGTTTTGGCTGCCCGCTCCCACCCGACCGTGTGCTCGCGTTGGTCTCCGCAGCCGATCCCTGGGGTTTGGTTCTCGCCGGGCATTCGCTGGCCGTGTTTTTGTTGTCCGCAAAGGGCCGACCATTTCTCCTGGACAACTTCTGGAGGAACGTGGTGCGCTTGCTTTTCCTCCTCTCCCCGATCCGCACGGGAGCGGTCAGGTGTCCTGAAGCAGCCCAGGGGAAGCTTTTTCTTTGTGGGCAGCGGGCGAGGAGGGGAAGTCACTAACACAAGCTGTGTCTGTTCTCAGGCAGAAAATCGGAAGAAGGGCCCCGGCCTGGGGGCCCCAGGGAAGCCCAGCAAGAGGCAGTCCAACGAGACCTACCGCGACGCCGTCCGGAGAGTCATGTTTGCCCGCTATAAGGAACTTGAGTGAATGGTGGAGAAAACCCCGAGCCTGTCTCTCCCCTCTCTCCTATCTCTCTCTCTCTCTCTCTGTGTCATGTTCTCTTGGGGGTTTGGCCTTTGTTTTTTTGTTGTTTTTTTTTTTTTTTTGAATTGTTACAGGTTTTGCTGCTAGAATTTTTTTTAATAAAACTGAAAATTTGTCAGTGCTCGTCTCTTGCCTAAAATGGCATTATGGAAGATTATTCCCATCATGTTTTGCTGTCTGCTGCTGAGATTCCCAGGCCTTATGGCCATGCCGGTGGGGCTGGGGCAGGTTTGGTGGCTGCCTTGCAGTGCCTTCCCTGCCAGCTCCAGGATGGGTGCTCCTGGGTCTGGATGTGACCTGGCAGCAGGGGGACAGCCCCCAGGCCTGGGAGGAATTCAGGAGCAAGAGCAACCTGTGTGGGGATTCATCCTGGCCGTTAGCAAGGACAACTGGGTTCAATTAATAGCGACAGCTTAATGGCTGAAGGTGCTCCTAACTAGTGCTGGGTGTCATCTGGGCTTCCTGAGCAGGGCAGAGCCTCCCTTCCCACCCTGCAGAGCGTGGGGAGGGCTGGATCTGGTGGCAGTGGTGTTGGAGACCCTCATGGGGACATCGCTGTGCAGAGGACTGTTTTTTTGCCAGAGGAAAAGCCATTTTGAGGAAGCGCTGCTGGCGCAGCCCAGGGTGGTGCAGAGGCAGGGACACGTAACGAGGGCGATTTGGCCGAAGGAAGGTGTGTGTGTGTGTGTGTGTGTCTGTGTCTGTGTGTGAGCACGGAGGGATGCTGCGGGTGACAAGGTGGAGCGTGGCCTGTACAGATAAGGAGGATGCTGATGGCGGTGGCTGGCACCCACCCCTGCTTTCCTGCTTGCCCGGCAGCGAGCAGGACCCATCATCACTTCCTAATATCCCAAAGGAGGGAAAACCAGGGACACGAGGAAACTGAAGACAGCAAGATGTGGAGGTGAAGGGCCACCTGTGACAGCTGACAGCTTCTACAGGGAGCAAAAGGCCTGTCCTGCTGTGTTTCCTTGTCTCCGGCACAGGCAACCCCACAGAGGGGTGGGGGACTCGCTGGCAGCCCGGTCCTCAGTGCTGCACGTGGAGGTGGTGGGGAGGACCATCGCAGTGCTGGTGAGTACGTGGGTGCGAGGGGAGGGAACGCGTGTCGTTTAGGAAGGGTTTGTAACAGCCCCCTCCGTGCCAGCTGTAGGGGCTCCGTGCAAAGCAGGGGAGAGGAGCTGCTCGAGGGTTTTGCCATAGAGAACCACGTGGAAGTTGGGATGGAGGAAGGCTCGCTCCAATGCTTGCGTGTTAAAAGACACACACTCGGGGACTGCATGCACAGCTGGCAGCTGGGAGCAGCTTTCTGGATCTATAGCTTGTGAGGGTCTGGGTAATGGTGATAATGGAGCCTTTAATGAGCGTGTGGGGGATGACCCTGACCCCCAGGACCCCCATAGCTCTGTGACAGTGGAAACAGTGAAGAACCACCCTAAACTAGAGCCTGAGCGAGTAATGTGAGATCTTAAAGCGTAGCAACCCTTCCCGCTCCTCATGATCTCCAAACGAGGGTGAAGAATTGGGAAAAACGTGCAGAAGGAGGCCCTGGCTGTTAGGGACATCGGCAGCCTGGGTGCCAAGCCGGGGCTTCGGTGCCTGTGGGAGTCCCAGGTACGTGGGGGAAGGCGGTGAGCTCCTGAGGAGCCTCTGTGTGCCAAAAATGAGCGCCCACGCAGCATCATTCCCAAAGGAAATTGGAGGGAGCCTTCACAACCGCCAACTGCAGGAGCCCTTTATCTGCTTTCATCAATTTGGTAAGTGGGTGCATCCGTCTTGGTGAAAACCTGCTGAGGACTGATGATACGTGATTAATTAGGAGATAATAAACCAGATAAATGTAAGAGCAGCTTCCTTTGGACAGATGGACCTTCACTAAATAATGTATGTTCCTTGGCTTAGCTTTGCCGTCGCTCGCTTGCTCGCTTGTAGTCGGCTTGATGTGTGTCTGCGAGAAGCAGCACAGCCCTTTCCTTGTAGGCCAAGTGCCAGGGCTCAAGTCAGGGACAAGAGAGGAGCAGGAACAAGCTGCAGAGAAAAGAGGGAGGGGAAAAAAATGAATAATAATAATAAAAAAGAATCTAGTTGCAGGGTGCATCTGTCTCCAATCAAGAGAAATACTTTCTCTCTCTGTGGAGGTAGATCTACCTCCCATTAGGTATATTAATCATAGAAATACTAGATTTGTTGGTTTCCATTGTTTTGAGGATCATATTAAAACGATTATGGGAAATCAGGACTATTGCTTGTGGATTAAGATGTTGGAACAACACCCTGTTACTCACACAAGTGTGGGATTTCAAAGGGATGTGCTGCGTGTGACTTGAAAACGCCCATCGCCTGGACTGAAGAGAGTATCCCAGTACCAGCTCGTGGAAAATCAAAGTAATCCCTGCATTTAGTATCAGCTTAATCACTCTTCCCCACGGTAACGCAGCGGGAGCCTCTGCGTGTTCCCTTGAAGAGGTGCCTGTGTACATGAGGTGTGTAGGTATCCACACGTAGCCACGGCGTCTGCCCGTGTGGTGCATCAGCCGGGGGATATTCAGGTTCAAGGAATGCTGAGGAGCCCTCTGCTGGGGTTGGGATGAGGTGACTGGGAGGAGGTTATTAACTAACTGGAGCAGATAAGCAGAGTAAGAAGCTAAAAGCATTAAAAAGAAGCGCCAAGCCAGAAAATGTCACATTCTCTTAGGAAAACAGCAGGATAGGTGGTGATGTAGAAACCCTGGCTATTTATCATGGGTACAGTGGCTTTGATGCCTTTAATATTTTTTAAGGGCTGGTCACCCAAAGCCGCTGCCTTCGTATCTCTTAATTATTTTGTTTATATTTCAAAGACTGTGCACAACTGTGCTAGTGCTGTTGCCGCGTGCTGCACGTTGCCTTGCGTGCCATCCTGTGGTGATGGGTACGACTGAAGATTACCATTAATTTTCATTTTTTGGAAGGTCCTGATAAAAGCACAGATCACAAGGCGAGTCCTGTGTTGGAGCAGTTGATTGGTGCGGAGGCATTCGCAGGAGGAGGACTGGGGTCATCTGTATCCTGTACGAAGGTCGGTATGAATGGAAGTGCGTGTGGAAGGAAGAGGAGAAGAAAAGGCAGGCAGGGGTCTGGGTAAGGAAGGACGCTGCTCCTGGCCACACCAGTGCCAGGCTGTGCTTGGTCCAGGGATGTCTTTAGGAGCAGGCAAGAGGAACCATGAACTTCATATTGGCCAGTTTGGGGGCACCAAAGTCCGCTGCCGTGAGGGTGAGAGGCAAAGGCAGGACGCTTCTATTTGGACCCCCACCCAAGGAGGGGTCCATCTTTGAGCTCCAGCAGCCACAAAGGTTGGTAGGCAGGAACCCGATTCCGACATCTCCAAGTCCAAGAGGCTCTTCCCCCACCACCACCTTTCCCAATGAAAAGCAAGGAGACAGTCTTTGATTTCCAATATTTATTCATATTATTGTTTTTGATACAACAGCGATGCAGGAGCTTGTAAGTGGAAGATATCAATGTAAAGAGCTGGAGCTGTGCTTCCTGAAAGGAATAAAACAGCAAGGTGGGATGAGGGAAGAATTTTTAAGGGGGAAGGAGAGAAAGAAACCGGTGAACATGCTTCCCCCTGCAGCCCTAGCCTGCTTCAAGGGGAGAAGAGGTGCAGCTGGAAGGAGGATGGAGGTGGGGGCTGTGGCTGCCCCTCTGGGCTCCAGCACAGCCAGGAGAAACCTCTTCCCTGGGAAGAGTGGGACGACAGAGGCGAGCTGTTCTCCTGCAAGGTGGGAGCAGGACTTTTCTGCTGCAGGGATGAACGAAACAAGTGCTGCTTTCTCTAGAGTCCATTCCCAAGAGCAGAAGCAACACAGGCTTTCGCTAGCATGGGATTCCCCTCAGCTCCTCCCAGGAACCAGCCTGGCACGGGGGGTTCGGGCTACAGGGAGCAGAGCGGGTCGTCAGCAAGCAACACTCTGCAGCAAACACGCGCCGTGGGGCTGCATCCCTCTGCAGCGTGGCACCGAGGGCTCCACGAGGATGGGAGACTCCTTCTGCAAAGCAAGCATGCTTATGCTTTGCAGCTCTGCCTGGAGCGTGCGAAGACAGCCCAAAAAATCCGGTCAAGTGGTGGGCAGGGGGTGAGGAACGTGTCCTCCCACAGCAGGGACGTGGCAGAGCAAAATGCGTGTTGCTGCGGTTGTGCAGACTGCGAGCAGAGCTGGCCATATCTCAGTGGCCTGGCAGGTCCATTCGGGGACCCTCTCTGAAGCGCTTTACGCAGTTTGCCATGGAAAAATATCCCATCTCCTCAGCCCAGGCACACCCACGGCATTAAACCCCTTGTTTTTCCTCAAACATAGGTAAAAACTGATGCTCCATGAGTGGGGTTTGCACCACTCGGCTGCTGGTGAAGCACAATCCCCCAGCCCCAGGGGGTTTCTTGCCTGACATAACAAGTGGGGATACTGCCAGGCATGGGGGGGGCGCGTTGCACACTTGTATGGGTACAGCTGGGCTCAGCGCTCAGGCAAAGCTCTGCCAGGACACCCCCAAAAGCACAGGGACACCATCGAGCAGAAGACATACAGGCTACAGTTCTCCTGCTGGTAAAGTCTTTAGGAGCAAATACACTGCAATCAGCCATAAATATATTTTTTTTAATCTTTCTAACAAATGCACAGGCCTTCTCTTTATCTGAAATGAAAGAGAAGAGCAATTTAAAAAAAAAAAATCTGTACATGCCTCTAACTAAATATGGGAAGATACCTAATGGGTATGAGGAACACTTCAACTCGTTCAATGTTTTAAGAGGTACAGCACTTTGATGTTCAGAGGAGGCTGTTGCTCAAATCATGCCGCTGTTTTAACATAGGTTATATATTTCTGTATTTATCCACGTGCATACAAGAAAGGCCATTCTATTCTTTGTTCCTCGCACTGGGGACATTATGCTTTCAAATGTCAACAAGTATAATCTTTGTGAAACTGCACTTTCATAGACCTCCATCCAGCAGCACAAAGATTCAAAGGAAGATGAATGACATTCTAATAAGTCACATAATGACCGGAATAGCTGAGGTAAGCACAGACACAAGCCCTTGTCCAAATTCTAAATGGCTCTTTTCTTGCCAGCACATTTGGAAGGGGATACAGGCTGCTGGGGCGTGTGTGGGGAAAGGGTTGAAGGGGACAAGGTGGCACCAGGCTGACCCCCAGCAGTGACCCTCCCCATCACAGAATCACAGAAAGTTAAGGGTTGGAAGGGACCTCTGGAGATCATCTGGTCCAACCCCCCTGCCAGAGCAGGTCCACCTAGAGCAGGTTGCACAGGATGGCGTCCAGGCGGGTTTGGAATGTCTCTAGGGTTGGAGAGTCCACCACCTCTCCGGGCAGCCTGTTCCGGCGCTCTGCCACCCTCAAAGTAAAGAAGTTTCTCCTCATGTTGAGACGGAACTTCCTATATTTGATTTTATACCCATTAAAACAGTCCAAGGAACCAACACCTCAAGGAAAAAAAAGCTTCACACCCACCTCCAGTGCTCACACCTCACCCTGCGTGCTCAGGGTCCTGCTGCCACCGCTCCGGGCCACCCCAAGCGTGACGTTGTGCAGGGACTTGCTGTGGTTCCCTGCCTGGCAGTCGCTTCCATCCTCCCTCAGGGAGCCACACGCAGTGCGGGAAAGAGGGTAAGTTGTGCTGGTGACTCCCAGCAGAGCGAAGAAGGCAGAGGTCGTTGATAGGACAAGGGATCATGGTTTTAAGCTAAAAGAGGGAAGATTTAAGCTAGATATAAGGAAGAAATTTTTCACAATGAGGGCGGTGAGACCCTGGCCCAGGTTGCCCAGAGAGGTGGGACATGCCCCATCCCTGAAAATATTCCAGGTCAGGTTGGACGGGGCTCTGAGGAACCTGATCTAGTTGAGGATGTCCCTGCTCATTGCAAGGGGATGTTGGACAAGATGGCTGTTACGGTTTGAGGAACCCACAACAAGTTATTGTTGTTTAGACAATTATTCTCTTGCCCAATGACCCCTCCCCACCCAGGAAGAGGAATCAAGGAAAACTGAGGGTTGAAATAGAAACAGATTTAAAAGAATGAGACTGGATAATTAATGTTAATAGCACTAAAGAACCAATACTGATCCCAATACGGATATAAAATATACAAGGATTATACTCAGCCTATTCTATCTGTAGGAAGCTGTGCACTCCCAGCAGGGGACAGCAAATGTCAGACACTGGGAGTGCTGCAGCTTCAGGAAGAAGGGAAGAGCTCTGGCATCATGGCAAGAGGTTCTCAGGATCGCAGCCGTCATAGCAGAGAGAAACTCCTCAGCAAAATTTCTAATTTACACCGAATGTGATGTTCGTGGTATGAAATAACCCTGTTGGCCAGCTTGGGTCAAGTGCCCGGGTCTCGCTCCTCCTCATCCCTGCACCTGGCGAGCTCAAAAACACTGACACCTTGAAGCCCACAGACCCTAGCTGGCTGTAAAGCAAATATTTTCACAAATTCAGACACTAGAATCTTCTAAAAGTGCAGTTTTGCCCAGCATCAGAAGAGACTTCCCTGAAAAGTAAAATTGTTTGAAGGACAAATTAATCCTGTGTCACTCCAGCCTTTAAAGGTCCCTTCCAACCCAAACTCTCCTGTGATTCTATAGTGTTCCCAGCTGTGGAGGGGAGATCCACGGCTTGCTGTAGTTGTGCTGGCACATGTCCAGCATCTGCTTCTTGCGCTGGGGCACGGAGGGCCGTCCCCATCCCCAGGAAGCGGCAGTGGATCAGCAGCCCGGAGACCATCCCAGCTGCACACGGTGTTGCCGCAAGCACTTCTCGGCACCTCCGGGAGCACGGTTCCGCTCTAAGCACATGTCACTCAGCCCAGTTGTGGCCTGGAGGAGGCCGGTCCCATCCAGCTGTTAAAGCACGCCTCGCTTCCCTGCAGAGCGCTTGCGTGTGCTGCAAGGAAGCTGGGGAAGGAGAGCGTTACACCCCCGGGGGACAGAGCCCACAATCCCACACAATGGAAGGATGGGCTGGTCCAGAAACGGCAGAGAGCTGGCCAACGGCTTGAAGCTCACCCTCTGGAGCCACCTCCGGTTGTCACCTTACCATCACCGCTGCTGCAGACCACCCTGGGGAGCAGCTGTGGTGCTGCAGGACACCCCTCTGCCTTCGTACCCCATGACTTCACATTGCATCATGCCGGGCTTGACCTGGAGGGAAGGAGAGGATCAGCCTGAGGAGCTGGAGTGGTTTGGATTCCCACCAAGCAGGAGCAGCAAGAGCAGGGTCACCCCAGCACAGGCACCCACCAGGGCGCAGCCCCAGCAGACCCCGAGCAGGGGCAGCATGGTGGTGGTGACAGGTCCCACCAACAAGCTGGTGACAAAGCTGCCTGTAACATCAGTCCGAGGTCCAGCTGGGAAGTGGAGCTGCCGACATCAGGCTGAAGTCCATCCAGCAGAGCAGCCTGGACCCAGCACAGACCTACCCCCAGTACCATTTGGGAGGGGGCTCATGGGTCAGGCCCGGGCTTAAATGGAGCCCCCAGCCCAACGGGCAGAAGGTGGGGGTCCAGGTGAGGCCAGTTAGTGCCCCCAGGGCTCCGACACCCTCCCTGGTCCTGCTGGGATCTTGGGCTGCTCCCTTCGGTCCTTCCCATTGCTGGGGCTTAGGAGAGGGTCTGAGCTGCTCCCCAGGTGGTTACTCAGCCCAGTCCCTTCTCTCCAAAGCCCCTTTGGGGTGTGCCTGCTCCAGCACATTAATTTGGCTCAGGGGTGCACTTCTGAAACCATCTCCCGCCTTTCCCCACTTCAGTGCACTTTGGATGTTGTCCTGGAGCAGTTCTGGAGAGCTCAGGCTTGGGAGAGAGTCAGCTGGATTCCTTTCAGATGAAACTAAATCAAATGTGCTCCAGGAACGCACCTCACTGCCCAGCCCACTCCCCATGGGCATTTGGACCAGACCAGACCTCGTCTGGAGTGAAAAACCCCTTGTAAATGTATAGCACATACAGTGAGTCCTCAGCTGTGCGGATCCACTCCCCCGGCACCACACTAGTGTGCAGCCACCGGGGCCCAAATCCTCCTGGGATTTTCTTTCCCTAACATTTTCATTTTGCTTAATCAATTGTGGACCAGAACTTTCTTTTTGAAATCCCCTCCCTGCCAGGCAGCAGCAGGACAGGGCTCGTGTGCCTCTGGTCCCTGTATGCCTCTGGTCCCCACGCACCCCACTGCAGTTCAGTTTCCCAATTCACAAAAGGAAAAAAAAAAGGAAAAAAAAGAAAAGGAGAGATGCACCCAATGGGCTGCTTCACTATCCCGCCCCCATCAGGTGTGCCCTGAGCTGCAGGAACAAAATATTCCAGGAAAAAGCTGAATACTTCCCTATGACTTCAGGCAAGACTTGCGGCCCCCCGGCCAAAACTTAGAATGGTTTGGGTTGGAAGGGACCTTAAGGATCATCTAGTCCCACCCCCCTGCCCTGGGCAGGGACACCTCCCACTAGACCAGGTTGCTCCAAGCCCCGTCCAACCTGGCCTTGAACCTCCAGGGATGGGGCAGCCACAGCTTCTCTGGGCAACCCCAGCCAGGGGCTCACTGCCTTCAGAGTGAAAAAGTTCTTCCCAAGATCTGACCTACATCTCCCCTTTTCCAGTTTGAAGCCATCACCCCTCGTCCTATCACTCCATGCCCTTGTAGAAAGTCCTTCTCCAGCTTTCCTGGAGCCCATTTAAGGCACTGGCAGGGGCTCTAAGGTCTCCCCGGAGCCTTCTCCTCTCCAGGCTGAACATCCCCAGCTCCCCCAGCCTGTCCTCCCGGCAGAGGGGCTCCAGCTCCAGCCCTCCCAGCATCTCCAGCTCCACGTACCACTAGATGGCAACTGCTGCTCGCGGAT
>VZSF01009849.1:713758-808382 GCA_013398295.1 Chionis minor | reverse complement strand
AGGTGCTTTGGGTTTGCTGGGAACAAGGCGCTGGGAGCTGCTGGGATCCCGCGGGCTGGTGAGTAGCCGAGAGATGGTTTTAATTGTTCATTAGCCTGGGAGCCCAGGCTGGGCTAGCTTGCCTCCTTCCTTTCCCCGGGAGAGCCGACTGGGCCAGCATTCCCAGTGGGAGCAGCTCATCCCCGGCAGCCGATCCAGGTCTGACCCGCCGGGAGCTTGGCTGCGTTGGCCGTCGGCTTCGCCGCATTTTATATCTCTGTGCGGAACAACTCATGAGTGACTGGTCCTTTCCCAACTCCTACAGAGAGAGCGGAGCTCATTCCGCCGCTCCGTGGGCCGTAGCACACAATGAAAAGTTTGTGGTAATAATCTTTTTATGGTTATTGCTATTAATGCCTTAACTTGGATTCCAGGAGGGTTTAATATCTTATTACTATGGTAAAGCTCCCTGTCTCCGGAGCTGGCTTTTCTGGGGCTTCTTGACTTTGACGCTCTGCTTCGCTGCGAAGGTTTAACAGCCCGAAATCCCGTATTGGACAGATTGTCCCTAAATGCCTAGCCTATGCCGGGGATTTTTCCACTGCTTAAAGGCAGCTTTGTCGGATTTCCCCCACTCTCCCAAATAAGAGTTAATCCTTTTCCTCCAAGCAGTTGTGACAGCCTTGGTCTGAGGAGAAAAAAGAACTTCTCTGGTCCCGGGGGGGAATTACCCCCTGCTCGCACTTCACGAAATCTGTCGGGACAGGAAGATTGTTGGGACAGAGGCTTCTTCAGCCTCCCTCTCTGCAATGCCTCAGCGCCCAGAAGCCTTGGGACGTACAATATAGCAGGCAGAAAAGAAACAGAGCCTGAGAAATGTCGGGTGCTCTCCAGCGGAGTCCTTTAACTAATGATCCTTCTGCTTGGAAGCATTGCAGAGCCTGGGGACGGATGGCTGGGAGTTGGGAAAGCAATGGGTGGATGTTTCAGCATTGTGATGGGGTTGTGGTGCTCAGGGGGAGGGTGGGAGAGAGAGGGCTAAATGGTTTTTTAAGTCTGGAAACAAATAACAAAGCATTAGACGGAACTTAAATTAAGATGGAGAGGGTTGTTTCTCCCTATCCTTGAAATAAGACCACCTCTGGTGGGAATTACGGCCCCCGAAAGCGTGGGGCAGCCTGGCCGAGGGATGCACTCCCCACTGGAGATCCTCAGGAGGCGCCTAACAGTCAGGGTGTAGCCGGGCTCCGGTGAGCGCCGAGCCTCGCCTCGCTGCTGGGGCTGGGTTTGGTTAAGCAGTTTGTTGCCCGTAAGGAACCCCTGCATTAATCCGGCTGCTGAGCACTGGCATGAAATTTTTAAGCTGGAAACCAGCCTTTTTCCATGCAGCCTTGTGCCCAAGGGAAGAGGGGAAGTGCTGTAGGAGAATTGCTCACAGATTTGCAGCTATCCCGCACACATGCCGGCCACGCGACCCGCACGCAAGCCGCGGGGAGCTTTCTCTTTGCCAAGTGGAGCGTGTCCCGGGTTTCTGCCGGCCAGGCCTCGCACAGCCTTCAAAGGGAGGGGGGGTCTGGCAGCCCCGATGGGTCACGGACTCGACACGACGGGTTGCCGTAATATATAGATTTCTCCCACAGAGCTAAAGGTATTGACAGCGGCAGAGACACAGGCACCCTCGTGATTTATGAGCCGGGGATGGGGAAGTCAATTGGAAAGCCAGGGCAGAGATATCAGCTCTATAAGAAATATGGGAAGAATTCATCCCTAATCTAATCTCACCGAATTCCACAAGGATGCAAGACAGGGATCGTTTGCTCCGGTTCCATAGGCTGAGATTTAAACAGGAAACCCCCAAGGGTGTAAGCTGTTCTCCCAAATACCAATGAGTCCGGAGAGGGGGGTGCCACGGTCCGAGCCACCTCTCTCGGATGGATAAGAGGCGATGCTGGGCTGCGGGGCTGCCAAGCAGCGGCATCCAGCAGCACCGAGCTCAAGCAGAGGGAGTGGGAGCTAAGCCCGGGGTCCTCGGCAGGACTCGCCGCTAACGATGCCAAACCAAGCCCTTGAGCCAGCAGGGCTGGCAGACGTTATCGCCGGCGAGGGTTTCTGGCTGCCTCTGTCTCTGCTGTGCTCCGTGACACCCTCTCAGGGGCTGTTTACAGCAAGGATGAAGATTTATTGTAAACCTTGGCTCCTGGACTCTTGGAACTGCCTCTTCCTCCAAGTTTGGTCTAGCCCCACTCCAGCTGGGATCACAGCGAGAGGCGGCTTCGAGAGCACGGGGTAATTAGGTCTTTACAGGCGCTCACTCGTGCAGTTACAAACCTGGTGTTGAAAGCGAAGACCCAGAGATCAGTCAGCTGAGTAACCTCCTGGCCTTGGGCGCAGCGGGGAATGGCTTTTGGATGGGGAATGGGGGGACATGCCCAGGCTCACCTGCCCTCCTTGAGGACCCCTCCTCGGCTCGGGGTGGCCAGGAGCTCCTGCAGAGGACTGGCTGCAGCGGGAAAGAGGGTGAAAACAGTGTTACTTGTTCCAGACCGGGTCTCCAGCTTTGGTCCTCTCTGGTGCCCACGAACCGCCCATCGCCTCCCCACCTACTTCTCACTTCTGCCCTGCCAACAGGGGCTGGCTGTGCCGTCTCTGACTCCTGGTGGCTGGGGAAAAGGAAGCACAGGGTGGTAAAATGACGCTTGGCTCCCAGAGCAGGGCACCGAGTCCTTCTGCCTCCTTAAAGACGAGATTATCCCAAATCACAGCCGTAAAAATCCGTCTATAGCTAAATGTCAAGGAATTACAGAGATTTGGTGGTACCCAAGAGGGAGCACCCCATATTCCCAGCAAAGATAAGCCTTCACTATTCCCCAATGTGGGCACAGTAGGATATTCGGGCTTTGCCATCTCCACACTCAGCAACCCCGTGTACCCCTCCGATCCACCCCTGGCTCCACTGTGCCTGCAGGCATGCCACCTACTTGCTCCGGGCTGGCACAACCCAGCTCTGCTGACGGCATGGCATGGCACGGAGTGCAATTGTTGCCAACGTCACCCCCAGTTGACTTGGGAGCCTGCCCAGGATATGGTTTTCTCTAAAACAATGCCGTTCACAGGCCATGTGGGGTTATTGTTCTTGTCTCGTGCGCTGGCGAGCTGCCACTGATTGTGCGCAGGAACTCCTCCGCTTCTCCCACCGTCGAGTTCAGGTTTATTTCCCCGTTTTCCAGGAGATCACTGATGTCAGCTAATTTGGCCAGAGCACTTTGTAGCATGAGGGGGGGAGGGAAAAAAAAAAAAAGAAAGGCTTCTTTCGGTTTCAATCTGTCCATTGTCCACTGAGAGAAGAGCTGGTCTTCCCACGGTGCGAGCTCCCACACCGGCGGCTGGTGACAGCTCTGCCACCGCGTGCTACGACGTGCTTGTGCAGGGCAGGGCAGGGGTAGAGGCAGGCTGTGCCCAGCTTCCTCAAAGCTTCCATCTGCGCTGCAGGAGGGTGATCTGCTGTTTGGAGGAAGGTGAGAGACTTGGGGTCAATCCCTGCCCTGCTACGGTTCCCGTTCGGCCACGGCCAGGTCACTTAGTCTATCTGCGCCTCAGCTCCTCGCTGAAATGACGGCGACGGTGGCCTTCCACAGCGGGATGCGTTTCAGATGGGTACATGGAGGACCAAGAAGCCTTTGCGTGAACTAGGGGTTGGACAGGAAGGGTTTGTCCTGGGAGCAGCACCTTGGGCGCGGGGTGCGGTGGTGGCTGCTGGCCAGGTGGGGAGGTATCTGTGAGGAGGTATCTCTACCTGTGACCATCCGCTGGGTGGGTTGTCTCAGTTAAATGATTGCAAGGAGGGGAACTGTCTGCCTTACAGCACGCCACTGCCAGCAGCCGCCCTGCTTCCCCTCGCACAAAAGCTGCGGCGGCCGCCCAGCGACTGACCTGCCCCAACCCCTGCCAGATGTGCCTTCATCCTCAGCTCAGCCTGGCGCTGACCTGCCGTCTCCGGGGGAAGAAGGAATGAGCTGCCAGCTGGGGTGAACAGCCCGGCGTCCATCCGCGCTGGCTCTGCTGGTCGCTGATCCTGGGAAATACCCTGCGCGGAGGCTGCAGCGGGGCCAGGTCCAGCGCCCCTTGCTCCAGACAACTGCCTGTGGCGCAGGAGAGCTGCCGGGGTGGGACTGCGAGGTGGCTCAGCCCGCTCCGGAGCTCACCGCCGGGCAGAGACGTATCCCCTGGCTCCCCGAGCAGCGTGCCGGAGCCAAGGGCAGCCCGTTGCGGAGGCTGCCGGAGCGTGGTGCTCTGCGGGGGTCCAAGGCTTGCAAGCCAGAGAGCTTACCCGGCAATCCAGGCTGTAATTACCGAGGAGCCCGGCCAAGAGGCTCTGAGAAGAAGCAGATAACAGCGCAGGCACCCTCCAGCCTCATTAAAATACTTTCTCCGGCAAAGCCCCCCACGCCCGCCCAGCCTGTTCCAATTAGCGCAGCGGGCCAGGGAGAGCAGAGAGCAGGGCTCCCGTTGATGAAAAGAAAACACTGCGGAGCTTTCAAGTGTCGGGGGGAGGCAGGCGGCCCCGGCTGGGACGGCGAGAGGCCCTGGGAGGGCGACCGGCAGCCGCGTCGCTGGCTGG
The DNA here is from genome assembly GCA_013398295.1 of Chionis minor. Lineage (NCBI taxonomy): Eukaryota > Metazoa > Chordata > Aves > Charadriiformes > Chionidae > Chionis > Chionis minor. The sequence continues at coordinate 803,785 of VZSF01009849.1, read as the reverse complement.
CAACGGCGAAGCAGATGAGCCGGGTCACTGGGCAGCGGAGCAGGTGCTTCACAGCCAGCTCCCGCCTGGAATAGCCCTGGGATTATAGCTGGGGAAATGCAGCGAAGCCAACGGCTCGCTGAGAGGTGCTGAGCATCCCTGTCCAGTAGGTCTGGAGGTGGGAAGCAATAATCCCACTGTGAACGAAGGAAATCCACGTAACAAATGGCTCAGGTTTGCTGCGGAGCGTTTTGGCAGCTTAAGGTGGCAACAGGCTCCGGTTTGGGAGTGCGGGAGAAAACCGCAGCCTGCCTGTCCAGGGAGCCGGGATGCTTCTCCGCTCCCCGGGGCTGGTTGTCTCATGAGACGCCCCTCGGGATGGAGCTGTCTCCAGCCCCTGGCATTCTGCTGGGCTACGTCCGAGATAACCCCTAGGCTGTTGGCTTGTGCCTACCAGGACCCTGACCAAGCCCACCACCTCTTTTCCAGGGGCCACCTAAGGACCGGCAGCCCAGGACACTAGGCGATGGCTGAGCCTGCCCAGATTTGAGCTGGTGACCCAGAGCTGGTGATCTCTGCATGAAAACCCTGGGAGTCACCCGGCCCCTCTCCCCAGCAGAAGCTTTTCAGCCAGTCCTGGGGCAAGAAGGGCTAGCAGACCTATCCCTGGCTAGAGTCCACGCTGACTCCAGGCCTTGGAGCCCTTGCCGAGTTTTAGTGATTGATTCACGTGAGTGATGGATTCACGTGAGTGATTCAGCCAGACCCAGCCTGGAAAGCCTGAAGCCCAGAAAACAGCTCCTGAGCAGGGCAGAGCTCCCGGAGCCTCCCAAAGGCAGTATTGAATGTCAGGCCATGTGGCGGACAGGTGACAAGGGTGGGTTTCAGCCGGCGGGCAGCATGGCAGTATAAATGGCTCGAAGGAATGCGGCACTGCCTCTGGGGACTCCTGAGGCTTTGGGGAGCCAGCCTGGCAGCGGAGCGGGCAGCAGGGAGCCTCTTCGCTGCCTTATTTGGGTACTAACACAGCATCAGAGGGTGGCAAGCCCCTTCCCAAACATGAAAGAATCTTAAACTTCTCAAGTGCGTTAGGAGGCAGGTTGGGAGTTTAATATGTGAAGTCGAACTGGAGTGTAACACCCCCAGTCAGCCCTGGCTGGGCTGAGATGAGCTGCCGCCCGGTGGGAGACACAGGAGGGCTGGAGGACCCCAGCCATCTTCCTCGGAATTTGCCTCTGTGGTGTCCTGGTGTGGTCTGCCCACTCCGTGAGCCCTGGCCTGGGCAGCATCCCGCAGCCGCTTGCCTGGGCTGGGGCTTGGCAGCCGGACCTTAGCTCTGCCCCGTGCCGGGGATGCAGGCAGAAAAGCCATGAAGAGGTGGGGAAGCGCGGTGCCAGTATGGTAAGGAGAGAGCCAGAGAGTGTCCAGAGCCCGAGAAAGTCCCTACCTGCCTGGTTTTCCCCGAGGTGTATTTGCCCAGACTCAGCAGTCCGGTGGCACTGGAAGCTGCGTGTGCTCTGGTAGTGTTTTAGGTGAGAGGAGACTTGCAAGGTGCGATTGCGCTGCCTCTCCATCCAGCTTGTTCTGCACGTTGGACTTGAGCTGGATTCTCTTGGGGTCAATCAGAGGGAGGAACGCTGGAGGTTACCAAAAAGCCCTGCAGAAACTGCTGGCTGAAGGCAAGGGCCAACCCAGCCCACCACCGTGCCCACCACCGAGCCCATCGTCATGCCCACCACCATGCAGTGAGACAAGCCCAGCTGCTGGGCCACCTTCCACCCGAGAGCCTAGCCAAAACAGGCTTCACCTCTCTCGGTAGCACGGGAAAGGTAGGGACTGAGCCAGCAGCCTCCCGAGAATGGGATTAGCAGGACGTTAAGTGAAGCCAGCTCCTTATCCCTTCATAAACAGTTATTAATATCCTGGCCAGACTTGGGCTTGGTAATTCCCTGTTTGCTTTCAAAGGACGTGTTTCCAACCAGAGTGTGCCTTAAGCTCCTGAAACTTCGGGGAGATGAACACCATTAGAGGGGATGCTGTATTTGCCCTTCCAAACCCAAAAGTTTACTTCCCTTACGATACGGAGCTGTGCCCAGCTCCCACCTACCAAGACCCCAGGCAGGTGGAGACCCTCCTGTGGGCACAGAAGGGGGGTGGCAGGGCTCTGCTGGGGTCCGGGGCAGCACCGACGGAGGGGTTCACAGCCCGGGATGGCCACCACGTTGTCCACACAGCAGGGGGAGGAGGAGGAAAACCAGCTGTAGAGCCTAAGGTCTGCGTTCACGTGGCAGCGCAACTGGCGTGGGCTTAGTGGGATGTGAAAGGTCTCGGGGAGCAGGAATGTTGGCACATTCAGCGTACATAAGAAGTAAAGAAAAGGAAAAAAGGGCTCATGCTCTGAAGTGGCAGTGAAGTCCCCCTGATACCACCCAGACCACATTGCTGTCCCTGCCCTGTGGACGTTATCACTAGTGAGGAGCCCTCCTGCCTGGCAGGGGTGACGTGCCAACGGGGCCGTGGTGTGCCAGCAGCGGCTGGAAGTCGTTCCTCCCCCCCTGCCGCAGCCCTTGGCATGCTTCGGCAGCGGTGGTTGGCAAGAAAGAGTGGTCTGGGGCTAATTGCAATCATGGGCTTTAATCTCAGGAGGCAGGAGCGTAGGAGGCTGTCGGGAGATGTCCCGGCTGGAAGGGAGCCGGCTGGCCAGCCTTGCAGTGCCATGGCAGAGAAACACAGGCAAAGCCTGAGCAACCTCAGCTGCCTTCTGCTGTAGAACAAGCCCTCCATTCAAACCCTCCGAAATCTGCTCGCTCCCCTGCCTTTGAGGCTCTGCATGGGCCGTTCACTCTTGGGCACGCGTGTTACTGAGGGATTCCTTGAAACCTGCCGCCTTGCAGGGCACGTTATGGCCTCCTGATGCCACCTGAGCTCTGGCGCTGGCTTTTGTGGTCCCGACACTGGCGTTGCGCTGCAGGAGCATCGCTTATCTGCGTCCCTGTCCCACAACTCAGCGTCGCAGGCTTCCCCGGCATGGCTCCTGCCCCGGCCAGGCAGCTCTGGGGGAAGGCGAGGACGGAGCCGAGGGCCCACCCCGGTGGCCTTGTCCTCCCGGTTGGAGAAGGACGACAGCTGACTCTCCCTGCAGCTGCTGGGGCATCCATCATCCCGCGCGGGACGGAGGGGAACAATCGGCTCCCTGGGCTGAGCAGGGAGGGTTTCTGTGCCCGCGCGGGCAGGAAGGGGGGGGCAGGCAGTGCTTTTGGAAGAGGGACAGCCACGGGCAGGGGTGCATGCCAAGGCACGGGACCAACCGCTCCAGCTGTGCCCGCTCCCCGCGGTGGCAGGGCACAGACCCACACACAGACCCCCTGCCTGGTGATGTGGGGGGACATGAGCTGAGCCATGGGAAGGCACAGGAGAGGAGGAGGAGACGCCATGATGGTCGGGCACGGCTCTCCTCTCTGCCGGGCGTCCTTGTGGGGCTGGGTGCTGGGAGCCAGGGCTTGGGATGCTCGGGAATCTCGGGCAGCCCCAGCCCCACGGCGGGGCTCTCCCCTCCCGCAGCGAGTTTTAGAGCGGCGGTTCCTTCCCTCTGCGGCGCGGGTCGCTGCGGCCGAACGCTGACAGCGGGGTGCAGCCCCTCTCCTCCCCCCCGGCTCCTCTCCCTTGAGGTCCCCCAGCTGCCGGGGGCCAGCGCTTCACGCCCTGCCCGTGGCCCGGCCAGCCCGGCCGTGTAACCGAAGAAGGCACTAGGCTGCAAATGGCGTGTGGGGATTAGCCGGGACACAATCGGGGCCTGTGGAGGTGGGGGAGCACATGGCGGGCTGGGCTGGGCAGGGAGGCAGCGCGGGGGGCTGCTGTTAGTGCCGCCGGATCGCTCAAGATCTGTTCCGCACACTCTTCCCTCTCGGGAGATAATGCATAGCCTGATAAACCCCCTGCCAGGGCCCTTCCCCCTCTGAAATTTGGGCTGTTTTACACTATTCCATGGCATCGCAGCAAATAGGCGTTGTCAGGAGGAAATTGGTGCTTTCACAGATAAACAATTCCCTCCCATACCCGCATGTCTCAAACAGGAGGGATTTGTCTTTTCCCCGTGCTGCTCAGTCTCCAGCAAGACCTTCCAGGGGACTTTGTCTCCAAAGGGAAAAATCTCGGTGCTGTGCCATGAAATGGTGACTCCAGACGACAGTCCAGAGCCTTAAAGCTGTGGGACTTCTGCAGGTCACCAGTGGAAGGGGAGGGAGGGGAGGGCAGCGGGTGACGGCTGCCCCCGGGGCACGGCTGGATGGCTGCTGGCACAAAGTCATCCCAGCGCCGCGGTGTCACCACCCCTGCCACCTGCACCAAGGTGCTCCTGGTGACTTCCAGCTCCCCCGAAACGGGGCTGCAGTCACCCACATCCTCCCCCTCTGGCCCCACGGTGCCTGGGGTATGAAACCTTAACCCCCAGGCGTCCCCTCGCCCGGCAGCCTGCCCTCATCAGCACTTCCCTCTCCAAACCGAGATAGAAATAGTTGCAGCTCCGGACAGTTGATTATTTAAAGCTGTCGAGAGTGTTTAATTTAACCCTGGATTCATCATCCGCAGCTTGTTTCCATCCACTAGACACCCGCGCTCCCCCTCTCAGTGTAAACTCTGCCTCTGCCGAGCTCTTCACCTCCAGGCAGATTTGGGCAGGGGTTTACGGGCGGGGGCTGCGGCCCCGCTGCCTGTTTCCCCCCGTGTCCCCGCTCCGGCTGGCACAGCGAGGGATGCCCCCACGCCAGGGGCTGCGGGCACAGCCGGGTCGGGGAGCTGCTGCTGGGATTTCGGCCGTGCGTCAGGAGATGGAGGTGCCAACCCGCACCGCTGCCCGGGCACGGTGGCAGGGAGTGCCGAAGGCTTGGTGAAAGCATGATATACAAGGGGGAAGCCTTTCTTGTTGGACGTCATCCCTCTGACAATTTGTTCTTTCCTTGTCCACTGAGCCCCTCCAGCAAGATCCCTGCTTTTTCTCACCCTGCACCCAGCTCTGCCAGGGCTCTGGGTTCCTCGTGGGTGACTGCGGCTCCTGCCACCATCAAACCTTCCTTTGGCATTCCCGGGGTGAGAAAACGAAGCACTGGTACAGCCGAGCCGTACATAGGAGCGTGCACGCCTGCCCCATCGCCCCGGCGCCTGCTGCAGGCATGTGAAGCATCCCTAAAGCTTACCCTGCGGCCATGCGCGAGCGTGTCCCGGAGGCAGGAGCGGTGCCCTGCCTGCCATCCGCAGAATCCCGACCCACCCTGGCATCCCCTGGAGCTCCAGGTCATGAAAGGTTCCTCCCAGGGTCAGCTTTGCCCAAACCTAAGCCTAGCACAGGCCCTGCTCCATTTATAGAAAGCTGCAATTAGAGGCCAGCGTTTTCCCAAGACCGCCAGCGACCAAATGCACGCTGGCAAAGAAAAAATTTCCCTGTCAAATCCCAGGCACGTCCTTGCAATGACCCCCGGGACAGCAGCCCTCGCGCGGGGCACGGCTGTGAGTCGGCAGCGGGACGGCTCTGGGAGACTCCCCTGCAGCCGGCTGAGCGTGGGGAAGGGCTAAAATTGCCGGAGCATCCCTGGCACAGGAAAACTGCTCGTTCTCTCTGCCTGCTGGGAAGGTGTTTGTGGGGGAAGCGAGGGCAGCATTGCTTGACAGCAGGTCTCCAGTGTGCCTGGTGGGGTTCCTACCTGGGAACCCCCCACCTCCACAGTGAGTGTGTCAAGCAACGAGCAATTTAAACGCAGCTAAAGCCATCGTGTCAGAGGATTTGGTTTTTTTCCCCTAGGCAGTGGTTGCCCTGTCAAAAAGTCTTCCTGGGAAAGGGGTAGATGTGTTGAGAAAGCAGCCCCAATCCAAAGCGAGACAGAAGATGGCACAGCCTCCTCCCCGAGGTCACATCCAGATCCCAGGGTGGTGCCAGGTCTCCTGGGATGGGGGGAAAGCTCTGGAGCACAGCAGGTTGCGCTGGCCGGAGCGAGAGCAAGGCAGAGGCGAGGGCAGGGAAGGGGCAGGAGAGGGGCTGCCCTGGGGGGCTGCACCCCAGCCTCCGGCCACGGGCTGCTGCCTGCTCCCTGCCTGCCGGGAGGGAGAGAAACCCCAGCTCCGCAAGTCCAAAACCTCCTCCCGAAGCAGAGCCAAGCGCTCCTTCTTGTGGAAGGCAGAGACCAAGGCAGTAGGAAAGGCTCGGTCCCACCATCCTTCCTACACAGCCCTTTGCTGGGATGGCAGAAATCCCCTGCTCTTTGCGCCAAGAGCATCTGGTCAGGAATGAGCCAAAAAGCTCATTTTACATCTTTCAGCCACAGGGCTGGAAGAACTTAATATGCAGCAAGAGGGGGAGTTAGTCAGAGCTGCCGTTTAGGGACCGGGACACTTATAAGCAGGGAAAAAAAAAGCATCTAAATTGCCTGAATTAATTGCTGAGCGCTGCCAGGCCAGCCTTGCTGCCCACAGGAGGTGTGGGAGCTGGCGGACGGGGCTGTGAAACCCTGTACGCCTCTGAGGGGGTGTCAATGTAAGAGAGTCCCTCCAGCCTGCAGCGTCCCGGAGCCAGCGGATGCTGGTGGCCTTGGAGAGGTCTGTGGTGACCAGGCAATTTGCAGAGCTAGCGGCCAGAGTGACGTGTCATGTACACACGCAGCTGCAGCTGACGCTGGAAGGGTCACAAAAGCGGCATTTGGGGATGACACTCCAAAACATCAATTCTCCCTTGAGTAAGAGGGACAAGATTTAACCCCAAGCAGAGGTGAGATGAATATTTGGGATCCTCACCAGGCTCTGGCCAGGCACTGGGGTCCGAGCAGCTATTTAGCAGAGGATGCCCAAGCTTTGAGAGCCTGTTGGAGAGTGTTCCCACTCCCCAAGCACTCCTTGCCTCTTCCCTCACACCAGTCACCTCCAGGATGCTCAAATCCAAGCGCTCCTGAGTATTCCGTGCCATGGGCACACCGGCATCGCGCCCCACACCTCCCCTGGGCAGGCTGTAATAGCCGGTCTTCTGAAGTCCCTGCTGCTCCTGGGTGGCAGCCCGTTAGCGGGTCTTCCAGCCACAGCTGCCTTTCCCAGTAGCCAAACTGGCCCTGTGACCACCAACTGCCCTGCCAGCTCCAGGAGATGGAGGGTTGCAGGGTGTCCCAGCTGGGACCGGCATGTCTCACGGCAATGGAGGTGTTCAGAAATCCTCCTCACCCTACCAGAACCGTCCACAACCGCTGAGGCTGCGAGGACAGCCCAGCCAGCGAGACGCCCACCTCCTTGGTCCCCTGCTTGCCCTCCCAGCTGGGCTGGTTCAGGCTGCGTGAGCTCCTCAAGACAAGCCTTGTCTCCCCCCGAGGGAGGGGTGGCCCCGGCCCCCGGCAGCCCGCAAGTGCTGCGCGCAGATAAACGCTCCCCAGGCGCTGGCGGCGGGTGCTGCGGGGTCCCCAGCCCCGGCCCCCCACGCCGAGCTCGCGGGGGCTGCGACCTCCCCTGCCCGGCAGCAGCAGGCTGCATGGCGGCCACGGCTCATTTTGCAGCGCTGCAGGGGGCTGGCCACTTGCTCTTGGTGGCCCCTCTCCACCAGGCAGCTGGCCTAAGGTCTTCAGGGGGGGACAAGCTGCCTGCAGACCTGCTGAGACATCACTTGGGGTCCCTCCAGCACCCTCCCCAGCCAGGGGATGGTGGGACAGGGGTCCCGACCCCAATACAGCCCGCAGCGGTGCAACCTTCTCCCTTCTCTGCTTGCAGCGGGCGGCGGAGGCGGTGTCTCGGGGCTGGACCATGGTGCTGTGAAGGCAAACGACCCCCTCCCCAGCTGCTGGGCACCAGGATGCAGGCTGCCCCCAGCCACCAGCTGCCCCTCGCCGCACTCCTCCTCTGCCTCCTCCTGCAGCAGCCGGGCAGCAGCAAGGCATGGAAGCAGCATGCCCCGCGCCTTCGCCTCGCCTACAAAGGTAAGATTTCCTTGGATTTCCTTGGGGTCTGCGCCTTCCTTGGAAGGGCTGGGAGAGCATCTTGCAGCCAGGGAGTGAAGGGGGCGGCCAAGGCTTGGGGGAGTCCCGCTGTTGTGGCTGCAACATCTCCATACATTGGGTCCTCGGGATGTTTCATGGCTGCAACACCCAGCGCAGCTTCTGAGGATGCTGCACCGGCGCCGCTGGCATCAGGGAAGGGGGCTGAGCAGGGACCACCCTGCCCTGGTTCAGCGCAACGCCGGGACCAGCAGGGATGTCTCCTTCTGCTCAGACTCCCTCTGGGCACCTGACGGTGTGTCCTGGGCTGGAGCTGACCTGGCCAGCCCCAGGTCTTCATGCTCACAGTGCAATGGGGACACCAAGCCCTAGAAAGGGCTGCTGTCCCCTTCCTCTGCCCCCCACCAGCACAGTCCTGCCCAAACTCAGCCCTTCTGCCCTTACCCCTCCTTTCCTGCCGCCGAGAGGCTGATCCGTTGTACAGATCATTTCCCCGCGGCGCTTTCCCCTTCCCCCCTGCATCTGTCTGGTCTGTTTAGATTATGAGCTCTTCAGGGGAGGCACAGCTTGCTCTTCTTGTGCCTGATGCAAAGTGGGGGGCCTCCTCTCCATCGTCTGAAGATGCCACAGGAGCAGACTGGCAGGTAGCACAGAACACACCCCAGCAGGGAAGTGCAAAAGGGGAGAGTCTTTAGGGAAAAGCCCTCTGAAAGGGAATGACCTGAGCGGTTAGAGCAGAACCCCACTAGCCCAACAGCTGGTCTCCCTGCGCTGTGGACTTGGCCAATTTACCTGCTTTCAGCTTCTCCTATGTGAAAAAGAGCAAGTTGCTTTGAAGGACAGACAGCTCGGCGCACCCCTGGTGCTGCCCTGGCCCTGGCAGTCGGCACGGCTCAACCAGCCCTTCTCCACACCGGAGAGGTGGCAGCGCAGCTTTCCCATGGGCATCGCGCTCGAAGCGCTGGGACCATCCTCATGGCCTGCTCCATCGCCCTGAGAAGCTGCTCTCTGGGCAGTGGCCACCAGCAACGTGGAAGATGCCCCCTGCTTGTGGCTGGAGAGAGCTGGACCTGACAGGGATGCAGGATATCCCTGTGGGGAGATGGCCCCAGCTGATAGCCCAGCTCGGAAATGCGGGACAGGTTCTGCCTTTCCTTGGAGCCGGAGCAGGCAGAGCAGGGCTGCTGGGGCAGCAGGAGTGCAGAGGGAACGCTGACTTCAAAGCCCCAGAGTGTGCTGGGGCCAGACATGCCAAAAGCCCTCCAGTCTTGGGCAGAGGCAGAAGAGGAAGCTCCCAGCATCAGGAGGGCTCAAGGACAATGCGAACAATGGCAGGGGATGTGACTCACGGACAGCACGGGGCAGGTTCAAGGACACAATGCCTTGAGAAGTTAAGGTTTAAAAACCCCTTTAAAAAAATTTTTAAAAAAATAAAAGGAGGTCTTTGAGTGTCCGTCCGCTCCAGAGCCTACAGGATCAGCCTTGCCCTCAGATCTCAGCATGGGGGAGGCAGGCAGAGCCCTCGGAGGGGCGGAGGGGAGAAGATGCAAACAGGCTCGCAAGAAGGAAATGACAGCACCGAAGGCTGGGAGAGCAAAGGAAGGATGGGGCATGGGGCACGGGGCCAGGAACAACAGCGGCGGCTTCCCACCCTGCCGGGGAGGCGAGGAGGAGGTTTATAATAGCGAGCCGGCAATCGCGGCCGCACAAGGGGCAGCCTCCGGGTACGCTGGGTCAGGCTGGGTCAGCCCCGAGGCTGCCCGGAGCTGCGCCCCGCTGTTTTCTGTGGGCATGCAGCAGTGCAGCCGCGCGGTGAAACCACAGCACGCCTCCCAGATCCTCTTACTGTAACAATCCGGGGCAGGCAGAGCTAGGAGTTGGGCGAATGGTTCTTCTGCCAGCCTTTGATCCGCAGCCAGCCCAGCAGGGCACGACCCAGAACCCATCACCACGCGGCGAGCGCTCGGGAGCGCAGGAGGCTGGTCGGGTCCCTGGTTATCGGCACCGAAAGCTGCGCTGGCACGTCTCTTATCAGCCGACGGCAGCGAGGGGATGGAGCCCTATTCAGCGCCAAGCTTCCCCTGGGCTTCAGGGATCTCCTCCAGGGTCTGCCCCCTCTGACGGCTGCGGGAAGGGGAGAGCAGAGCCCCCCCGGCACAGCCGGGCTGTGACCCCAGGAAGCCCGGGGTCGCCCTGCGCTGAGGATGCCGTGGCTGAGGGGCAGGCGGAGGTGATGGATGGGACAAGGCGGTTACAGTGGCCCCCACAATAAAGAAAAACACCGTGGCCTTGGGAGATAATGAATACAAAGGAGAGGATGTTTCTCCGGGCTCGGCCATCGGTTTAGCCACCCGGCAGCTGCTGCGAACACCGCCTGGGTCCCTGCCTTAAGGGTCGGGGTTTGGATGAGATGCCTCGTGCGTATAGCTGGGCTGGGGGCAAGGAGAGGCTGGTTTGTGTGCAGCGGCTTCCTGCGTACGGGGTCTGGATCCACAGCATGTGACATCCCCTTGGTGAGGGAGCAGGACGGCACCGCAGAGCCAGGCTGAGCCCTTCGTGGTCGTTGATGCTGCCAGAGGTCTCATGGTGCACGTGCAGGGCAGTGGGTCCTTCCCGGGTCCTCCCACGTGCTGTCACAGCAGCAGGGAGGGCTCCGCCATCATCCTGCCCAACCTTGTCCTCAGATGGGACCGGGGCAGGTCAGAGAGCGACCAGTGGGTGAGGTTCTCTGGGATCAGCCTTGCCCCCATCCGCTAAATTACACCCCTATGCTGGGTGAAGCTTTGACCTTCCCTCCCCCCCCAATCCCAATCCCTAGCACCCTGCCCAACATTTCCCCCTGGATCCAGCAGGTCCCAGGAGCATTGGCAGACATGGGAGGGTGGGCAATGCACAGCAGCCTGCTGGGGACCCAGCCGTGACAATGGCCCGCCGGCAGGGACAGGAATTCAGCTGTTAATCACATTTAGCTGGTGGGAAATGGCTTGGAAATCTGCCCCCCTCCCGTACCCGTGGCACCCCTTGGGAACCTGAGGGACAGTGGGGAGTGAAGTGGGGCTGGGCACAATTTTTGTGGGAGCAGGAGGAGGGCCAGGAGCTCCCCAGCTCCACAGGTGGGGAGAGGGAGATTTGTGTCCCACAGTAACCGGAGCTCTCATCCTGGAGGAAGGGGAGAAGGAAACGCTGGCTGGGAGTGAGCCTGGTGCTGCGGTGGCGTGGATCCGGGCAGGGACCCCTGCCTGCAGCCCAGCAGGTCTTTCCCTGCCGGGATGAGCGGACGTCAGTGGCGTTTCCAGCTCGCAGGCACTGGCCCCACTTCCCCTCTGCCCTGGAAACGGGGTGGAAGGAAGAGAGACGCAACCTCCTGGGGCAGCTGGTCCCCTTTGAACAGCGCCGTGCCCGTCCCCACGTACGCCCCACCTGCGCCCGGGGCCGCACGGCCGCCCACGCTCCCATCCATCCGGCCAGCACCCGCTCCCCTTGACGGCTTCCCTCCCTCCGTTCCTGGCACACCGCTTCAATCCACATGATTTTGGGTAATTTCTCACCCTCTTACAGACCACCCCGTCTTTCCAGCCGCACTCCACCTCCCTCCAGTCCCCATCCAGCAGCAGCCCATCTTCCAACTCCCCTTCCCACGGCCGTGTTTTTGCACCGTTCCCTGAACAGCACCAAGGCTGCCGAGAGCAGCCTTGCCGGCACAGCCAGCCTTCACCCTCTGCCTAGCCGGATCCGGCCACTCCTGAAGAGGAAAGAGATGCGTTATGATTTCTGGAAGCTCTAAGGTCCGCCTTGGTGCCGGTCTCCCATGCCTTGATCCCTGGGAGCAGGCGTTTTTGCCGGGGCGGCAGCTGCTGTGACCCTTTGCACGCCCGGTGCAGCAGCCGCCCCTGCCACGCTGCGGGATGCTGGTGCCGGCAGCCAGCCCCAAAACCTGGCGCTGCACGTCACGGACCGACGCGGGCCCCGGGGATGTTGTTTCAGGAGTGGTTAACCAAGAGACAAGAGCTTATTGTCTCGCTCTCTCACACCCACATGCCCACAACTGTGCCGGAGGGGCCACACCGGCCGCCCCCGGGGTCCTGCACATGAGGAGCTACAGGCTGAGCAGCAGAACCTTTCCCGCTGCCCTGCCATGTCCATGGCGGGGTCCATGGGGCACTTTCCCCCTCAGCAAGGCGACCCTTCCGTCCAGGAGTGCCAAAGGGGTGCTCTTAAGAGCCCTTTCCCTGAGGCAGTCTAACGCTGGGTCTAGGATTGGGAAGGGAGTGGGGGAAAAATGTGGGGTGGCAGAAGCAGGGTCAGAACAGCACCACAGACACAGATGGGGACTTCCCTCACAAGCTCCTTGGGCCAGGGACTGGCCATCCATCCGTCTGTCTGTTCCGGTGCGCCCATCCACCCATCCGTCTCTCTGTCCCGGTGCCCGGGGTAGAGCCCAGCAGCCAACAGACACTTCACAGACCAAAATGGTCAGGGGCAGATGGCGGAGACACTTGTCCAGGCTGGGCTGTGGTGGCTGTGTTTCCATACAGCCTTTCCTTGGATGCTTTGCCCCAGCAAACAGCCAAAATTGGGGCACCGCAGGTGGTGTTTTTCTGCTAAGGCAGTGGCAGGGAAGTTGGGTTCCCGCAGGGCAGGGGAGGGAAGGCAGAGCTGTCCCGGAGAGGAGCGTGGGGTCTCCGGCTGCTGGCTGTGTCGCTCAGGATGGGTTTCTCTTTCTCCCACCTTGTGCTCCTCAGATCTGCTGAAATCCAACAGCTCACGCCTCTTGCTGGCCTCGGGGGACGGGCTGGATTTCCAAGCCCTCTTGGTGGATGAAGACAGGGCCTGGCTGATGGTGGGAGCAAAAAACCACATCTTCCTGCTCCACCTGGACCATCCCAGCAGAGAGCCTGAGAAGGTCAGTGCCGGGAGGAGGGCGTGAGCGTGACCCTGGCCAGGCTGGGCCCTTCCTCCGCGGAGCCGCTCCTCGTTCCCGTGCTGGGGCGTGGAGGTGGATGTGCTCCCGGCTGGGCTGGTGCAACATCACCAGGGACACATTTACACCAGGATGTCTCAATCAGTGGGGTCAACCCATCCCCGGTGGTGTTGAGCCCTGCAGGGACAGGGTGACGCCAGGAAGGGACGAGGGCTGAGAGAGGAGACCTGGGTGGACCCTGGGCAGAAGTGGAAGGGCAGTGCCCGGAGCGCTGTCATCACACCTAGTCCCTGCTGCTGCTGCAAGAACTCAAACAACTCCGGCAGCGAGTCCACTAATGTCATCCCAAGACATCCTGCTGGCAGGGTGCGCGGCTCAAGCCCGACAAAAGGAAAGCCCATTACGGCGCTGCAGCCTGGTGTTCCCATGGGCTGGGATCCAGGAGAGCCTGCCCACCGACTGGGTGTGCCGTGGCCCACCCAGGCTCTGTCCCCACGCCAGCTTCGCTCTGAGCCTATTTGGCGGGCTGCCTGCGGAGCTTGGCCAGGCCCCGGGGACCCAGGGGGGTGTCAGACCCGTTGCGGAGCAGCCCCGTGTCCTCACCGTGAACATGGTGAGGCAGCAGCTTTTGGCCGAGCCCGTTCCCACCGGTGCCCGCGGGAGCCAGCTGAGCTGGGTGGGTGAAGCAAAGCAGGGGCCGCATCAGTGGGGTCTCTGTGTTGCAGATTTTCTGGACAGCCTCCAGGGAGCAGGTTGAGCATTGCCAGCTGGCAGGGAAGAACGTGGAGGTAAGCAGGTCTGGCAGCTTTTTGCAGTTCGCCATGGGTATTAAACACCCACATCACCCCAAAAGGGAGCATGGGGTCTGCCTAAGACCAGGGTGTCGAGAGAGCGGGAGTTAAGCTCAGCATGCCAACTGCTGGGGCAGGATCTGGCCAGAATCCCGCATCCCGAGCAGACGCACCGTGGGGCTGGGCACGAGTGCCCAGACCTGGGCTCAGCCCACTGACAAACGTCTCCCCTCGAGCAGACGGAGTGTGCCAACTTCATCCGCCTCCTTCAGCCCTTCAACAGGAGCCACGTGTTTGCCTGCGGGACCGGCTCCTACCAACCCGTCTGTGCCTTCATCCAGCTGGGAGCCAGAGGGAAGGTGAGGGACACCCGGGCCAGCCGTGTACCCAGTGCAGAAGGTGGCAAGAGAGACCCCAGCAGCGAGCAGGGGGTAGAGGAGCCCTGGAGCCTGGGGAGGGTGGCCAGCCAGCCTGGCGCAGTCCCTGCCACCTGCACAGCCTTGGCGAGAAGCAGCCCCGGCTTGGCAGTGCCAGGGTGCCCCATGGGGACAGGATTGGGTCCTGGCAACCCCCTTGAGGGACCTCCTCACGGCAGAGCCAAGCACACCGGCCTCCTTCCCACTCTTTTCCGCATGCCCAGCTTGTCTCCAGCCTCCCCCCGGGCTGACATCTCTTCTTTGGCTCTGGCAGGGTCCCGGGGCTCCCTCCATGCGGTTGGTGACCCACTCCTTGGAATCGGGGCGAGGACGGTGCCCATACAGCCCCCACGAACCCTTCACAGGGCTCCTCATCGGTAAGTGGGAGCAGGGAGCAGAGGCCATGCGGGAAGGTGGGAATGGCACCCCAACCCACCCACGCCCCCTCCAACCCCGCAGGTGGGGAGCTGTATTCGGGCACCTCCAGTGACTTCATGGGCAGCAGCGCTGCCTTCTTCCGCACCTGGGTCCATGGGGCTGAGCAGAGCTACATCCGGACGGAGCAGAACCAGGACCACTGGCTGCACGGTAGGAGCGGGTGGACCCGTGGGGTGCGGGGGCCTCTCCTGCCCGCTGCTGAGAGGCTGGGGCCAGCACTGGGGCCAGAGCTCAGTGGTCTGGCCCCCTTCCCCTCGCCGGGGGGAGGCACTGATGGAGCTTCTGGTGGGAGCCATGCTCCAGCATGCACTCTGCAGCATCACCACCAGGAATGGGGTTCTGCCTTGGGGGCAGCAGGGTCCCCATGGGGCACCCTGCATACCTCCAGCATCTCACACTGCTCCCAGGGGCTTCCAAGGGCAGTACAAGAGGGTCGGGTCAGGGCACAGAGCCATGTCGTGCTGCTCCTTCCCCCTGCAGAGCCCGCGTTTGTAGGCACCTACGCCATCCCTGATACCTACAACCCACACGATGACAAGGTCTACATCTTCTTCCGGGAGACGGCCATGGAAGCTGGGCAGTGGGAGAGGCGGCAAATCCACGCCAGGGTGGCCCGGGTCTGCAAGGTCAGTCGCCAGAGGTCGGCATGCCGTGGCAGGGTGCCCCACCACAGGGGGACCACCACCTCTTCTGGGCCATGGGGCATCCCAAGCAGGGTCCAACACAAGGCGTGGGGTTGTCACCGCACCCCCACCACAGATCAGAGGGCTCAGGGCTGGGGGTGTCCCGCTGCGGGGACCGAGGAACGCGTGGCGGTAGGGGAGGCTCGGAGAGGCTGGGCTGAGCCCGGCTCTTGGTGCCCGGCAGAATGACGTCGGAGGAAAGCGCAGCCTCATCAACCGCTGGAGCACGTTCCTCAAGGCCCGCCTGGTGTGCTCCATCCCCGGGCCCCAGGGCACCGAGACCCACTTCGACCAGCTGGGTGAGCGCGCAGTCCAGTCCGCGGCTGGGAGCAGCACTGCTCTGCCACGGCTGCTCCTTCCAGTACGCCCAGGGAGGTGGGCATGGCGTCGAGGACGCCCGCCTGCATCCCCTGGACCAGCCCCCAGGTGCCTCACCCCCAGCCCTCTCTCTGCAGAGGATGTTTTCCTCCTGCGCACCCGGGACCCCCAGAACCCCCTCGTCTTCGGCCTCTTCACGGTTTCCAGGTGAGTGTCGGGCTGGCTCAGTCCCTGCCTGGGGCAGTCCAGCCCCCCCAGCTCCTCACCAGCGCTGCCCCCCGGGGAGCCCTGGGAGGGGGGAAAGGGGCAGAACCAGCGCCCAGCTGGGAGAGGAAGGACCCCCGGCTATTTCACTGCTTTCCCTGCTGCTGCCTCACCAGCCCGTCTGCCAAACCACCAGGTTTGGCATCGGCACAGCCAGTGGTCCCCCAGGCTGGACTGGCCGTGCCAAAGGGATTCCTGTCACGCCCTGGGTGCTGCACGTGACTCCTGGGCTGGCAGGGGACAGTGTGGGCTCAGGGGCACGGGTGTGCACGTGCCCGGTCGCCGCGGAGCGGCAGGGACACTGACAGCCCCGCGCTCGCCCCCGCAGTGGTGTCTTCAGCGGCTCCGCCGTCTGCGTCTACTCCATGGCTGCCGTGAGAGCTGCCTTCAGCGGCCCCTTTGCACACAAGGAGGGATTCGACTATCGCTGGGTGGAATACAAAGGCCGTGTCCCTTATCCCCGTCCCGGCACGGTAAGGGGCTGGGGAGCAGGGCTGGGGGGAGCAGGATGGGCTGGTCTGGCCCTCGCGCGGCGCCCCCCCACCCCTGTGTTGTCATGCAGTGCCCCAGCGAGACGTACGACCCCGTCCTGCAGTCCACCAAGGACTTCCCCGACGAGGTGATCAGCTTCATGCGCACCCACCAGCTGATGTGGGAGCCCGTGTACCCGCAGGGCCGCCAGCCCGTCCTGGTGAGGGTCAACGTACCTTACCGGCTGCGGCGGCTGCTGGTGCACAGGCTGGAGATGGAGAGGGGGCACTACGACGTGCTCTTCCTCAGCACAGGTGGGAGCTCGCCCCGGCCTTGGGGACGCTGTCACCGCAGTGCAGCTCGCGCGGCACGCCGGTCCTGCTGGCTGGGGTGGCTCCCAGCCCTGAGAGCTCCTTCTCCCGCTGCCTTCACAGATGAAGGTAAAGTCCTGAAGGTGGGGCTGGCCGGAGGGGTGAGCCGCGGCACCGAGGTGATCAGCCTGGAGGAGATGAGCGTCACCAAGGTATGGGGGTCCAGGCCGGGGCTGGACAACGCAGCCACCCACCGCCCTGCGGCTCCCTCCTTGCAAGCTCCTGCAGCAAGTCACCGTCCTCTGTTTGGGAGGTCTCTCACCTCGCTGCTGGTGGCTCCCACTCGGGGGCTCAGACCGGCGGGCGATGCCGGTAGCTGGGAGGGGAGCCAGAGGGACGGCAGCCAAGTCATCTCCCAGCTCCCCATCCAGTCCCTAGAGGGGATGGAGGTGTCACACTGGAGCCCAAACTAAAACTACAGTGGAGCTGTGGCCAGGGAGCCGGTCCCAGCGCCTCTGGCAGGCTAGGGCAGCCAGGAGGGACCGACACAGCTGCCTTCTCCCCTCCAGGTGCCTGCTCCCATCCTGGACATGAAGTTATCACCAAAACGGGTGAGTCCCCCCTCCTGCTTCTTCCCAAAGCAGCCGAGGGACAGGGCACAGAGGGCAGCTGGCCCCAGCCCCTCCGCCCGGGTCCCCAGGGCTTGCACATTTGGGGAATGGGCCCCTGCCAGGGCAGCCTGGGGGGGTGGCAGGCTCTGCCCCCCACTCCCCGTGTCTCCCGGTGCCCCCACCCCAGCACGGGGCAGGGAGCTCTGTTCCCAGCTAGCCCCAGTCTCCAGCTGGGGCTACTGATGGCCACTCTTCTGCTTGCCCGAGCAGCAGGAGCTGTTTGTGAGCAGCACCCACGGGCTGCTCCAGCTCTCCCTGTACCGCTGCGAGCTCTACGGCAAAACCTGCACCGACTGCTGCCTGGCCAGGGACCCCTACTGCACCTGGGACGGCAAGACCTGCGCCCCCCACCTGCTCACCGAGAAGAGGTGAGCATCCCCCCGGGCCAGCCCCGCTGTCCCCCTGCAAAGGGATGGTGTTTGGAGCAGGGAAGGGCAAGCCACCTGCCCCGCGGCTCTATCCATCAGTCCAGACCCCTACTGCCACCCTGCCCGCCTGTCCTCCAGCCCTCCCCTGTCCCCCCCCTTCTCCCTGGGCACTCTGCTGTGGAGGGGTCCCACAGCCCGGGGAGAGTGCCACCCCACTGCCCTGCCCGCTGTCCCACAGGCGTGCCCGCTGCCAGGACGTGCTGAAGTCTGACCTGCTCAGCCAGTGCCAGGAGGCTGCAGAGGGTGAGCTGGATGTCCCTGTGCTGGCTGCTCCCTGCTGCCCTCCCTCCTCGCCTGTCACACGGCTCCCGCACAGGGTACTCACTCCTTCTTCCCCTGTCCCATCCCTCGCACAGGGACCGCTGCCACGGAGAAGCTGGTTTTTGGGGTGGAGAAGAACTCAACCTTCCTCGAGTGCCTGGCGCGCTCCCCGCAGACCACCGTCCGGTGGCTGGTGCAGCGCGGCGAGGAGACGGGCCTGAGCGAGGTAGAGGGGACAGGGCGGCGGGGACGAGGCGTGGGGGTGGCTTGGTCCCCCGGGGCTGACCCACAGTGGGTGCTCTGCCTTTGCCCCAGGTGAGGAACAATGGCCACTTCTCCGTGCTGGAGCAAGGGCTGCTGATCCGCCAGCTGGCGAGGGAGGACACGGGCACCTACGAGTGCCAGGCGGTGGAGCGCTCCTTCTCCCGTCCCCTCACCCGGTACAGCCTCCGCGTCATCGGGCAGGAGGCCATGGAGGTGCCACCATACAAACGGAGCAAAGGGGCTGAGCTGGGAGGGACCCACCAGAGCCCCCGGCCCCGCATTGACCTGCACCCCGGCTACAAGGGCTTCCCGCGGGCCCTGGGAGCACCGGGCACCAGCCTGGATGTCTACTGCAACGCCCTGCGGCAGCAGGAAAGGCAGCGGCAGAAAGCCTGGCACCAGAAGTGGCAGCACCCGTCACCCGACAGCAAGAATGGCCGGGTGCGGAGGCACCCCCAGCCCCTCTGAGGGGGCAGAGGGAGCCGGGGCCGCCCACAAGCTCCCGTCTCCGTCTCTCCAGGGCCCTTCTCGCACGCCGGCATCAGCTCCGAGACACCTCTCAGCTTCCCGTGCAGAAACGCCTCGCTGTTACTACCTCAAACCCTGCCAGTCCCCGCTGCATCGCCGGGCGCCCCGCGGGGCGAGGGCACGCAGCCCACACCGGCTCTCCGAGACTCAAAGCTATTTACACCCTGCAGAATATTTATTCTCCTTGTTTTCCCCTGGCCCTTCATGACGATCATTATCAGCAGCATTAATAAGCAGAGAGAAGGGAAACAGCCAGCTCTCACAAATGGTTCCCTGACACCCGGCAGCACCCGTGGACGTCCGTGCACCCAGTCTCCCTCTCCTCCGGAGGCGGTGGGCTCCTCGCTGCAACCCCAACAGCACGGTGCCCCGGCACGGTGCTCACCCGGGCGGCTGTGGAGGTGCCAGCAGAGCCCAAATGCCGCTGGAGGCAGCGGGGCACAGCTGCTCGCGGAGCCCGGGCTCCAGCAGCGGGGCACCGGGGGTCTGCAGAGATGCCCGTGCACAGCCCAGCTCTGATTCCCTTCAAACCACACCACAGTTTTAAAATTTTGACTTTCATATTACCAAAAAAAAAAACCAAACCCCACAAAAAACCCCCACAACAGGCAGTTATACCAACTTACAATTTATTATTTTTTTAAAAAATGACATGAAACACAAGTAAAAATAAATACATCATATAAACAACAAATTGTTCAAAGTCTCTGTTCTGGGAGACCAGGCGAGCACATCCCATTCGACAGAGAGAAGAGGGAAGCACATGATCATGCGTGGGGCCAACCGACCGACCCACCCTGCTAGCGATACTCCTCTTTCCAACCACAAAAAGACAGGCCACAAACTAAGGCGGTAGTAAAAAAGCAAAAGGGGGGGGAAAAAAACCCAAAAAACCAAAAAACAAAAGAAGAAAAAAAAAAGAACCCCAAAACAACAGAAAAACCCAAAATGAGACTCAGCGATGGATTCCTCCATGCTCCCGTGGATCTGCCAGAGACTCCAGCCGCGAGCCAGGTGCCACCAAGGTGGGAGGCACCAAGCAGCAGCGCAGCGGCGGGCAGTGGTGGCGGTCGGGGGGGCAGCAGGGGTTGCTCTCCCTCGCTTGCACCGCCGTCCCCTGGAAGGGAGTGCTTGCCAGGAGCCATCATCTCACTGCCATCTACCTGGACTACATTCCCCTTTTAACNCCAAGACTGGAATCACAAAATTCATCCCAGAGTGGCGAGAAACACCGGTTGTGAAGGTATTCGCTGTACTTGTCCCTCTTGGCCCGGAAGCCATCCACAACCCAACAGCAATTCTCTTGCATTCCGCCATTGCTGACATCATTAAGCCAAATATACATCATTTCTAGCAAAGTCCCGTGGAAATCCCGTCCTTTGCTTGCCGGAATATTTGCTTTCTGTGAGTACCCGCATTCACCCCACCAACCTCCCAGGCATTCTGGGGGGGGGCAAACATACGGCAGATCCTCCATGGGCCAGGCTGGGCTGCGTTGCCCCCACCCCGCAGCCCCCCACAGGACCACTGAGACCAGGGCATGCAGCAGCCACAGCCCTCCCTGTGCCACCGCGTCCCACACCTGTACCCAGCCTCCACCCGCCTGTCCCCAGGAACAGAATTCCCCACCTAAGGGAAGAGCTGAGGGCTGGGTGCCGAGGCAGAGGGCAGCTCTGCCCCGGCCTCAGGGCTGCACTCAAAATCTTCTTTAGTGTCCAAAAACCTCAGCGGAGACTCCTGCACTGCTGTCCTCAGCGTCACCCGCAGCCCCGCCACCAACTGGCAGCTGCTTCCATCCGGTCATTTGGAGACAGAAATTCAGCAGCAAAAGAAAAAATTAACCCGTGCAGGGAAAGCCCCCCCTCCCCGTTGCAGGCTCGGAAGAACAGAGGTGGGACCCTCCGCAGCAGAACCGTGTGCTGAAGAGGAGGAAAGTCTGGGGAGGGGGAGTCCCACAGGAGAGGAGTTTTAGGGCTCCAAGGTATCCCCCTACTCAGAAAGCCCCCGGTTAACCCGCACACCCTGGCAGCTTCTGTGGGGTGGAGGAAATCCTTCCCACAGCGCCCTGGAAGAGCAGGTGCCTCCGGTGGCCTTGGAGCAGCCCCAGTGGCTGCCAGCCCTGGTGGTAGCCCCGCGGTTGGGGTGTCACGGCTACCTGCCACCACCTCTCAGCCAAGGCGCTGACGGGGCTCAGGGGACCCAGCCCCTCATTAAGGGGGTGCTCAGGGCTGGCGGGGGGGGGCAGAGAGGCGCCACATCGTCCCACTGTGCTCAGGGAGGGCGGCTGGGGCTCCTCTCGGGTACCTGCGGAGCAGGGACACCGTGCTGTGGGTGCCCCGATCCCCGATGCCAGCAAGAGGAAGCCCCTCGCAACTGGTGGCATCCGGGAGCAGCTGCACCACGGGAGGGCAGCGAGGGGTCTCCAAGCCGCCGTGGCCGTGCCGGAGCTGGGAGAGCCCTCACATCCTCGCCCTGGTGCCGGGAGGTTAATGCATGGCCCACGTGCCCTGCGGCAGCGGAGCACCGGCTGCCTCCAGCTCCTACGGCCACAGGGCTTGGGCTATGCCGGGCAGCCCTGGGGGCACATCTGAGAGCAGCACGGGGATGCTCCGGGTGCGCTCCCAGCGAGGCAAGGAGCAGAGACAATGGCGTGCAGCCACAGGTACCAAGTCAGAGCCGCAGCGCCAACTGCCCCCAGCCCCATCTTCATGCCTCGTCCCAGCACAGAGCCGGAGAAAAACCCAGTTCAGAGAGGACTCGGGAGGGTCCCTGGGATGAACCCCACTACCCTGACCACCACCAGTGAGGACCACGGCCAGGCGCTGGCGAGGGTCTGCTCACGCTCTGGCCTCCCCCCCTCCCGCACCCGCAGGTCTCAACGCTTGCTACTCTGGACAAGGAAAGCCCTTGCCTAGGTCCATTCCCCAAATCCACCAGAAAACTGACAGCCTCACAGGGATGCAACGGACATCTGGGCAAGCTCATCATACAATCAGTGTCACAGGGTTGCGCATGAGGCGGACACACAGAGCACAGGAGGGCATGACTCACAGACGCAGCACTGTCAAGTCTTTGGAGAAACTTGCATGAACACCATCAGTTAATTTGCTTTGTTACTTTTGTGGGGGGGTTTGATTTTTATTTCCATGGTGCATCCAAAGACAAGTTGTCCAGCAGTTTGCTCAGAACCCCTCGGTTTTCAACTCCTAGGATATGTTAAAGAAGAAAGCACTATTTTAATGTTTGTTTTTTTAAAAAAAATAATTAAAATAATTTGCATAGCTAAACTGTTGATCTAAGGCTTCTATGAATGGTGTGGTTATGTTTGACAGACAATGTCCATTAAACAGAGAAAGACACTAGGAAAAGCCCCGTAACATTTTTTATTATGTTTTTGTAACACACGCGTGCATACACACCCCTCTCTCTCTCTCTCAGGAAGGGAGGTCCCCAGCTTCCAGCACCCTTTTGATGGAGGATGTCAGGTCATCCTGCCCTTTCCTACACCCAGTTGGTCCCAGCAAACTCCAGCGACTGCACCTTCCCCGGCCAAGGACTACCCCTACAAGCTACCACTGCTCCAAGGTCCCAGCCACGCTCCAGGCACGTCCCACACAGGCGAGCGCATCTCCTGCCTGGTGACACCCAGATGCGACACGGAGGTTCCTGGATTTCAAGTCTCCATCCTAACGCGTTCACACACGGGGTCACACACACGCACAACGCACACCCAGCCTCTCCTCAGGAGCCCTGGCACCGAGGCGAGCAGCCAGCGCGTTCGCCGTCGGGGCTGGGGCCAGCCTCCGCAGAGGCGTGTGGCAGAGCAGGGCTGGGCTGAGCGTCGCTCCCCGCGTGGGGAAAGGCGATTCCCCGGCAGGAATTCAGCCTTCCCAGCTCTGCACACCTCTAAGCCCTCTTCCTCACCGGGAATTAGTACAGGCGGCTTCTACACACGCTCCTCCACCTGCCCCAACATGACCAGAGGGCTCCATCCTCCCTCCAGCTGCCGGAGAACACCTGGAGCAGCTCCTCCCTGCTTTAGCACGATCCCCCTCTGGGGCACATCCAGCCAACGCCACTCGGATCAGCTACAGGCAACCTCCCCAGCTAGTCCTGCTTCTAGACTATGCTTTTGTCAACCAGCTGCTTCTCCCCACACAGACAACCCAACAAGCAACCACTGCATGATGGAGGCCAGCATTTTATTTTTTTTAATACGGAAATTAATTTAAAAGTAGAAAGAAAGAGTCCCCCAAACAATAAATATTACGCCTTCATGAAATAAATTAATGTAGAGATTCTGTGCAGGGGGAAGTTGCTCCAATCACAGATTCAACAGCAACCAGCACTGGGTCCAGCGTCCCCTCCCAACCTTCTCCACTGCCTGGCGCTGTTCAGAAGGAGCAGCCAGCCCACCTACCCCTGGATCTGGGGGGCCACAGCAGGGCGAGATGTAGCCTTCACGCAGCCTGGCAGGACCACAGAGCCGGGGAAGTCACCAGGATTCCCCTCCAACAGCCACCGAGATGCGTGGGATCGCTCCACTCATCTGGCACGCAGAGCTGGCATCAGAACCGTAGGAACAACCTACCTGGGACAGGACTCTCCAGAAGCGGCCGGGGGAGCCCCCTGCCACGGCAGGAGCCTGCCTGGAGCCCTCACACTAGTTTCATGTGAATTTGAAGAGGATGACAAACTGTTTGTGGGGTGTTTTGTTTCTTTTTTTTTTCTTTTTTCTTTTTTGTTTTTTTTTTTTTACATCAATAATCCCCCCCCATACACGACATAGAAGCCCCCCCTCCCCACTCCCTCCCCAAGTAAAAATGCTTTGTTCCCCAACCCTCTGCTGGAGTCGCTCCCCTGGCCCACACCTCCGGAGCGAGAGAAGTTCACAGATAAGGCAGTTCGTGTGAGAGGGAGCTCGGCCCTGCCAGCGGTCAAGCCCGTGCGTCCGGGCCCGAGAAGGGCAGTGACTCGCAGCACCAAGCCTCCCCCTGCCAGACAAGACAGAGAACAGAGACAGACAGACAGACAGAGCATGGGAGGGAGGCACTCCTATGGTTTGCATTGCTGCTTCCCTCCTCCCCTGGCTCTTGCTCCCCCCGGCCCTCGCAGGTCCACTCTATCCCCCTCCCATCTCCCAGCCCCTAATACAATTCAGATCCTTGACAGCTAAAAAACAACAAAAGAAAACGAAAAGAACAAAACAACCCCCACGCCACACCCTTTGCATCCTTCTCCACCCGCTGCTGTGGCCCAGAGGGGAAATCCTGACTCCCAAAAAGGTCCTGCAACTTTTGCCTCCTGGCGGAGCTGAGACCGAGCAGGAGCTGGGCCCATTATTTCCCTGTGATCTCTATAACATCGTCGTCTTTGTCCTCGTCATTAGAGCTGCACCCCACCTCTGGGACCTCCTGGGGTTCAAACTGAGGCACCTGGGACCGAAGGAGGCCCCCGGCTGGGTAGCCCGAGTGGGGGGACACGTAGCCAGGGTAGGCAGATGCCATGCTCCTGGGAAGGCTGCCAGGCAAGACGGGGGCTGGGAAAGGAGCAAACATCCTGGGCTCGGACAGGAGTGACTGCGTGAAGGGAAGCGAGTAATTGGGCAGCACCCCCGTCAGAGAAGGGTTTAGCATGAATGAGGGGACGCTGGCGGTGGCTGAGGTAGCAGCAGAAGAGCTGGCGGTGCCGGCTGTCAGCAGAGGGTCAGTAGTCACAGGGAACACCAGATGAGGGTCTGGGAGTAAATTGGGCAGCTGGTAATAAGAGGAGCCAGTGCCCATGTACAAGGAGTTTCCTGGTTGGGAGGCAAATGGATGGGTTAGGTTGTGGTTTAAAGAGACAGGAGGCATGGCGAACCCACCAGAGACGGGGTACCCGTGTTCGTACGGCTGCACGGACGATGGCAACTGGCGCTTCTTCTGCTGCCTGCGGGCTTGCTCCTCCGGAGCCGACGGTGAGGTCGACTTGCGCTTGTTGCCCCGTAAGTCCAACACTGAGTGGGCATCGACGCTCTGGCTGGTGGCCGGCAGGGCTGAAGACACGGAGGGAGCCATGCAGTGAATCCCGACACGCTGCTCGGCTCCTCGGGCTGCTAAGCCCGGCGCGCTGTCCATGCGAGCAGGGTGGCCTTGCGCGGTGGCGTTGGTGCTGGGAGAGCTGTGCCGGGACTCCCGGGCAGCCGCTGCCTCCGCGTACTGCTGCAGCTCGCTGATGATCTCGGGGCTGTCAGGGGATATGGGCCGAGTGAGCTCCTCCGCGCTGGGGAGCTGTGGTGATGAGGCACTGTGTCTGCCATTGCTTGTGGACTCCAGCGAAGAGCTCTGGGAGCCTGGAAACAAGGAGATGGAGCAGGTGAGAAAGACAACTCTGGAGGAAAAACCCAGGGGCCAAGAAGCAACAGTGGAAAGGAAGGTGAGGATACCATGGGTAGATGGTGGGGTCAGCTCGGAACACAGGCGTGATGGAAGGCAGCCAGGGAACACCGCCCCGGACACTTGGGTGGGAAAGCATAGGAGCAAGCCTCAGGTGGCACTCACAAGCCCCTACCTGAGGCAGCTGTCCGACGGTCTTCACTGCCCTTTGGCTTCCCAGTGGTCCGGATAGCAAAAATCCGCCCGTCGCTGGTCCGAATATACGTCCCTGGAACAGAGGCAGAACAACTTCAATTCATGGCTTCTGTGAGCCCATGAGGCTGCCCAGGCTGGAACAGGACAGCAGCGTTGCGCAGTGCCAGCCCACAGATTATGCAGGGAGATCAGTGGGGGGCTTCTGCCCCCTTCCTCGCTCCTCATTTCCACCCTTTTCAGCTTTCCTGGGTTGGAGTCCACCCCCTCCCAATGTGCTGCTGGTGGGAAACGTGGAACTTCGTGTTTGGGACTAAGATTGCCCTGGGAGCACCGGGAAATGTTTGGCTGCCCTAGTACATGCAGTGGGCTTTGTGAGAATGAGACACCCAGCCACAAAGTTCAACAGCTCCTCTCAGAGGCGGCAGCAGCCACCACAGCTGCAACAGCCCTGAAGTGTCGGCTACAACAGCACACCCAGAGCATGGTCTCCAACAGAGCCACTGCAGAGTCCAGATCTCCTCCCCTTCTTGTTTCTTTTCCTCTCAAGGGACCGATTCATGCTTTTACATCCCTTTCTTTGCTAATTAGCATTAGCTAGGACCCTATCCACAAGTCTTATTAAGACAGAGAGACTTAACCTTTTGTCCCTCGGATGATGTGGATGCTCTCACCAGCACTGATTCTTGCCTGTACATCAGTGGATGTGTTTGTACCCGGAATCACAATATCTGGCAGTGGGGGAAGAAACAGAACATGAAATTACATGCCAGCCACAGTCCGGAGCAGGGATGTGTACCACCAAACCCCTTGGCTTGCACTGCAGTTGTCTCCTATGTGCTGTATTAGAGGTAAACCCTGAGTTTATTTCTGAGCAGCATAGGAGGGCAGCAGAGGCTCCGAGGAAGCAAAAGCCGCACAGCATCTCTCCATTCCCCTAAAGGACAACTGGAGACAGTATTGCAGGCCTTCTCACAGGGATTTCACTCCCAACAACTTGCCAGGCCCACGCCTCTTGCACACCTGCAAGGAAAGTCCTCCAGGTACAAGGGAACCACTCAAATGCAGAGGCAGTATCAGTGGCTCTGGCACCCATCTGCCCACAGCCCATGTGGGCACCAACAACTCATCCTGCTTTCTCAATTCACTACAGACCTCAACTCAGCTCACTGTGAGCATCAGCGACTCACCTGTGGTGGTGACAATCTTCTGCACAAAGACACCGGCTCGCTGTAGATAGTTGATAGGGAAGTTGACAGCAGGGTTGGAACTTGAGGTTGATCCTGCACTACCCACGGGGACATGCCGGGGCATCATAGGAATGGGGGTGGATTGAACTGGGCGGACGCTTGCCACTGGCTTGTCCTCACCCTTGAGGGCTGGTCGCCTAGTGAGAGAGGAGGGAGGAAAGTGCAGTGCCCCCCCGAAAGGGCTAAGCAGCCTCTGCCCCTCCTTTCACATCTGCAGCACAAGAAGAAGGGGAAGAGGCAGGTACTCACCAGTTTCTCTGGCTAAAGGCAGGGATGCTCGTCAGGCTCTGGTCACTGGCTGGGTAATACTGTGCGTAGGACGGCCGGGTGTAGGGGACGGATGCTCGCTTTTCCTCCTCATAGCTCTTCTTGGCTGCTTTCTTCTCTGCCTTGGTCAGCTTGTGCTCCTTCCGGTCGATCAGCAGTGACTCATGCTGAAAAGGCTCCTGCAACCCCACAGCACTGAGGTTTTGACACCAACACACCACAAGAGGGAACCAAAATGCCCCAAATGGCAGCCACCTGGTCCCTGCATCAGCGCTGTCTCCATCCCAGGCTGGAGCAGGGACCAGGGGAGTCGGGAGGCAGCGTTGGTCATGGCGAAGCATGTGTGGCAACAGCGCTGTGGATGTGACCAAGACTCAGCTTGAAGAGTGACAGAGTCAGCTAAGCCATCGCTACGCCTGCCCAGCCAAGGCCATTGCTTACCATAAGCACACAGCAAAACCCACGAGCCAAGGGCCAGGCTGAGAGCGCGAGCATGGAGCCTGCCGAGGTGTCACACAGCCACCAGAGCCCCACGGCACCCAGCCACAGGCCCGCTCAGCAGCACCACCTTACCAGTGAAACTCTCCACAACCCAGGCAAGTGCTGGCTGTCCCAGCTTTGCTCTGAAGCCACCGAGGAAGGCAGCTGGCAGCGAGCTGGGATATGCCGCTGCCACCTTCCCACCCAGCCCCAAGTTGTAGAAAGGGATGCCCTACAACCTGCTCAGGACAGACCTGGCTCTAAACATGTAGAAGATACCGCAGGTGAAGGCAGGGCTCTTAGGCCCCCCTCTAGTCGATTATTCACCTATTCCCACCATCACACAGATGTGTCTTTCTTGCTACCATATTCCAATCGCAGAGATTCCTCCAGACACTGCCTGTGCAGTGTTGGGCCAGCAAGGAAGCGGGCTGCGCTTACCTTGGTGATGAGGTGAGGATACTTGAGACAGGCTAATTGTAGAACAGACTCCTTCATCTTGCTTGGATTGAGGGAGAGCTGAGCGGGGTCGGATTCCTCTTCCACAAAATGCAGCAGATTCTCCACCTCCCGTCGGGTGAAGTTCAGCACTGGGTTCAGATCATCCACCACCCGATCTGGAAAAGAGAGGGAACAGAGTGAGAAGGGAGGAGATAGGTACTGCTGCCTGCTGCCCTTCCTACACTCCTGTCCTAATAAAGCTCCCTCCTTGCAATCTGCACGATCCTCAAAAGCCTTCTGTAAATGTCAGGGCAGGGAGAAAAATCATCAGCCGTGTTCAGAGATGAGCCTGTTTGACCAAGTCAGGCTGACAAGTGCCTCGTGCTCCAGACTGCAGAGCAATGCAGTGCAGGTCACTGAGCTCCTGGCATGCAGGAACATGAAGCTAATTACAGATGGTGTCCCATCTCACATCGCAAGGCAGAAAACATACAAGCCCTGGGACAGAACTGCAGCCACATCAGTATGTGCCCTTCCACAAATCCCACCAGAAAGGCTCAAGTTAATAACCAGGTGCTGAAATTTACAGAACTCTGTTGAGTCAAAAGCTCAGAAAAGCAGCCACAAGAGCCTAAAAGTTTTCCTTTTCTGCACAGAGGGCAAATGGGAGCACATGGAGAAGATGTCTATATACAGGACTCTCCAGACCAGCTGCCAGGAGACTCCACCTGAAGTGCAAGACAGCATACTGAGCCGATCACGCTGGGCTGCTTGCCTCTGGAGTTGGGTTTTGAGACAATGAAGGAGACAGACAGCAGAACTCTTTCTGGGTCACCACAACCCTCAGCTGCATGCTCTGCAAGAGCAGCTCGACAGCTGGCACAAGCCAGCACAAAAGATACTTTTGGTACAAGGGCAGGTCAGAACTGGATGAACTCATTATTTTTTGCCTCCTAAGTAAGCACTGTAAGTCAAAGGTATCAGTAATTATTTTCTTTTTAATTCGGTTATTTTCCCTCTGTTGGAGAAACGGAGGTAGAGAGCTATTTAATAAGTAATGCTTTAATAAGTAATGCCCAGTTTAAGACAAGTAACACCCAGGCACAGAGGAAAACAGAATGACCGCTCCCTAAGCCCCCAGTCTCGCACAGTAACCAGGAGAGTGGCAAGGCAGATGGCTGGCTATGCATTGGACTGGTAGCACAACCCTGCTGCAGGATGCTGGCTCTACAACCCCTACTGCTCTGCCTTGCATTTCTTACAGGGTCTCATGTCACCATCGGCTCACAAACATATCCCTAAGATAACATGTCTGTCGCTTCTTTGGCTGTTTGATTTTCAACCTTAAAGAAGTTACAAAACCCACAGAGACAGCACTTAAAAGAGCCGAGAGGAGTGAAAGCCACGAGCGGAGCACCATATCCACACTTACCTGACATGCCCTGCTTGGAGATCTGACGGTCATAGATCTTCTTCTCAAGGGTGTAATCAGAAACCAGTCTGTAAATGTGGCACGGCTTCTTCTGCCCGTAGCGGTACACTCGGCACACAGCCTGGGCGTCATGGCACGGGTTCCAAGAAGCATCAAACACCACCACTCTGTTTGCTCCAATGAGGTTGACACCCAAACACCCAGCACTGGAAATTAAAAGCAAATTTCAAGTCGCCGCCTTGGTCAATTTTCAAAGTTTCTAGGCAGGGACAGCCATCACAGCCAAGAGTCCAGGAAGTGTCTATGGAAAGTTCCCTCCAGTCATACAGGCAACTTCAAACCCATGTTTGGTTTCCAAGACTGTCATTAAGTTGTTGCACAGGACCAAGGCTAAAATCCTACACCCCCGGGGAATTCAGAAGCACATGGCACTATCATCCCACAGAGTCCTGAGAGCACACTACAAAGGAATTTAAGAACTTAAAATCTGTATGCCTACAGACCATCAGCACGAGTCCTCCACTGCACCCTTCTGCTCCAGCCAACTTACCGTGTGGACAAAAGGAAGAGCCAAACAGAAGCGTTGCTGGGGTCATTGAACTGGTTAATCAGTCGTTCCCTTTCCGAGGCAGAGGTGCTGCCATCCAGTCCTGAGAAGGAAATTAAGGGCACATTTAAAAACTCTGTATGCTTGGTGGAATCCCATCAAAAAAACCCCAGTTCCCACACACTCCACAACCTCAGCCAGACCCCTCCATGCCTCTAAATCTGCCCAGCCAGGCAGGTGCAATCCAACCATCCAGGCTGGGGTTTGTTCAACTGAAAAACCAAGCAAAACATTACTCAAGCTTGGCAGGGCCAAGACTGGGAGTGCTACAACACACCTAGCCCATACGGCTCCATATTCGGCAAGACAGACAGCAAGCAAGAGCAGCAGGCACAAAGGCCTCGTGTATGCTGGAAGCTTGAGGAACCAAGAGAAAGCAAAACTGCAAAAGCCTTTGGCAAAACCCCAGAGACTGGATCTGAGCAGAGAGTACTGGTCTAAAGGAGTGCAGGGGGGGTACAGGTGTCTCTGTTCCTGGGCAACAGCGTGCTTCCGGCAGCTCTGCAAAAATCAGGAACACCATATCCACCACTCCTCTCAGTCCTGGCCTGTAAAGTAGCCACACAAAGCAACAACCCATGCCAGAACAAGATTTAAAGCTGGGAAAGAGGGGAGGAGGAATTCACAGCCCCCAGCTAGTGAAAGCATTCCACAGTGATTCTGGTTTGGGAAGCAAGATCTAGAAAATCACCAAACAGGAAGTAAAAAGTGTCTTTTACAACTTAAAAGAGCACTAGTGTCTAAAGTGAGATGTTAAAGATGTCTAACATCTTCTGAGTAATAGGTCAAATAGAGGATTTCGAAATTATTAGTTAGTTGCCATGAAACTGACACTGCCTTCCCAAGCAACTGAAGTAAGAACAATCTGAATGAGATGTCATCAGAAGAACGCTTTGGAAGAGCATTTTCACAGTCAGGGACAACTACAAGAAGATGGCGGGTGACTTTCAGGAATTAGACTGTCACAGAAGATCAAACAGTGTCACACCAAAAGAGAAGAGCTGAGGGCTGCACTCACTGTAATAGTTGATGTTTCGGACCCAGTTGTGAACTCCTCCATCTGAGCCTGGAGGACTCGGCATTGGTCTCTTTGCCAAAAACTCTTCAATGACAGATAATGTGGACAAGCTCTGGCTGCAAAACCGAGATCTCTGTTCAGGAGAAAGTCCCCATAGCAGCAGAAGTGGAGTATCAGAACTCTTCCCCAACCACAACAGCACTGACAGTTGTCAAACCCTGTTTGTGGCAGCACACCTCTCACTAGTAAACTTGACAGTGGCAGAATGCAGGAAAACCAGGATCTAATACAACAAAGGAGAAAAGGGGAACTGCCACACAACTCGTGCCACATAACAACCTCCTAGTACCAGGAGAGGTTCAACTACTCCAGCATTTAGTGACTATAGGATCAGCTGTTGATACTTTGCTTACCTGAAGACCAAGATCTTGTCTCCAACCTTCACACTTTCTTCAATTAGGTGGAACAGTAAGACCATCTTGGGTGAGTTCTCCAAGACTCCCGTCTGGTAATCGCACAAGATGTCTTTGGCCTACAAAGAAATGGGAGACTATTACCGGTGGAGTTGCTCATTCCCTGTTTAGTTCAACAATCCTGTCTCGAGGTGAGAGAAATAAGTCATTGCAGAGAGGTTACATACATCCAGCCAGGTCCAGGTGACGATGTTACTCCCAACTACTGCTGCTACCTCCCCATTCCAGAAGCTCCAAATGACAAACTTCTTGGGGAATGGAAGAATGAGCATCTTTTGAACCTCTCATGACTCTCTATTTTATCTCAAGACTTCTCCTCCAGCCCGCTAGATTTACCACCATGTTATCTAGATTAAACTTCACCCTAACACCTTTTTTAGAATAACTAAGTCAACAGCCTTTTTGGACAGACGGAAACAATAGTATAAAAGACCGTTGCCTGCACTCCAGCCTCATGAGATGCTCCTGAAATCCCTACCCAGTGCCACGCAGATATGCATATGAAGATGTTCTATGGCACAGGAAACGGATGAGAAACCCCCAACTCTTAAACAGAAGAGTCTTTTCTTTGCCGTAGTTCAGAAAAATGCCCTAACAAAAAGAGGTACAGTCTTTGAGAGTAAGTATCTAGTCTGTGTTTATCGTAACTCTCCAAAGTGAGTTTTCCAGCAGGGGTACTCACCCACTCATAAGTAACGACCTGATTTGCTCTCTCCTGAAAGGGGTTGAAGCCAACACTCTGGAGGAACTTGCTATTAGTAGCTTCTCCAACTGGTGATGACAAAGCATTACTCTCTGTTTTGACTTTAATTCCCTGAGGGTGGCAGCGGGAATTAGTACTTGCAGTGCCAAGGTCATCCACATCCAAATCCTGCTCGTTTGCCAGATTCTCCTTTTGCAGAGCTTCATACAACACATCTGGATGGTTCCAGATCTGAAGGAGTAAGAAAAGAAAGTGGTTAGGCCTGCACTGACCTGCTGCCTGCCAATGATTGTGGACTGGAAGCCCCCCACAGCTATGCAAAGGAAAGAAGTAATGCTTCAATCACCTCATCACCATCCCCACATGGAACTGTAAGGCAATGCAGAGAAAGCCAGTCTGGCTGCATTCAGGTAGTGAAAAAAGACGACATCACTCTGCCATGACACAAGGTACAAACCATATTAACCAAGGCTCTCCTGACTTTAAAGCTGCAAAATTCTTTTCTTGAGAACAAAAAATGACCACCATGCACCCCACACAGCACAAACACAGACAAAGCTGCTTGTTTGCATTGCAGCAGGCAAATGGTTAAGGTATCAGCCTAGTACCAGTTCAGCCAATGGCTGCAGGTTTCTGGTACAAATTTGAAGACATTTAACATTGCTGTACCCCAATTCCATAAGTGGGGACAGCAATTCTGATGAGCCATTGCAGGGCACCCTGAGGAGAGAAGATACACCTGGCCAACCACACTTTTGTTTCCCATTTTCACTCATATTCCTTGCCCTTACATACTAGAATGTTTATTTGCAGCTTCTGCCAAAACCTACCTTACAACAGACACAGAAAGCTTTGAGTGGGTTCAGTCCTAGCCAGCCACTGTTGCCTGCATCTCGGAACCGGTTCATGAACTCCGTATAAAGGGCTCGCTGGATCTTTGAAAGACGGACCAAAATGACATGTTCCTCCTTAGACGGCAGCTGAACCTTCAGCACATTGTGGCCTCGCCTATGGAGGAAATAAAGAGAGGGAGATAAACAGAGGGAAGAGAATTTCCCAATCTGACCTCTCTGTGGCTGCCTGTAGGATAAGATTTTGACTTCTTGCCCACCTGGCTGCAGGGAGAAAGACCTCTAAATGCACGACACTTCCGAGATACTCTCCCTGCAGCCAAATACCAACTGTAAGCACACTTCCAGAAATCTCAAAGGTCACAAACTTCTAGCACAGGTCACAGTGTTAACAGGGTGATGAAAGTCCTGTTTTCCATGGCAGCCAAAAACCAGAAATAAGATCTAAGGTCTCTTTTTAGCTCTGCCAATAACTAAGACACTCCATCCAAATCACTGGTCCAGCATCTTAGAACCCTCATTTGAGAAACAAAGCCCATTTGTTTTCAGAGTGGTGGTGACACTGTCACTTTTCATAGCTGAGGATTCATGAAACACTTGCAGATCCTTGGGTAGAGGATGTCAGAAAGCACGCACCCAAATTAACTATTAAGACATCAAAATAAACCTGAGGTCACTCTAGTGCAGTTAGAGGCATTCTCCGTTATCAGAATTTGTGGTACCAAAGCAAACCAACTTTAGTTCTACCCCCAGGACAAAACAGAGCCGTAAGGATCACTCTGCAGTTGCACAGATTGAACAAGACAGAGATTCTAAGAGAAATAGGGAGCTGCTAACCTAAGAGACTCCTCTGTGGTTTTCTCTGTATGCTTAAGATCCTCCCACAAAGACAGATAAGGTATGTGTTTAAAGCTCAAGCCTAAGAAGCTGGATCAATGAGCCAAGGCCAACAATGTGAGGTTCAACAAGGCCAAGTGCCTGGTCCCGCACTTGGGTCACAACAACCCCAGGCAGCACTACAGGCTTGGGGCAGAGTGGCTGGAAAGCTGCCTGGTGGAAAAGAACCTGGGGTGTTGGTTGACAGTGGGCTGAAAATGAGCCAGCAGAGTGCCCAGGTAGCCAAGAAGGCCAATACCATTCTGGCCTGTATCAGGAATAGCGTGGCCAACAGGACTAGGAGAGCGATGATCCCCCTGTACTCGGCACCGGTGAGGCCCCACCTCAAATATTGTGTTCGGTTTTGGGCCCCTCACTACAAGAAAGACATTGAGGTGCTGGAGTGTGTCCAGAGAAAGGCAATGAAGCTGGGAGGAGTCTGGAGCACAAGTCTTATGAGGAGCGGCTGAGGGAACTGGGATCATTCAGCCTGGAGAAAAGGAGGCTGGGGGGAGACCTTATCGCTCTCCACAGCTACCTGAAAGAGGCTGTAGTGAGGTGGGGGTCGATCTCTTTTCCCAAGTAACAAGCTACAGGATGACAGGAAAACAGCCTCAAGTTGTGCCAGGGGAGGTTTAGATTGGATATTAGGAAAAATTTCTTCACAGAAAGGGTTGTCAAGCATTTGAACAGGCTGCCCAGGGAAGTGGTGGAATTGCCATCCCTGGAGGTATTTAAAAGATGTGCAGATGTGGCGCTTCGGAACGTGGTTTAGCCATAGACTTGGCAGTGTTAGGTTAACAATTGGACTCGATGATTTTAAGGGCCTTTTCCAACGTAAATGATTCTATAAGGTAGCATGATTAGCTGTACTGCATAAACTCAGCAAACAAGCAGGCTAATTTGGGATGAAGGAACTGTTTGCATGGACTACATCATTAAGAACTCCTTGCGGACTCACCGCTGCACAAAGCCTTCCAGCAGGCTATGCAGGACATGACTGCGATACCTCATGAGACGGACATCTTGAGGGGTGCTGTCAATACACTGCCCATTCAGGATAGGGCGCTCAAACATGTTGCTGAATTCCTGCCGTGAGCCTAGAAAGTCAGGTCGGACAAAGTCTACCATGCACCAATACTCAATGAGGTTGTTCTGGAGCGGGTAGCCAGTCAGCACCACTCGCCGGCGGGAGCGGATGTTCTTCAGGGCCTGTGAAGTGCTGGCATGGCAGTTCTTTATCCGGTGTCCCTCATCACAAATAACCACATCTGGGCCAGGGCGAGACAAAGCTTTCTCAATCCCTGAGGACAACATTAAGTGTTAGTTAGAGATGAAGAAAACAAAATTCCGGTTTTATATGGTCACCAACTTCATTTAAAAAAAAATAAAGAAGAGGGGTAGTTTTGAAAGACAAATAAAGCAGTATTCATGGGTGGCAGAGAGCAAGGCTGATTCAGAAAATAAAATGTGACTAGACAGCAGCTCCGATTTAACACAATGTGGTAAAGACCAGACATGACTGTCCCTTGATTTCTGCTCAGTGACCTGCACTGCATCAAGCTGGGTATCTTGCATCAGATCACACAGGCAAATCTCACACAGACAAATCCCTAGGTTCGATGTAGTGACTTCCATGCTTACTTGCAGCTATTGCAAGAAATCAAAGACTCAACCAAAGCTCAACAGCCTTCTGTTTCCAAAGACACAATCCTGCCCAGCAAAGTTGCATCATGTCAGGGAGGCTAAAAGCAAGTTATAGGTTGTCTCCCTGTGCTGCCAGAGTTGATAGCCAGCTGGACAACAGAATCACGCTCTCTCGAGGACTGGCCTCCCACCTTTCAGAAGCTCTTGCTGCCGGTCTTCCTCATCCAAGTCAATAATGACAGGGCCAGTTTGTTTCTTTGTTTTCTTCTTCCTGCCAGTGGCAAAGGACTTCTTCAGTGAGAGGAGCCGGTACATCTCATATCCCATCAGCAGCACACCACCTTCTATCACCCAGTCATTCACCACCTTTGCTCGTGCAGCCGTTGTCCTGCAAAACAGACAAACAAACCAAATAAACTGTAATCTTTATCTCCAGCTTCAGTTTGAAAAACTGGATTGGAGTCTGCTGAGAAAAAAAAAAATGTTCCATTAATTAAAGCACTTTCCCACATCAAACCAGACAGAGCAATACAATGAAGTTTCTTTAGGAGACAATCTGGTACAGAGGAAAATAAAAATGCTTTTTATGTGCCACAGGTAGCAGGGCTGAGAATGACAAATCCTGACAGGAACTGAGCTGTAGAAGTTTGTCACCTACAAAGGCATATCAAACTTGAGAGCATCCTTTTTAAAGAGCTGTTGAGGAGACTGCCTCTGCAAAAACCATTTGCAGAACAAGCTGCTAATGTACATGGTGCAATCGTCTAATCATTTATCTATTCTTGTTGTCTCTTCCAATCTTAGTGTGCCTCAATTACTCCTTCCCTTCTA
Source organism: Chionis minor (assembly GCA_013398295.1). Lineage (NCBI taxonomy): Eukaryota > Metazoa > Chordata > Aves > Charadriiformes > Chionidae > Chionis > Chionis minor. The sequence continues at coordinate 767,641 of VZSF01009849.1, read as the reverse complement.
GCCTGCTCAGAATTGGTTCAGATCAAACACTGCCCTCACTCAATCCTCCCAGAGCACACCAGATCCCATCCAATAGTAAGCATGTGGCTGGAGTAGCATCAGCAGATTCAAAGGACATTCCACTCAGAAGGTGGAGACCTCAGCAGGTAAGCGTATGAACACAGCCGATGAACTGAGAGCTCCCTAAGGATCACTGCACTGTCCTGATGCACGCAAGAAAAATGACCCAGAAAGAAGCAGACACCCACAAGCTGAGAAAACACTCCACACCAGGCTGTAATGGCAATCACTGATCTCTCCTTTCTGGACAAGGAGGCTTTGTATAACTTGTCAGAATCCCTCAAGGACAACACAATTCACAGTCAGTCACAGTGTTGGGAAGAGGAATCCCTCAGTGTGTGAAAAATCTCAGGAGAAAAAAACCCAGCCCACATTTAGAACACAAGACACATGTGGTACAGGGGGCACATGCCTGGGGCATCCCAGGACTCTGACAGGACTAGCAGCGTACCATCAGAAACAACCCATAGATAGCACTTCTGCTCCTCTCTGCAGAAGTACTTTTGCCTCTGGAACTGGGTTCCTGATCTCAGCATACATGGAAGAACAGAAAGGCACTTCATCAACGCGAGAAGGAAGTATAAGATATAAATACTGAATGAAAGAGACAGTAAATCTCTCACAGGTACGAAAATTGTCCCTCAAGATGGCATCCACAACAAATGGAGAATGGGAAAGATCTGGGAGTTGATGGCACAGAATTAGCCCAAATTAAAACAGCCTGCAACAGTAATTCTGGTAACATTTCCATAAGATGCAGTCCAAGAGCTCAAAAGGGCTTTCACTGGCACCTACTTGTGTTCATCATTCAGGATATGGACTTTGAAGGTGCGGGGCTGGACCTCTTTGGAGTTATAATCAGCAGGAAGGTTTTCAGGTGCTGGGAGCCACATGTTGAATTCTGCTAGCCAGTTTTGGAGCGTATTCACCTGAAAAAGTTAGCCACAGAAGGATTAAAAACCCAGTTGAGTCACTCCAGATATTAAGAGCAAAAATGAGAATAGGGAATGACACTCAGCTGTGCCCAGACAGAAGCAGCAGACCACAGCATGCAAATTCAGGGATACAGGGAATGAAAGAGGGAGAAGAGTAGCAAGGGTATGATACAGCGTGACATGAGACAGGATGCTGTTCAATCTTCTCTACGCAAAGAAAGAAGTAGTGCAAGGAAGCCCCTCAGCCAGCATTTCATGTGGCTACTTACAGGTACAATGGCAAGAACAGTCTTTGCCTCTGTGTGTCGAAAAAGTACATCCAAGAAAGAGATGACCTGTATGGTCTTGCCCAGGCCCATGCTATGTGCTAAAATACACCCAAACCCACTGCTGGTTTTAAATCTCTCCAAGGACTCGACCAAGTTGTCATACAGGAATCGGATACCACCAATCTAGACAGAAAAGTAGAAAAGGTATTAGAATGGTGGAAGAAAAAAACCAAGACAGGTTTGTATTTCCAGAGTTGCAAGCATATGCAGATTGCATAAACCGTGAAAATATAAAGGGGCTGTTTCAATCTTTGTACTCAAATGCAGGGAAGGCTCAGAAAGTTTTAGACACTCACAAAACTTCTCGAGAACGTAAGAACGAATCAAAATTCATTTGTAGCCAGAGAATCTGAATTGAGGTTCATTAGTTTGTTTATAAATATAATTTCATTTTTAAAATGTTCATCTAAATATACAAAGGTCCGATGATAACACCAGCCAAAGTTATACAGAGACCCGGCCTTCCTTTAATTTGTCCTTATCATTTGAGTGTCCACAACAGTCACCACCACAACCAGACTAGTCACAGAGCCCATCAAAGACATTCTGCTGAGATTACAAGGCAGGCTTGCCCAAATTCATCGCATTTTCAAGGCTCATAAAGGCCTACCTGATGAGGCTTTACTGCATGTGCAAGCTGAGGAGCCAGGAAAATGTCCTCCTCATTTGGTGGATGATTGATGTTGACAATCACTTGCCCCAGAGCATCTGACTGATTTAAGGCATCATTCACGTGAGAGCCACTGCTCTCTTCACTACCATCCTCCTCCCCTTCATTGCCAGAGTCACTGCTGTCCACAATTTGGAGGGAATCATCCTCTCCTGAACTCAGCTCAATCACTTCTGTAAAGTAACCAAAACAGGAAAGAATAAAGGCAAAGGTTAACTTGACATCTGTGGGGTTTATCATGCATGGTGGGGAAAAAAAAAATCCTATTAGGAAAATAAGGTTACCACCTTTTGCAATTCCACACTGGCCTAACGACCTATTCTGAACCAGCGGGCACAATACAGGCACACACCAGGCCCCTCAAATCAGCCTATAAAAGGACGAGTTTCCCTGAGTTTCCTCACGCTTCAGAGAAGATTAATTTGTGCTGGCCCGAACAGAACAGAGACAGTTTCTGTAAGTGTTTTAGGTTCTCCTCCATATGTTCTCTTAATTCCCAAACCCAGACAAGCATTTTATTTGTTGATACAGTCTCTGAGGTCCACCAAGGAAATCAGACAGAAGTACTCTACTGAACTGGTATAAAGGAGTCAGGTTAGATCTATCTGGGACAAGGGACACAAAATCCCCTTTCAGTTGCAGATCTGAATACTTAGACACTCCTTTCACACGCAGCAGATGATGCCACATCTCATGTATGCCTTCTTCAGCAGAGCACTGAGCAAAATTAAGTGGATTTATAGAGCAGAAATAAACACAAGTTCACAAGAGTGCCTGATAGGCCACGTTACAAATGTCAGTTTAGGACTCAAAGGTCAGAACTGGCCATATATTTGGAAACGAATAGGCCTACAAAAATCTGAAGTTACTCACTACCGGTGTATCTGACTAGATGAAAATAGTAGGCTTGTGGCTAAATAAACAGCATATTGTGAGAAGACCAGGCTTAGGCAATTGGTCACTTACCATCTTTAATGCTATTTTTTCCTTTAGCATCATCTTCGCTGCCACTGCTGGTACTATCTAGGCAGATCACTTCCTCAGCCAGGACCTGAGGGGGGAGCTGGGTAGCCTCTGCTGTTCTGAAAACGATGTCCTCTACAAACATAAATAACAAACAATAAGTAATTCATAATAATGGGGAAGGAGACAAAATTGTTCAGAAACCAGACAGTATTTCCTTCCACTTTTGCTCCAGTAACTTAGCCCTGGAATTTTCCATAACAGACTCTCACTGTCTACAGTGCTGCTATGACTCAGCTTCCTGGGTCACAGTCTCCTCTCCTTTCTCAATATGCCGAAACAATAGCCCATTGCTGATGGCACCCTCTCTATCGCACCCCCTGACTGGGGCACGCTGACCATGCAACATGCTAAAGTCCCTGGGTTGGGTTTTTTTTGGGTTTTTTTGTTTGTTTTTTTTTGGGGGGGCGGGGGGGGATGTCTCAGAAGTAAAAGCTGTTTTTCATCCAGCAGAGAAAGTATCAACTGCTGAAGGGATGATAAGTGCCCTTTGTTAGCAGTGACACTGTAATAATTACATCCCACATATCATAAACCACTTTTGCTGATCAAGAGCATTTGTTTCTACGAATTGCCATGTGGGGAGAGAGGCTAGCTCAACAGGGCCAAATAAGCACCGCTGCAGTGACTCAGCAAGCAACGATGTTCTTCTGGAGCTCCAACCTACCCTGCAACCGTTAAAAGTGTTTTAAATAGCTCTTATTCCTTCCCCGCCATGTAAAATGTTTTGAACACTTGCACTTAAGGGAGAACATACATTTTTCTCAAGAGGGAAAGTCAACTCAAGAACTCCTTACCCCCGATACAACTTCCAACTGCACTTCTCTGCCATTTACACCAGTCTGAGAGGCTGTGCTATAAACTAGATCACTGAAATGATCCAGATTAGAAGAGAATGCAAGATGACATATTCACCGGAAGACATAACCATTTATACTGCCTGCTATTTCACTGCTTGCTGAAACATGCAAGAAAGGACAAGGTTACGTCATGAACATATGTACACCCAGTCTATTGTTCCACTGACCCTAGTACCAGACCCACGCATTACCCGACCACTCACAGTACAAATGTGATCTGGAACAAGGACATGGCATTACTGTCAAGTCCATTTGTTTAAGCTTCCACATCAGCTGGAAAGACAAGAGAGACCTGTTCCAGCATCCCGCTCACACACAATTAACTTGTCAAAATATCTGCCACAAAAGTTACCTGGCACTTTTCACCGTGCAGCCACAGCATCTTGATTCAGAACTAGCTTAGAAGTGGAGCTGACTGCACTGAACCAATAAATGGTTTGGAACTGTTGTTTCAAGAATTTACACTTGAAAGTCCAAGCGCAGCATAGAATGGTTCGGGTTGGGAGGAACCTTTAAAGGCCACCTAGTCCAACCCCCCTTTGCAATAAGCAGGGACATCTTCAACTAGATCAGGTTGCTCAGAGCCTCGTCCAACCTGACCTTGAATATTTCCAGGGATGGGGCATCGACCGCCTCTCTGGGCAACCTGTTCCAGTGTTTCACCACCCTCATCATAAAAAATTTCATCCTTATATCTAGACTGCATCTACCCCTTTTAGTTTAAAACCATGACCTCTTGTCCTACCACGGACAAGCATGGCACTACCTCCTTCGTTCAGCTTCTACCCTTAAAAAGTTTTGCTTCAGGTGGCATCTCCCACTGCTTACCAGGAAGAAACTCTAGGGGTACAGTTGGGATAGTGGCTGGATAATCCTTCCGCTGCTGCTCTAACCGTTTCCTTCTCTCCAACTCTTCCTGCTGGGCTGCTTTTGTTACGGCTTCCAGTTGGTCCTCACGCAACAGCTTTCTGAACACAGGAGCAGAGAAACATGATTTGCTTACACTCAACCAATTTCTTCCAAAAACCTGAATGGCTCAAAAGATGATTGACAAGCTCCAGGTAGACTGTCAGCTACACAGACTAGGAACACCATCGCAAAATGCTATAGGCAAATTCTATAGGTATTTTAAGACTGTACTTCCCAGCTACAGGTAACACCACTACTACTTAAGGAAAAGACCAAAGTTTGACAGAGGCAAAATAATGAAACGAGAAAAAACATGAGCGGGTAAGTACATACTTAAAGCCAGGTTATCACAGACTAGCTCTTCCATCTGAAAGGATGTTATTTATTGCTATGTAGTTTATAAACTAAAATGCACAAAGTCATGCAAAGAAGATACATGGGAAGAGAAGGCATCAATTGCCCCACAAAAAGTCATCACCCTGATTCTCCTCTGATACAGTATTTTCAGGAACTAGGACCTCTGATGGCTTTAACAATGTTTCAGAGGATGCCCTCAAAGCACCTGACTTTTACAGATCATTTTCATTACTTCCAAAAGTTGCTTTTCCTCCATTTCTTTTTCACGTGTGCAGCCCTGGAAATGAAGGCTCTTTTGCCAGAGGAGAGCTGCAGTACAAGCAGTGGTAAAATCCAGCTCCCTCAAACTAGCCTTTAAATCCACTCAACCCTGCAATGCAGGGACACCTCCTCCATCTTAATGAAGTCTCAGTTTCTAAGGCCTACTCAATGGTTATTCCTTCGGCTTTACGAAAAATCAATCTGCACAAGCTTAAATATGAACCAAAACCCACCAGCATGTTACATACAGGGTGAAAAAGAGCCACTTGCTGCCACAGGAATTCCTGCTCCATTATGACTCCTCTGAGCACTTTAGATTCTCTTGAATAAAATTTCATAGTGAATTACCACCTCGCAACCTGCCCTAGAATATATGTGGTGACTTACGCAATCAAACAATTACTGCTTTATAAAAATCAGGATAAATTGTTTTCCAACGTTTCGGTCACCAGTCACAGCACCAGCATTCCAGCCAACAAGTACCCAGGACAGGAGAGGGTAGGACTATATTTTAGGCTGTTTGCAATAGGATCCTCATCAGCAGATATCTGAAACTGGATATTTACTTAATGGTGGTGCTGTTTTTCAATTGCATCTCTTAAAAGCCAGCAGCAAGTACACAATTTTTGCAATATATTCCATAACCAAATATTCGCTCGTCTGAAATACCAAACAAGCCTGCACCCACATGCAGCACTCCAGTCTGAGATCATACTACTCCCACTGGTGAAATCCTAAGGTTTTGGAAATGAAAAGCCATCTGGTTTGCCAGCAGTGGCAAAATGTAGCTCAGAAGCAAGGTCCAGAGACTCCATTTTTACCCAAAAGGCTATATAGGACCCTAACTCTTTCTGTCCTGCTGCTCCTTACCTTATGTTCCTCCGCATGTGAGACGGTTTCTGAGCCCTCTTCTTTTTGGTGTCCTCAGAGGCCAGGCTCTTGTGCTGGTTCTGCAAGAGTCGCTCTGCCCGCTCACTCTGAGATGAGGTAGTTGAAGTAGAGCGCTGCCATTCTCCATCCTCCCCATGTTCAACATGGTCACCGCTGAACACGGCTTCCTGGGGTTGGTCTGAAAAGACAGGGAGGTAATGACATGAGAACAACTGTACCAGACTGGCAGCTGGCTTTTCATGAGGATTTGAGCTGAATGGGAACCAACAATCCCTATTCTCACTCATTTGCAAGCATGTTTCCCTGAGGGTCGAAACCGGGGTCCTTTCCAACAGTGCCACTCAAAGAATGTTAAGAAGTTTCACGGTGAAGGCTCTGTTCCCAGTGAAAGGCAAAACTATCACCACTCAACACAGCCCAAAAGTGTCCTGACAAGAAAACAATGCAAAATTATTTCAGTCCACACAGAGCACTTACTCCCCTGAAGGGCCTGTTTTCCCACAGGGGCCCAACGAGCCCCAGTTAAAACAAGGAACTCAAACCTGGTTTTCTTCGCTTCACAATGTTCAAGTGGGGCAGAAATTTCCATTTATCTGACACCTATGTAACCATCTTCCAAGTTAATACAACGTACTTTGCAAGAGGTTATCTGGTTCAACCACCTGGTCATGGCTTAGCAGGCAGCTCAGTGGTTTTATCACCAGACTCCACTCTCATGATTTAAATGGTAATTTCTGGCAAGCTTTTTCAAAAACAGAAAGCACGTGGCAATACTCTTTCCACATTATAAACCACATGCACTCCTTTTTCTCTACATTCTCCTGTTTTCAGACTTGCATTAATGGCTGATTTCAGTCTTAAAACACTGTGAAACGACACCTTGTTCTGTATGACATTCTGCTCTTCAACAGGCTGCCAGTGACCAAGCTAATGCCTGCAGAGCACAGAAAGGAAATGTTTCTGTTCAAAAGCCTCCCTTGAAGTTAACTGTTTCTGACAAGCCTTGTAATAGCTTCTTTGAAGCATCTTGTCCTCGTGTCTGCCAAAGAGATACCCTGAACCTCACCTCATAATCAGCTTTCTTGCCTCTACTGTGTATCTGAGCTAATGACTGAACTGAAATGACATTAGACAGAACTTTGAAGGAAAGAAGACATCAGCACAGAAGAATGTGACAGATGAAGTAATAGAGAACCAACAAGCATCACATTGTAACTCCTTGGGCTCTGGAGACAAAAAGCATCCCTTCTCAAAAAGCTGGGAGTTTAAATGAAGGATGCTTCAGTACAGCACGTTGCATGTACAGGCACCTCTACAGCTGCCACGTTAATATGCCGATTAAATCAACCTTACCAGCAATATCTTAAAATTGAGATGACAAGAACTAGATTCACACTTTGGTCAAAAGCATCAACTTTGCAAGCTTCCCCTCCAGACATCCCACCAGACCTGCCCCAACATTTGCTTGAAATCTATGTCAGAATCCATTTAGGACTTCAGGGCTCCCCCCACCATGGGCCAATACCAGCAGAGCAGCCCAAACACTTCGGTGAACATCAGTCCCAGCAAGTCCTACACATACTAGAAAAAGAGGTATCTACAACTTATGTGATGAAACAGAGCTCACGATGAACGCAAGAAAGCAAAACCATAATTGCAAGGGATTCATTGCTGCAGTCACAGGAGTTCTCCTACCACAGCCAAGGTCTTAGAGCCCTGTCTTCCTGCCATGCCTCCGTAAACATAGAAGTTGAGACACCATGCATCCCATTCACTTGCAGACAGAGAACTGAGCTGGGAATAAACCCAGCTTCCCAGGCTTCCCAGACAACAGCTCTGCTATTTGAGCTACAGACACATTTTGGTCACTTTACCTGCAATTCTCTCACACTGTTTCCTTCCCCCTACCCCTTCTCGACTCCTGGTTATACAACTAGATCAAAAGATTGGAATGAAATAGGGCAAAGGGACGCAGGGAGGCTGTACACGTGACCACATTCTTCGGGATGAGTCATTAAACCAGTGACTATCCTGGAGACAAACACTGCCATGGTTACACTGCTGCCATCTCACCCTGGGCCCAGGGGACCTTGACAAAGCATCACAGAGCACAAAGTCATGCTTGTTTGGAAGAGGAAGCACTTCTCTCCCCACACCCCACCAATTACCCACGTCACCTCCTTCGGCAGCAACTCTGCCACCCGCACCGTGCCAGGGTAGGGTGCCTTCAGGACCAGGGTGATGCTGACAAAATCCAAAGGCTCAGCAGCCCAAAGGTGAGGCCATTACGTGTCTCCTCTATATGTTTTCATATTTGTTGTACAATCCCTACGTATACTCATTCCAGCTCAGCAGTTTACTTTTCTGTCCTCTTAATCACGTGTAACACAAACTCCGGTGAAACATACATACAGCTGGATCAGACAGGTTTTTTAAAAAAAGATAATTCTCATCTGAGCAGGAGCCTGAAGCCTAAAATCTGATGATAAATTTGGCCCTGTACTGAGTACAGACCCTCATCCACCACAGCCACATCTGCTAAGGGTGGTGTTTGTCCTGCCAATGGAAGTTCTGAGGTGAGGAACACAATCTGTGCCTCAGCCCACACTCCTGACACATATGCATCTAGATACTGAGATCTCTTCTACACTAGCGACATTACCAAACATCCCACTGATTCAGCTGCAGTGGAATTCAGAGGACAGCCAGCTTCCCGAGGCTGGTCCCATCCTCGCCACTACAATGAATAAAGCTGCTTTTCACAAAGCTTAACTAACACAATGATAACATCGCAAGTCACTTCCATCTAACCACGCAACAGCTCCCACCACACCTGTGACACAAGCTGGCAGTGACTAGGAGGAATTGTTTTGTTGCTGTTTTGTATTAAAACTCCCAATTGTGTACACAGCCTGAATCTCACGGCATATGAAAAGCCAGACTCCCTGCTGCAGCCATGTGGCTGCACTCCAGTGCGGTGAGCTCCATGCTGTGTAACTGGGACCCACACTGGGACAGAAATGCATTAAGAAACAATAACTACACACACAAAAACCTATTTTGTACAAGAACAGGTTCGGTCTTTAGGTTGAAGGGAGTGTGGGAACAGCCTCGCTGAACAGGTCCCACCAGGTAATCGATGGAATAATTCCTGCCCCAGTTCTGCCAAGCCTACATCTACAACAGAAATGCAATTATGGTTTTGTAACAGGAGCTCAACACGCTGCTCTGACATGGCTATACAAGTAGCTTTTTACACAACACAAAAATTCGCCAGCCATGTTTGCGTGTTGATTGCCTGATCATGCTTATGCTGTTAGCGCACTCTAGGAAGACGTGGGCAGCTATCCACCCTGCCTCCACGAGAAAAGCACTGCCACCAGCCCATGGGCAACAACCTGGCACAGCCTTGCACAGGGAGATCAGCCACATATGCCCAATCCCGGCTGGGCGAAGGAGCAGGCCCAAGTCTACTCGGCAGAAGACAACCATGGGTCAGTTGTGGTCGCTGACGAGGGTGTAAACCCTTCCATGCTTCCACACTGCAGGGACTGAGAATCAGCTGGGACACCAACTGCTGGGTCCACACCAGCTCTGCTGCACATTTTGCACTGTGCTCACCAGAGCAGGCACCTGCTCTACAGAGAGGGTCTCCTGAGGGTAGTGGTGATAGCGTCGATGCAGACAGAAAGCTTGTCAAGCAGCTGCTCCTTCAGGGGGGTTACAGCTCTCCACCTGAGAGGTCCCCAAACAGTTCCCACTGGTCCTCGGTTACAGACACCTGCAGACACCCAGGCACTCTGTCCTGTATGGGACCCTGAACGCCAAGAGGGGCACGACTATCCTTTCTCATGCACTTCATGGAGGTTTAAAATGTGCCTGCCCTATCAAAACCCAGTAGACCCAATTAGAGCGTGGCTCTGGTTTGGGCTGCAGCCCAGGGGTTGCCAGTTTTCTTTGCTCGCTAAGCAGCAGCAACCACCGCCCCCAGATGTACATACAGGCAGGGGGAGGTGTTTGGCTTCTCGACCGACACAGTTTAGAAGTCTCTGTAATGAAAAGAGTCGTGACTGCTCTGTATAACTCTGCTTCAGATGCTCCCAGTGGGGATGACTGCCAGAGCTGCCCCTAAATACCACACACAGGTGTGACTCATGATGCCTAACATAGCGAAAGATTTACCCCACAGTAGCGTACTTCCCCTTGCACCCAACCTTATAAAACTCACCTCATCACCTCCTCTTGCAAAATACCCTCAGACTTCCCATAAAACAGCATGGGATGCAACCAGGAGAATATTCTCTAGCATCCTGGATTCATCAGTGAATTGCTCTCAACACAGCCTGCTCTGCAAGGGCGCTCGGGTTGCTCTGACATGTCGTGAAGCAGCAGGTACAATTTTTGGGGCGTGAGATTTCTGTAACTAACATAGTCCGCTCCTGACACCAAAGTGTGTGGGAAACAGTGATATAGCCATAATCAAGCTCCAAGGCAGACCTCAGTAAGTCCAAGTGTCTGCGCACACACAAGTAAACATCTACAGCTCTAGCAACAGTCCAACAATCCTAGTGGAGTACAGAAATTGCCATTTAGGATAAGACTTGAGGGTCCCCTACCTGAGGCTGTTGCACAAGAAGGTGCAAGAGACCCCTCAGTAGACAAAACACTGTGTGAGATGATGAATTCCTTGCGTCCGCAGTTACTAGCTGGCTAACATGGCCTCCTCCTGGGAGGCCAACTTCTCTCTGCCAGGATAACTCAAATGACTCCAGGGAAGGCATACCACCGAAAACCAGATACTTGTTTGTTTCCAAAATCATTTCACTATCGAAACTCAGGATGCCAAACAGCAATATTCTGCTGAGTCTTTGGGCATTATTTTCTACCCTAAAGACAGGGATGCGCACGCACGGTGAGGAAGGCAGCTGCATGCAGAGCAGCAAGGAGTTAATTCTGGCTTTGGGAGCTCTCTTTTGTCCTGCACAAAAAGCAAGGAGCAGTCAAATATTATTGCAGGCGTCCTGGGAACTTCCATGCAGTTTGTGGGCAACAGCTCGTCAGAGACTAGCTCGTACTAGCTAGTCCTACTACAGCCGGTACTGAGCTGTCAAAGCAAGAATGGGAGGAGCACTGAGGGATGGCACAAGAAAGACTAATTGCACAGCTCCAGCTGCAGCACTCCCAGTCACTGACACACTGAACTACAACTGTGCCAAAGGCTAGCGAAGCGACTCTGCAGAGCAAGCCCGACTGCAAAGGCGCTGACAGGCTGGAAGACGTTCTCTGGGGTTATGGGATGTTTTCCCAGTGCACTGGGCACTGGAGAGGTGTGTAGGTGATGCCAGAGTTCAACCGGACTCAGCACCTGAAGAACAGCAGCTCTCTAACTGCAGCACAGCAATTATCTCAGAGGCTGACCACGGCCAGAGTGCTCTGGCTCATCCTGTATTCAGCTGAAGCGGAAAATAAAATAAATATTTTCAGAATATTCTTTCTCTGCGTGCAACTGGTGCAGCTGTTGCACGGATGCCACGCGAGAAGGGAAGGGAGGTGTCCACGCAGAGCACCCTCGCACAGAGGAAGCATTATGAAAACACTTGAGCACCCCAAGGCCGGAGGCAGGAAATTCCTTGTGAAACCCCTGAAGGATGGTGTAGGGGAGAGCAAGGGGGCAGCTCAGACTCCCTTCCCCCAGGCCATACCTGCTGCAACGCCCAGGAGAGCTACAAATCCCCCTCCCGGGGCCTGACACACATCAACCCCGGCAGAGGAGGGACAGAGGGGGACACAGCCCCTCCGAGGATTCAAGGCTGCAGCTGCTCCCTGCAGTTGCTATCAGGCCAGCTAATTAGCAACAAGACTTTGTTCTCCTCGGAAAATAATCGGGCTCAGTCTTGGGAGGCAGGACGCCCCTCCCAGCCACAACTGCTTAACAAAGCTCTAATTATGTAAGGATTATATAAACCGGCACACCTACCCCCCCGCGCCGCAGCACCCGCTGGCTGGGGCCAGCACGCCGGGGCCCAGCATGCCGGCCGCCTCTCCGCCCTCTCCAGCCACCCACTCGTTGACAACACGAGAGACGCCGCCGAGCCGGGACCAGCCTTTTTGTCTCCACCGGTGGTTTCTGGCGCGTGCGGGGGGCTGCTGTGCTCGTCTGGCTGCCCTTCGTGGACGTCCTCTCCTTGGCGGGGACACGGCTGTGTGGAGCTCCCAAGAGGGCTGCCATGCTGTGTGCCTCGGGCAGCGGGACCCGCCGCTCCCAGCCCTCTCCGCACGCCGGCACCGCTCGACTCCAAGGGCTGCGATGGTTGGTGTCCTGCTGAGTCACAGCCACCACACTGCGAGACACACAGGCATCTTTCTGCCCCAGCCTGCCCAGCCCCAAAGCTTGCCTGCTCCCAGGGGAAGTTTCCCTCGCCTGTCAAATGGCAGATCAGCTCCAACATCTTCATTCCCACTCCTGATTTATCTAGGAGTTAACCACCTCAGGTCTGTTGTTCATACCTGTCACTGTAACCAGACACAGAGAGTGTCATATTGGTATAACAAACAGCGCTGCTTGAAGCCTGAGTAACACATTTTTCATTTCTCTAGGTATCTGTAAAGCGATCAGTCACCGCGGGTTCAAGACACCCGTGTGGAATCTGCAGACTGCCGGGGAGAGACGGCAGGCTGCCTCCATCCCCAGCCCAGGACCACCAGACGGAGGGGAGACACGTTTCTTCTTTCTCTGAAGAAAACCCCACTGGCACAGGCTCCGCGGGCCAGAGCACCGGGGAGGAGACAGACCAGGAACACAGAAAAGCCAAACCCATCTCCAGGCTCTTTCTTGGGCAGGAAGTAAGCCCCAATCGATGGAAAACTTTAAAAGATAAATTATAAGTCAGCACTGCCCTTCTTTTTTCCTTCATAAGTCTTTCAGTGTGTCGGTTACTGATGAGGTTACACAGCAGAATAAAACCCCCTTCCTGGCCTAATGGAATCCTTCAGGAGCAAAAGTGAAGGGCAGGAGCAAGGAAGGTACCACCCAAAAACCAAAGGCAAAGGAAGCAGCCAAGACACGCCAAGAGGCAAACTGGAACATCAAAGAGCCAACTTCGGTGACAGACAATATATCTTCTAGCCCCGGGATTATGCAAGCAGAACCAGGCCCCAAATACCCAAGAGCTCTTGTTCTGGCCGTGCCTCAATGCTGCGGACGCCGAGACCCGGGTTACATAAACACCAAAGAGCACTTACACAACCCCTGTATGGCACAGGCTGGCAGCCATCGGCACCCTGTGCCGCCAGGAGCTGCTCTGGCAGCCCCGTGCCCGGGCAGCTGTGCCCAACCCCGCTGGGACCTCGCACAAGCCCCCGAAAGGCAGCTCAGGTGGGGTGGTGGCCCTGGGGTTGTCCTCCCTCTCGGAGGCACCGTGGAGGAAAGGCTGACGGTTCCACTGGGGCGCCGGGCAATCTCCCGTCTGTTTCTAGCTCTGGTTGGCTGAAAGGAGGGTCGTGAAATTTCAAGTCAAACGTTTTCATAGTGCTTTGAGACGGCAAGAACTGGAGAAATGCAGAAGGCTGCGACCTCTTCTAGATGTATAATCAAAATTACTTGCCCCAATAAAAGTCCTCAAACCTAAAATGTAAACTGCCTCCTCCTCCTGAGCCCCCCCTCTCTCGCGCAGACACTATGGGCACTAGCCAAGACAGGGAAACAAAGCCAGGAAACGCACCCGTGAAGGTAGCGAGCGCAGCAGAGATGGGTTACTTTTGTCCTTTAGCCAGGGGTGTGCGAGAGCAACCCAGTTACATAAAACCACTGCACCGGAGTCAGGAAGCGTTTCAGGCTCGAGTGCTGGGAAGTTTTCAACAAGCTGCACGCAGGAGGGAACCGAAACCTCCCCTTTCTGGTTATCCCAGTTAACTAGTAACCCAGAGTACAGTTTTGTCAGCCAGATTACAAAAATTACCACAGGGATCTAAAGCACAAGCATTTAGCCATCGGACCTTATTTATTTTCAGAATAGTTCAAAAGTTAAACAAAAAACCCAAACAAACAACAAAAACAAAAACTGCTTTAGTTTATTAAGGTAGATAAATATTGATTTAGGTCACAAAGATCAATTTCCGCTCCCTCCCAACTTCAGAAAATAGATGCATACAGGGGCTTCACATGTTCCCAGCACAGTGAATCCAGCTGGCTGCTCCGGTGACTCTTCTAGGGATAAATATCAGGGAGTAAGAAAAGAGGACGAGCAGGGGAGCAAGCGTTCTGCATTATGCAATGATTGCATAAGCACTAGTTTACACTAGGTAGCTGGGAGTTGTGGTATTAGCTTTATACCAGGATACCCTCGGCGCAACGAGAAATAACAAAGAAGGGATTATTGCTGCCACCACGCTTCCAAGGCCACCAAAATGGCAAACAAACAACAAGCACAAACCGAACTTTAATCTCTGCCTCAAGCCCTCACCGTAGCTTCGTTCAGGACTTGTTAACAGGGAGGGGGGGAGAAGACAGCTGGTACTCACTCCTAATTTAAAAGAGCAGCATGGGAAATGATCCCAGCGTAAAGCATCCTGTGGCATCTGAGTGCTCCTTTGCTGCTGCTCACGATGGCAATGGTGTAAGAGAGGAGAGATTTCAAAATTGTAATACCTGGCATTTGCACTCTAGTTCACTGTCAAAGGACTTCACAAGCACGTCACAGTCCTCGCAATAACCTGTGAAACACCACCCTGTCCATCTTGCAGAGGAGGAAACTAAGGCAAAGAAATCACGTAGACATCAGTGCCGAGTAACTCCCAAAGTTTTTGACTCCCTGTCCTATGCTCCGATCAACAGGCTCTCTTTCCTCTCCTCAAATATAACTTACTACTTGGAAAATCAAAACATAGTTGTGGATTTTTTTAGAACGGTAACAAAGCACAGAACCTCAGCTGCATTCTCTTTTTCTGCTTCAGTCTCTAAAGTAATTTCAGAGGAATTTTCAAGGACTCTATTTAATGAGAGAGGCATCAGTTGGGAGAAAAATGCAAATTGTTGAGTTTGAGCCTGTGTGCCACCGCATTCCACTGGCACTTCTCCCATCAAGTGCAGCCAGAAAAGTGACCGAGAGCACTGGAGAAAGCTAGTAAGACCAGGATGAAACACCATCACTCAAAGAACAATCTGTTTCTACTTTTCCTTTTCAAAATATTGGTGCTGCTTTGTGTGCTGCTAAAGGAGTCTGACAAAGGGCTGCAAAGTTGTTTATGGCAATCAGGCTCACATGAGTTGAAGTCACAATGTCATAAGGACACCCCCCTTCCAAAACACAGAGCACCCCAAAAAATTAAGCGCATTACAGCCTGGAAAAAAAAACCAAGCAGCAGTACTTTCATAAGGTTGCTAAAATTACAACTACCTCTACAGCCAAAAAAGAAGCATGTGTGTATGCAGGGAGGTGACTGAGCTCTTCAAATACGAAGATACTTTTCTTGCAGAGCAACAGGGGGATAGGTAGTGTACTGCAACAAACCTTGATTTACTAGCTGGTAGGTGCTACCATAAAAACAATTAAAATCCTCTAACCTTCCAAAAACGGATAGCACAGCACTGCATATGCTACTCTGAAAACCCCAAAGAAGTGTTCAGGCACCTGGAGTGAGAAAAAGCCACATAAACCAGAAAGGAGAAGAAACACTGACCAGTGGTTGAAGCACAAAGGCAGGAAAGAACATGATGTGCCAGTTCTGCCCTAGACTCACGCTGTGACCTTTTGCAGTTTTATCATCTTCTCTGGGGACAAGAAGGCTATGGAAAAGTGGAACGAACAGCCTCCTGGATCCACCAGCCAGGGCACAACCACGTTAGATCAGTTAGAAACGCTTCCTCAAACAGAGATAACTTTCCCATTGACAGAGCAGACTGTGAAAAACCTTGCCCCAGACTTTATAACTGGACAAGCACTGCTGCACAAGGAGGAGTTCATTTGCACTCTTGCTCACTTATATTTGTACAGATGAACCCAAAATACCTTTCCACGCAAATTTTTTGGAAGGCCTCTAACCTTGCATTCTTCCCCCACCTGTGACCTACAGTCTCACTTTCAAAAGCATCTTCCCCTCCCCGACTTCTCTTTTTATACCTATTATCTAGACGGAGTTACATAAGCCACTTTTATCACCCAGATTTCTCATTTATCCAAACTCATTTTGTATCATAATTCCTTTCTCTTCTCAGTTCACATGCTCCCAGAATTAGCTTCTTTGTCCTGCCATCACAACCAGAGAAATAAGAAAGCAAGAAAAGATGGATTTTTTTTTTACTCCCTAGAGTACACCCCTCCCACTAATGGACAGCAAATACTGCACGGCTTATTTCTATAAAAACTCCTTATGAAGACCACACTGCACTGGACTCCTATAATAAACCAGGAACCCAGAGCTAGAACTCCTGGGGACCTTTTCTGACCAGCCTATTAAGTTCATAGCACAAACTTTGGAGATATCTGCCACGTGAACAAGGTGGAAGAAGCTTCACGTGTACCTGATCTCAAAGTAACAAGTTAAATTACAGATTTAGAAAGTTCTTCAAATCTAAACAAAGTTTTTTTCCATCACCACAAAACGTCCTCCCACCAGCAAGCAAACTAAGTGGCAGCCATCCCAAAACTGTAAACTCGTGTTGGGGTTTCACCAGCATCTTCCATTTGATTTGGGGGGGTGGGGGGGGAAGTAAAGCCAAGTAGCTCTTTGTCTATTAGGCACTAATTAGGGGATCTGGAGCAAGCACCAACAGCTCTGCCTGGTGCCCAGCCTGCTGCCCGATCAGCAAGTCACCAAATATTTCACTGACAAAAGCAGCTCTCAAAACTCTTATTGAGTAGAATGTTGGGGGAAAGTGTATACAAAAAGTTCAAGGGGGTGGGCGAGAGGACACTGGATATAAAATCACATTGGTATTAACAACTGCCTCCTCTCTTGCTGAAAATTACTCTTGCAGCATTACAATATGACAGCAGCAGAAACAGTAACAGCCAGACTCAGAATGTCATATCACCAAAGTCTCCAGAATTAAAAGCACAAAGAAAGAAAGAGCTTCCTTCTCATACCCCCTCCATCAAACAAACAGGCACTGCAAGATTCTGAAAATTCAGCCATTTCCACCCCTGCCTGGTAGGCAGCAAATTAAAACCTGAGCCCCACAGAAGAGTCTCAGCTCCTCTGCTAGCCACGGAGTAGTGTGCTTCAGCACAGGGGTGGGAGAATGAATGGTCTGTAACAGGAAGGCAAGAGGGAACAGAAAAAGGGGAGGGGGATAAAACCAACCCACAAAAACCAACCTGTGTCCTACCTGGAAACTGCTGAGACTCATCCAAGAGTAACATGCTGCTCACTGCACTGAGGCAAGACCTCTGCCCCGACACTTGTTCAATGTGGCCGTAGGCTCTCAGCCCCTCTGCTATTCTTGTCTCAGGGTCTTCAGGACAAAAGTTTCCAGTCACTCCCAACAACTCCTTATCTCTGCCTGCAGCCCAGCGAGCACTAAATCCACTCTCACTGGCTGTTCAGTTCGCAAGCGGGAAATGCCTCCTGATAAAACAGTCCAGGGTACAGGCAGGGAAACCTGCCCTTAAGGTTTCTGAAAATAACTTGGGTAAATAGCTCCCAGTGCTTGAATCCACCCAGCCGGTGTGACGGGAATCAGAACGCATATATCCTCCCTGCACCCAGCTGAGACGGACCAGGGTCACTCTTACATAACGAGTTAAATATGCCTCGTGTTCAGCCTAAATAAAAATTGTCATTATCTCCTCCCCTGCTCGAGAGTCACACAACACAGCCCTGCCCGAGGTAGCTGCTGCTCCACTGGGGACCGAAGCCCGGAGCCGCGGCTGCCCCACCGGTGTGGCTTCGGTATGTGTTCCCGATCAGGAGTAACCTCGGTTACTCCTGGCGGGGGGGGGGAAGAGTTTTAAAAGAGAGAAGCAGCGCAGGGAGGCTGAGTGGGTGTGTATGGGGGAGGTCTCTCTCTCCTCTCTCTCGACTGGCGGAGCTGCATGCCGTTCGGATCAGATCCCATTCACTCAGCCTGTGATCCAGTTCAACTAGTGGCAGAGACCAAGACTGAGAATAAAATAAAAATCCTTACATAACCATTCCGGCTCCGGCAGGGCCCCGCACAAGGGGAATCCCAACAGACAACAGGACGATCAGAGGAGGGACATGCGGGACCATAACCCCGCTTCCAAGTTTCACAGCACAAAAGGAAAGGGCGGGGGGGGGGCGGAACCGAGTTGCAAAAAGAAGTACAGCCTTTTTGGCTTTGAAAACAATCTCGATATCTGTGATTTTATGAACTATTTGCACAGTGCCTGCTAATTTCCAAGGAACCCGGACAACTGAGGCTGAAACCTGAGTAATTCCTTGGGAGCTGGTAACCTGTTTGCACAGTAACAGGCGAAAGAGCATCCCGTCGTTTGCTTTGTTAAATCAGCAGCTCGTACAGCACCGCTAGTCTGCAGAAGGCGCAGCAAACGGACTATGAATGAGATATCCCAGTTTTTAGGAAACAACCTTTCAGAATTTGTGAAGTGCAAGCTTATTCTAAGCAAGCCTTCCACCCCATCATCCATCTGCACCAAAAGGACAGGTACAGGAGAGAATAAGTAAGAACAGGAGAGAACAAGTACTTTAAAAGCTGTGGTTGAACCCCTAAAGGCTGACCATCACGCCTGGCCTTCTTCAGTGCTACAGAGACTTTCTCCGTGGCTGGTTCCCTTCACAGGCGTACCCCATGCCAGTAACAACAGCAAACCCGGGCTGACAGACACGTAATGAAATCAGCTCACTCCTAGCAAGCGTTTGTCCACATAATGAAGTCCGCTCTCTGCTTGAAACAACTGGCAAGCGAGTCGGGAAATGCAGGATGGGCACCAGAAGCCCGAAGCAGGCTGTGTCTGAAGAGCCCTGCCGCAGACCTGCGGGGCTCCAGGACACAGCAGCACAACGCGCTGCACTCGTAGCACTGAAGGTTGATCTAGAGGTCTGCAGACCTACCCTTTGTGTGACTCCAGACATTTCTAGCAGATCTTCCATGCGAGAGGGCGGCAGAGCGCAGTGAATGCTTGCTACCATCAAAATATCCTCGCTGCTTCAGGGTACATCACAGCTTTCAAACAAGCCCAAGGTGATCTTTTCATAATTAGAGCCATGTGATTTTTAGCAAAGAAAAGATGAACTCTCTTAAAATTACGAGGCTCGGTGACAAGACAGCCTTTCACCTATGTCACAGATTCACATAGCCTGGCTGGCACGCAACAACATAGAGTGTTTATCAAGGGGGAAAAGAGGGACAAATACATTAAGAAAAGTACATAGCTGAGGATCTTGCAGCAGGCCTTATAAGGACTTTGTAGGGTTGGACTAAATAACCAAACATGACCTCAGCATCTGACCTAACAGATTTATGAAACTGGGAATCAAGATTTAAAGACAAGTATTTGTGTAAATACAACTGGGCGCTTTCCAAGGCACACTTATTACAGCGGTCAAACACAAGGAAAATGAAAGTTCAATACACTAGGGGAAACAGGCGACCTACACCTGTCCTACCACACAGAGCCATAAAAAGGGAATTTCCTTCTTCACCTCAGTGTGCAAAATGGAAAGGAATTTTTCCAGCTTTTCTACTCACAACAGCCTACTGGTGCAGCCATGACTGTTAGCCATGACAAATACATATTCATGCAGCCAAGAATTGGATCTGCCAGAAACAGTCAGTTTATAAAATTATCTCCTCATGGAAGGTAATCTTGTTATAGATAAGCCCATTTACTGAATAGCTTTTCTGTGAGGCCAGCCTTGCCAGCAAGGAAGAATGTTCTCCCTCCCCTACAAGGTCTGAAATCTTACCTAGCTGTCATATGTCACCTACCTCATGCTGAAGCCACAAGCTCTTTGCAATTGTACGACTCTGCTATACATCAGAAGAGGCTTCTCAAGAAACTATTATCACTTGAGATGTTCCCTTGCAAAGAACATAGGAGAGTCCCCATTTAAAAAAAAAAAAAAAAACACAACCAAAACACACACACTATAAAATTTCTATTTTTATAGAATATCAAGAGAAAGGCTCTTCAGAACATGTCTGTTCAGCAGCAATGTCAACATCCCTAAGCACTGCAAATTCTTAAGGGTTAAAACTCACACCTAAATCTGCCTACACATACAAGAAGCTTGATCGCAAAGTTCTTCAGGACACTAGGTCCTCTGTATAGCAGAGTACCTTGGAGATAGTGGTACGGGGGAGGAATCAACCTAAACTCAGTTCAACTAAAAAGTTTCAACAAAACATCCCGAAACATATCACAAGTGACTCTCCTTCCCCATCCCCATGCCTAGTCTCCACCCTGAACCTGGTTCTCCCAACCCACTTGCTGAGCCCTGCAGGCCAAGCAGCTCTGGGACCGCTCTGCCTTGACCTGATCCAAGCCCAGCAAGTGCAGTGCAGGTGAGAAGTCCCGGATCCATGACATGCCACCATGCTCTTGGTCCCTGCAAACCGGGGTGCTTCCCTTCTCTCCAACGACTGCCCCGTCTGCTGTTCCCCCTCATCGCCACCCTGCAGAACAGAAGAGACCTTCCTCGCCTGGCCTTGACTGCTCCACGCTGGCTGTGCCGTCCCTTTCCCATCCCACAGCTTTCTCACAGGTGTGCTCCACATCCACCAGCTGCTTCTGTATGCCCCACTGGTCACCAACAAGTAGAGAAGCTGCCTACAAATCTGAATTGTTTCTAAGTTATTAAACAAAAACTAGGCTTGGCAGCCAAATTTCACTCTTGATTATCAGCTGCTAGTAGCACACAGAAATACCGTTAAGGTGTTCTAGCAACACTGAAAACACACAGGAGTATCAGGTCTGCACTGGTTATGGTATAGGTGGTGTTTATCAACCTAAACCAGTTCAGGCAGAATCAAACTCTGCAGCACTATTTGTTGGCCACTGAGTATTGCTGGGCTTTGAGAATCATTTGCTTTTTAAACAAACACAGTAATAAAAACTCCTTTTTAGTATGATCTAAACCAAGCATGGAAAAATCAGGAGTCTTTTAATTGATTTCAGTGAGTTTTGGACAGAACTGTAAGGCATAAAATTTGATCAATCTGTTTTTTCTTGGTTTATTTGTGCTCATATAAATCTTGGTTTCTTTTCTTTCCGCTAAATCATAACTGGGGGGGAGGTTGCACATACGGTAACAAAAATCTAATCACACAAAATACAGGTAGTGATGAAACACGCTGCCTTCTGCAAATGCTTTTCAGACCATCCCATAGCAAAACATATACTGCTTCGGATTTTGGTCCCAGGCTTTCAAAGGTTGTTTAAACATATTGAAGAAAACAAGCTGTTATTAGGCAAGATGTAATGTTTTTAAGCTGACGGATTTAGATCATCATTTAGATCATAGATATTTATCATCACCTTAATCAAAGCTAAATCCATTGAGTTACAAACCCAATTATATTCAAGAAACTGATTCTCATCTCGTCCTATAACTTGCTACTTTTCTGCTGCTGAAGATGACACAATATGCACCAGAGAACAGTGATTTTGTACAACTTCAATTTCATTTCAGTTTTCATCTAAGTGCAAATTTGACATACATCACAAGCTAAGAGTACACAAGAGTGACATTTTACAATTGCTTCTAACAGTTTAAGTATTTAAATATTTTACATAGATAAAGATTACCTACAGATGTTTTAATTGCAAAATTTGTTTTGACAGAGATTTAAACTAGAGGTTTCTGTTCACCTAGCCCCAAAAGATTTTATCTTGTAGCTTTCTCTTGTCTCATTCCTATTTGCACATTTGCAAGTGAAAATAATGTCTTCTGACTCCTACTTCAAATTTTTTGAGACTGAGTCAGTGAACTGCATGTTGAACAAAATGTGAACATTTTCAACATCTGTAGTACAAACTACTGTTATTAAAATAAAAAATGGGTATTGCATCAAAAAAATCTTTAATCCAAATGACAAGCCAGACACTTCTAGAAGTTCAGTGTTGCAGTTTTTTTATAACGCCTAAGCAGGAAACTAGAACAACAAATAAACCAAATAACTGTGACATGATACTGTGTTTTAAAAACTGAAGTACTTTCAATTTAATTAAAACTGTTTCCTCTCCTTCCAAACTTGCTGCTGCTTCTTGGCTAAAAATATTATACTTGTACAACACCAAGCTACATGTGCATTTTATTTAACCAGTCATTAAAAACAGCACAATACCAGATAAATGAAGGAAAAATTAAAATAAGGACCCCTTGCATAGTTTAAACTGAAATGCAAAACAGAGAAGTGTTTCCCCCAGTACATTTGAAAATAAAAGAGGTGCTGCCTAAAATGTAAAGCAGAGGATTTTGACTTTGGCTTCATCACACCCATCAGGTAACCTTGGCAAAGTCACTTTGCCACTCCTTACCTCTTCAAGAGGGAAACTACCACGTTACAAATTTGCTAATTAGTTTCCTTGTGATTCTGTCATGGTTTCAGAAGTTGCAGATGACAGAGTACCGTATCTATTAGCAATGACTAGGTGTGGTACGAAGCTGACTACTGAAAACATACACGGGGAAAAAGGTACCAAACATGACAGCAAAGTGTGACTGTCCTTCATTAGAGATTCTCTGGCTGCTTTGTGAAGAAAGAAAAGCAAGTTTTTGGCCAATAAAGCACAACCCCCATATCCTGCAAAGCCCGTCAGAAAAGCAGGCAGAAACAAGATACTTCTCCTCTCCATAGAAGACTTGGAGCAATTCTTTGTTCAGCTAATAACCGCTCGCTCACTGCCCCTGCTCCCTGTGCATTCATGCTACTCTCACGTTTGTGGCAGCTTTAAGAAAAGACAGCATGTAGCTGCAGGTAAAAAAAAAAAAAAAATTGAAAAAATCCATATACATATATATAGAAAATGCAGAGCCACAGACGTGGGCTGTTCTTAACCACATAGAAGGATTTCTATTTTGTATTCCATCATACGCAATAGATCAAAGGGAAGGAGGAAGAAAAGGAGGGGGGGGAAAAACCCCCAAACCATAGCTAGTTATAATACCACATCATTTCACGAGATCAGCCAGTCCCTGTGCCCAATCGGCGGGTCTGAAGGAAGCAGAGCTCTGGCGTCATCGCCTCCTTTTAAAGAAGTAAAGCAAGTCATTACTCCAGGTTATATAACGCTCGGGCTATGCCAGACTTTGTGCCACCTTCTCAAAAAGGAAGCTGGTGTCAGAGAGCCCAGGAGGAGGCAGAGGAGCCACCAACGTTTTCATTTGGAGCTTCCCCCTGCTTAAGATAAGCAGGGGAGAACGGGAACGAGCCTGCACTTTGGGACGGAGCAGGCGGACGGTGAAAGACTCAGCGACTGACCTGCAACATCGTCAGTCTGCAATTCCCTGCGAAGGGGGCTGGGGAACAGCTCTCGTCAGGATCTCATCCTTCCTTCCCACAGCAGCCGTCAAGCCACACCTCACCCCGCTGAGAATAACCTAGTTCACAGGGTTAGTTAGAACGCTGGAATCAATCAATAAAACCCCCACAAACCCAAGGCGCCACTCTTCCCACACTCCTCTCCACTCCTGTTACCTTTCCCCATTTCCTCCCAGATTTATAGGCAAAGAGCCCGTAGACAAGGGACTTCCACCTGCCCCTGTCCCCCTCCGACAACCAAAACTGCCCCGACACAAACAACGTGTCCGGCAAGGCAATCTGCAGCTCGGCAGAAAGGGAACTAACAAAGCGTACGGCACTAGCTGTTCCCAGCAAAACACCCAAGAGGATATTTTTTTTCTTTTTTTCTTTTTTTAAATGTCACTATTTAGTGAGTCCGGTAAAGTCACTTCAAGGGAGCTGGGTGCCTGCCACGGAGTCTGCACGGGCATTAGCAGCTCCGGTACAATGTGCTGGCTACACAGACACTTGCTAGCCGGGCAGGTCCAAAGCCCTCAGACTGCACACAGAAACACCATTTGTTCTGAAAGACAGCCTGTACTACAGGGAAACTGCCAGAATAAAAATAACGGGTAAAATACGCAGCCGTCTGTAACGAAGAGAAGTTCCCAGAGAAATCAGTGGGACTTTTACCTAAATGAGAGGCAAACCTTCTTCCCTGCAATTTCAATGTAACCTTTCTCAACCAGGATGGCTAAAAACGCAAATGTTACTATTCAGTTTCTTTTCACCTTTGATATTAACTATATCTTTTGTATTTTGTTCAACTGGATTGTGGAAAGACAGAAGACAGCCAGTTCCCTAACTTTCTGGGTCTTTGGAAACCAACGCAACTCTCGAATGTAAGATTTGCGGAGGCGGAGAGCGTATGCTTAACAGACACAAAGCAACTTCGGAGATGCTCTTATCCCTCTCAGGAACTGAGAAAACAATAAAACCCCCTCAATTTCTCAAATATAGCAAGTCACCTGATAAACACATCCACTATCTGCAGTTAGAGGCAGGGTAGCCGACTGAGTTACCCACAACAAGCTGATCTGAGCTTCAGCCCCACAGCCTGCACCGGAACCATAAAACACTTAGAAACACACTGATGCGTAAGGATCATTTTCGAAAGTAATGCAGTTTCCCAAAACAATTTGATAAGTTTTAAACACGTACCAACATGCAGGATATTAGTTCACAAGTATATTCTTTCACGCGTAGTGATTACTTTTGTACCTCTGTGGTACCACACGTGCCACCCTCTTTGTGCGCAATTATTGGCTTGGAAGACAGTCTGCGAAAAGTGACTACAAGCATTACAATCTACCTGGTTGTTTAAGAAGAGCAAAGTGCACCTCGGTACACAGAAGTTCAGGTTTGGTTTTCCAGGCTTACAAAGATCAGGGTGGTTGTGGAGGCAAGAAACTTATTGTTGAGAAGAGGTTTGCTTCCCCAGGATATGCCCTTCTAGCTTCCTTAGAAACAACAGTGGTGGACTCTAGAGGGAGCTGCATCCAGCCACAAGTAACCAAAAGGGAAGAATCAAGATAGGGAAAGTCCATCAAGAAGGAAAAAAAAAAACCAAACTGAAAGATGTCAATCACCACTCTTGCACCAAGAATTCCACCTTGTGCTGCGCAAACAGTAACTTGCAGATTAAATTATTGGATTACTACTTATTGGCGCTCACTACAGCATGGCATACGTACACACAAAGTACAGCAGAGCTTAAAATGAAAGGAACCCTCCTGGTCATCTTTCAGTGCTTTTCTAGATTTTACCAAGTCCTGACCTTTGTTTCTTTTTCCCTCTTTTTCTCCAGTTCGTCCATTTTCAGTCAACAAAGAGCCTCCTCTCCACTCCAAGTTTACTCTGACTTATGCTTTTCCTTAGGCCCTGCCATCAGCCTCCAGGTAAAACCACAAGAACAAGAGATCAAAGCACACGTACCACCGATCTGAGGCAGCAAGCAAGAAGCAATCAAGTCCGCTGTGCCCATGTACTGCAGCAGATGGAAGCGTCTCATTAAAGGGTTCCTCAAAGAGCAGCTACGGTCCCCGAGGCTGCCTTGACCTTGGGATGCCCATCTACCCTGGTACCACCCAACCACACAGCCGTGAAAAGCTGCTTTCTAAAGGAGCTGAGAGATTAAAGAAGTATGTAGTTGCTCCTCCTCTTCTTAAGGAATGCTTTTCATTTTCTAGTAGATAGGGAGGACAACTTAAAACCAGTGTTTCCTAAGGGAAAATGATGTGCAGCCTGGTCAAAAGTAGAAGGCAAAGAGATTTCAGGTTACTCCATTTACCAATACAAGCAGGACCATCCAAATCAAGTAAAAAGTACAGGTAAATGACTTTCTAACAGCAGCTTTCCCCTTCCCCCCTCCCTTTTTTTTTTTTTCTTTTTCTTTTTTCCTTCAGCAGTATGGGCCTTTCTAAATCTGGGTTTAAAATGTTACAAAATAGGGTATCAGCAGGGTGTTATTCAGGTGACTGCCTCCACACTCTTCCTCTGCCTCTCAGTTTCATACAGGTGAGTATAACATGACCTAATTTATAAGAATAACTTCAGACGAAAAGCAAAAACTCATGTTCATGAGCAGAAGTGTGCTAAATGAACAGATTTATACCAAAGACTTTCCTCTCTTCCCCTGTACGGACAGATATTTTCTCTGTTCCCAACCCTGCACATCCAGCTGGGGACTCCCACACGCACCATGGTTTTGTTTTGTTCCAGCACTTTGCTTCGGAGAAGAAAAGACCAAATGACTTTGGGGTGGGAAGCACATGAATAACACGATCTCCCCAAAAGAGCAGCAGCTCCCTGCATTTCAAGGATGCATTCATGTATCGTTCAAAAATATATTAACCCACACTTCCACATGACTTTAAAAACAGATTTCCAAAGTAATTTCAGCTTTAATAACTCCAGGTACTAATGAACTTTCTAGGAAGTATGGTGTTAACTACCGATTATTTCCCTCAGGTTAGACAAGGAAATTATCCAGGCAGCTACAAATCAATTTCACTTTCAATGTAATTGCGTCCCGTGCTACATGCACCATGATGATGAGCCACAAAGAACCACTAAGGAACATCACATTAAACAAAATCCATTCTTGCTATAATTTCATGCCAACCAACAAGTGAAAATTGTACGCAAAGCTTATCTAGCAGCACCCCTTTAACTAAACAGCCATTCCTCTAGCAAGTGTTGAAGGAAAGCAAAGAGCTTTGCAAATACAACTCGACAGTGGCTGTGACCTGAAGTCAAGTACTCCTGCCTTGGTACCTTAGGAAACTCAAAACTCTGAGTACCAAGTGCCACGCTCAAGTTCAAACAAAAAGCAGGCATTGAAATACATTCTGGATCATGTTCCAGAAACAAGAGGTAACTCTGACTCTGTCACGATACTATCAAATGTCATAAACAGGGATGAGCACAGATTTAAGAGGCTATCGTGAGGAAAAGGGTCTCCCTTTTGCCTCACTAACCTCCCATGCTAATCTTTCAGAGGTTCTAAGACTTGCCCCTGGTGCCTTCACCCTACTAAGAAGCTGCAGGGCAAAAGAGCACAGGCACTTGTGTGTCCTCCACTCTCCTGGGACTTGTGATTCTGTACCACCAATACAACTTCACTCCTCTCTTAGTGTCCATATGTCCACAGAAGGCCCACACAAAACAGTCTGGTTTTGCTCCAGCACTTTGTCAGGGAGGGGGAGGAACTGTATGAGTCCAAGGTGGGAAGACGGAGCAGACTGCCTCCATCTTCTCCTATTCTCCACTAGTTAAACAGAGATGCCACGGAGCTAGCACGCCCTCAGCCCTGGGGAAAGAAAAAGAGGATGGGACAGAAGAAAACAGGCAAAGTGGACGATGCAGGGCAGAAGACAAGGCTAATTGCATGGAGATTGTCGTATCACAATAGCTGCATCTAATACACTATTATTTGCTGTTGCCTGGCACATCTGTACCTTCAGAACTGCAGCACTACCGAGGTATTGGAAAACTGTCCGCGGCTGCAGCCCAGAAGAACCAAGTCCAATCCCTGCCTGTGGTTCCACACACCCTGTAGTGCAAACACAACTAGCAGCCTTTGAGAACAGCGCCTGAATGCCTGTGCTCACTAAGGCATCTTTCAGAAAACTGAAACGACCAGCTCTTTACACTTCTACCCCTGAACTACACTTAAAAAAAAGGGTTTAACCCATACACTCAGGGGTAAGAAAACAAGCAACTCGCTGTCACTATTAATAGCAGAATTACAGCAATATATATGAGTAGGAGACAACAAATTCAATCAGAATAATCCAAAGACATTCAGAAAGTGAAAAAAAGCCAGAGCACTACGGTGGGATTCATTCAAACACTCCACAGCAGCTTTCCTTGGGAAAGCTCAGAGGTATGAACCGTCCCTGCATTTGAAATGATGTGCAAAATCCATATTGGAGGTTTGTTTCCTCTTTGCTCAAATTAGCTTTTATTCCTATGGAGCTCTACACAGCCCTGAGCAACCACTAGCATCAGAGAAAAAGTGCAGGACTTGAAACAGCCCTTTATCTCTACAGTCATCAGTACATCACACTACTAGAGAAAAGGATTTAGGGAGTTAACGAAAAAAGTTCTTAGCAGTCACGTACTGATATCACAAAATCGAACACGATAAAACAAGTGCTGCTACCCACAAGCGATGAGAAAACAGATGCAGGGGGCAGGGATGACAAGGCTGGAAAAGCAGCGGAAGCCTCGGGCTGGGACTGAAGCATGCTGCTAGGTTGGGTGTGCAGTCTGGCAGCCACCAGGAAGGGGTTGTAAGAGTCAGGGTAGGTATGACCTGGAGGAAGTGCTCTAGAGAAAAAGATTAAAGCTATATGAGCACCTACACATGATGCTAAGATTCATTAACTGACCAGTGTAGTTACTAACTCCCACTTATTCAGAAATATTTAGAAAACTAGCCTTCTGTGCTCTTTTTCATCCTTGGGGGCAGGGGGAGAAGGTTTAAGAACTGTTTTCATCAAGACCGTAAACATCCAAACTAAAGTAAACTCTAGACCATCTATTGGACAGTCTATACTAAATACAAACAAAACTTCAGGTTCTCAAAGCAGAAATGAGAAAAACTGCACCAAAACTGAAGATAGCACTCTTAATTACCTGAATGTAAAAGAACACAAAGGAAATTCTGAAACTGAAACCACCACAAGAATTAATTCCGCACACAATATATATCAAAAAGACGAAAACAGGTTAAACTTGCAAAACACAAGTCGCTGCTAAGTCTGAGACCAGACTATCCACCATCAACAGGTGTGGATAATATTACATTAACCCTGGAAGGTTCATAAGTAATCTGAGCCACCATCAAAACATGGGAAACCTACATTCCCAAAACACAGACATTATTTTGCAAGCAAGCAAAAAATGCTAGTTTTATGATTGTTATAGACACTATTACTTAAAACAAGTAATCAGTTTCAGTTTGGAGAAAACGTATAGGCAGCCCGTCAGCCTATCAAGGAAATGACTGTTAAAGATTAACAATCTTCTAAATCTTGTAGTGTTAGAAATATGCAAGAGCCCATACACAAGGGAAGGTTTCCCCCAGGATCCCTAATGGAACATCTACAGAACAACCACAACACCAGGAGGGGAGGAGAACAGCACAGCTGGGAACAGGGAGAACAAACTTTTAACAGAAATTATTAAAATTAAGCTTTTAAAAGGTTCATAGTATAAACATTAGAGCACTTCCTTCCTTCTTGTGAATAAAGTAACTGTCTGTACCTAAGAGGATTTTTATGAATGAGGGTCATCTACAGAGACAGGACTATAAACATCAGACGGCCAAAATAAAATGATCCTCTTAACTCTGAAGTTAGCTATATTTCATAGGCCAAATAGCAGGAGACTGGTTTTATATTAGATCTAAGATAATAGAGATGTCAAATGACATTTCTGAGGTAGCCTGTAGCTGTGAAGATGTATCAGGAGAAGCAGAGTGGACATCTCCACAAGAAACAATAATTATACAGCTAAGCACACAGAAAGCATCCCAATATTCCGGCAGACAGAATTAAAGCTGAAGCAATCTGAAACCTCAGAAGCATTCTAGCTTTTCTCAGATGGTCTTAGAGAGGGTTTTTCCTGTACCTAATGAACAACTATAAAAACATTTTACGTCAGTTATATGTAAATTGTCTTTTTACTCTTCCTCATTATTTCCTACATTTGCTAAAATTTATTTTTAATTAGTAACTAAAGAAATATAAAGCACAAACATGTTTCTAGTGTTTTAAGATGAAAATAAACAACTGTCATTAACAGTTAGCGATGTTCTGATACACCTACATTAATTTTGTTTGCTTTGGAAAGAATAATCCTGACAAATGATTATGAGCATTCAGCCACAATAATACAGATGTAGATGATAAAATACATAGGTCTATGATAAAATAACCATGGAGAATGACCCACTTGGACATGACATACAGCCACTCCTCTCTTAATAGAAGTTTGTCTACAACGTCATGCTTCCTATCGCTCCACTGGGTGAGGGATCCTGTGAACAAGGTGACAAGGTCACCACCAGTCTTTTTGAGGCCAAGTAATCTCCTCTTTTTCTACCTCCTGGGAATTCCTTTGTTTCTTATTTGAACTAACATTTTGATTTCTGTTACTTTCTCATTAGAAAAAGCTATCACATGAATAAAACCAGAGGAGTAAAATTCATTTGTGTAAACATTTTAAAAACATTTTAAATCAAAACAACGTGAGTAGCATGTGGCTGAAAGAATATAAAAAAAACCAACACCAAACCAACACTCAAGGACAACAATGTACTCTGAAACCAAAAATACTTTTGTAACTAGAAGAAGAGAGAAGTATGAGTCTTTAGCACATTCTATGCTAAGAAAAGGAAGACTGTTCTCCCAAGGTTGAAGTAGGTGCATTCAAAAATCTGCATGCCCTTTGAAATTCATAAAAATCACAATTTTAAAGGAAGCAAATACAGCATCCCCCAAGGCTCAGTCTGTAGTTTTATGGTAAATGGAGTCTGGTGGCAAACACAGCAGGGGGAATTCCCACTCGAGCCATGCACTCCTGTCTGCGTGCCCTAGAACATCACCCCTTCTGCTGGACCAAAAAACACATTTCTAGGATCATGCCATGAACCAGAACAGTTACCTAATCTTGCTTAAACGTAACCTGCACAGCACAGGTCCAGAAACAGCTGCATTGGTCCTAACTGAAGAGGAGAGTGGGGCAGTTTTAACTCAGTGAGGACAGAAGGTGACAACTTACTTAGTCAGCACTGCCACCTTTCATATTGTAAAACGCACAAACAAATCCCAATCTGTATGCTGTCAGAAAAGAACATTTTTCAGTTATTAAAGATGATTATTGTAAGTGAATGATAATTGCCCATAGCGTCCATGGAACTGTTTACCTATGGGCAAGCCTGTGATGTAAATGTATTTAATTTCACTGAATCCTTTTAATAATACAAGCAATTGTAAATTGATTTATTTACTTCTTTATATAACTGCTTCTCCAGAATCTGTAGCTATGTCAAAATTCTACCCTCCTCACAATTTATGCTTGTAGCTTGTTTTCATGATGGAAATTTTTTTTTGCCAGGAGTCCAAATTTAACCTACATTAAATCCCTGTTTAAACTACACACCCACATAAGCACTTCTCCCTACCAAGCGCTGGACAAATCCTAACCCTTATGCAAGCTACCAAGGTGTCACCCACCGAAATTAGTAACACCAGTTTTGTGTAACAAATGTACGCAGAGATTCACAACCCCATTCACTTACCACTCTCATCAAGTAAGTCCTCCTCGTCATCCCCATCATTGTCCTCCTCCATCGCCTCCTCCTCATCTTCCTCCTCCTCCTCTTCCATATCCTCCTGCTCCAAGTCCGGGTCCAGGTCCGGATCACTCCCTGAGATTGACTCGTCTGACATGATTCCCAGTGGTGCTCCTTGTGCATTACCTGCTCATGTTCTACCGTGAGGCAGCCCTGTGAGAAAAGAAGAGGTACATAATGAGCCCAGTAAATCCCAACCTTTGAGCCTCAAGGCTCAAAACCATAGCAGGATTACTGCATATAAAAAACACAAATCTGCCGTCAGTCTTTTAAATAACAGTTATATCAGGCTGCACACAAAACCACGTGTAGAAAATGGAAGCCATAAGCAATGTATCATAATGATACAGGCCCAGCATCGTAGAATCAATATCAGAACCAATATATTAACTAATCACGCTAAAAAAACCACTTCTTTCTCGCTATCCTTGACACGTACACAGCAGAAAGATTCTGAGTATCGATATCTGATTATACAAAGACACAACAATAAACACAGTATGTGAACAATTTCAGAACACTACCCTCCAAACATGAAGCCTAGAAAAAAGGACCAGGCTCAGAATCCCATACGGATACCTGTTACCCTGATCCCCGAGCACTGCAAATCTCAACGCAGCACGCAAACTGTGGGTCGCAGACAGAAGCCACCCCCCTGACTTAGCTGTACCTGCTGCGAAGGTCACCAGCTACTCATCACAGACTGCCTGAAGTCTCCGTTCCAACCAACAGAGCAGAGACAGTTACCTTAATAATGGTACAGAGAGAAGACAACGAAGATCCGAGTTTTTAAAAGCTGTATGTCCCTTTGTAAAGCAGGGTAAGAAGAAAAGCAAACACAAAGGAAGGAGAGATCAGATAGAATTTGCATTTCTTTCCTCTAAAGGACAAGACCAGAGCTGGCTGTGCATAACTCCTCTGTTACGCTACTCCAGCACGTCACAGCAGAAATCATGGTACAAAACAACAATAAAGCCTAAAGAAAGGGCCAGGGCAATCACGAAGTCACAAGTTTATCAGTTCAGATAATGCACTGACACTTCTGGGCAGTGATGCCTATCTGGACTCTCCTCTTCCATGTGCAAAGAATTATCATAAGGGAGCTGTGTAAGATGGCCAGAAAAAAGGAAAGAACCAACAAGAAAGGAACATAAAGAAGGCACCTTGATCTCAAGAAATATAAAGCAAAGGATGTGGTAAAAAAAAAAGAAAAGAAAAAAAAAATCAAACCTCAGAAGAATTACTACCCACACATTCCCAGAAAGCTCTAAAGAGGGGCACATTTCCTCATTCACTCTCCCCTGACCCCTACTTACACCACCACATTTCCAGCGTAAACTATAAAATGTTGAAAAAAGACATACATCCTGCTTTGTCTGCTTAGAAAAATATCTACAAACACTTCAAGAAACAGAAAAATTTCATTTTAAGCTGTGTTTCAGCTGTAACTAGATGAGCTCAGAAACTTGAAGGTTAAAGACACAACTCAACACCCCTGTAGCAGGGCTGAAAATCTAACTGTCAAGTATGCTGTTATTCCAGCTGAAGTCATCAGTTCCCGCTTTGCCTCTCTCAGCTCCTCAATAACATTGAAGAGTGTCTGAAAGAAAATAAACACAAGGGAAGAACAGGCTTTGCAGAGACTGCTATTGGAATAGGAAGCTTTTCACCACCAGGTCCCAGGAGCACTTTACCACCAGGCAGAGACAACTGAAGTCCCTACCCTATTACACGTGTCACACAAAACAAGTTGGCTTAGTTGAGCAGATGGTAGAAAAGGCCAAAATCTAAATTAGCTCAAGTGGAACCGTGCCAGTTTACACAAGCCAAAGAGATTCATTCAGCTCCTGTGGCCTGCTGGCAGGCAGGTACCCAGCCCTTTTGCTGTCAACGGTGACTCCCGGCACGGCAAGGTCCGGCACCCCTGACATCTGACATCTGGTGACTTCAGGTAAGGACTGCAGACACAAAGCAATCTATTATCAGAAATTTTTCCTGACAAACACTGTGCTAAAGTCTATGTGTATTTAAAAACGGCAGTTTATTTTTACTTTTAAACAGCAACAAAGCTCCCTTCCGGCTGCTATTCAGCCTTAAGGAAAAGAAACGTGCTTTGCTCTTTACAGGTTGTACTCAAACCCGTAACTGTAAAGCCGCATGTGTTCCCTTACATTTCAGAAGGAGATGGTCAGTAGTGTTACCTTTGTGGGTCTCTGCTGGTGACCTAGGATTTCAAGGGGTTTTATTTTTCCCATGTTGTCTGTACTGTGCTCTAAAGGAACTCATGTGCTATCTGCTGGACACATCAACCACCCCAGCAAACAAAGCATCAACCAAAAATACCCAAAGGAAAAAAAAAAAAAAGAAGAAATACAAACACTACTCAAAGGGCAGGAATGAATTCTCATCTACAAACAGGAAATGCAGAAGTGCTGTAACCCCACTAAACGCTCCAGGTCAAAGAATGACACATGATACAGTGTCTCCCATCAGCATCCTCCCGACTATCATCTCTCATGTTTCATTGTTTGTTGCAGAACCTAAAAAAACCAAAACAACCAGACGTCACCACAAAACACTGAAAATTGTTTAAAGGGAAGGATAGGGGTCCTTATATTTCTATAAATAAAATCAAACCCAGTGGAGAGCAGCTATCTCTAAGACTGGAGGGTCTAAAAAGGGGTCTAATCTAAGCTTTGTTTTTGTTTAGCAGTAAGTACATGTTCTTTATAAGCCAGCTCTTGACACCCATTCAGCAGCCCCTGCTATATGCAGGAGAGTTAAACAGAAGCTTTCGAAAAGACTTTAATTAAATCTTGCAGAAGCCGGGCGAAACAAAGACGGTTAACTCCTCGGTGCCTATTGTCATTCTGCTGTCTGTCTTCCTCCCATCCTCCTCGGCTCTGGCAGCTCTGCACTGCCTCGGGTCTCGGGAGGGCTCGCACCCTGTGAGGTGGCAGCGGGAGCACACAGCGGGGACACGGCACGACAGGCAGGTAGGCATTACACAGCCGCGAGACTGCCCTCGTTTCTCACACCGATCTGACCCAGTTCGGAGCCTTCCACCAAGGGGAATTACACAACAGGGCCAGATTGTAGCTGCCGCTACTGTTTTATGGCTGAGTTGTTCCAACCTGCCCCATCTCTTGCCTCTGCACACACAGGGGCACCGTGCTCCACATGTAATCACTGCAGGAAGGGCACTTTGTGAGAGATAAACAGATTACCTTCAACTAATCAAAGTATTGGTCTGGACTTTCCAGCTGTCCTACATTAGATCAAGCGGCGAGCCTCCTGCCCTGCCGCGGAGAGGGAAGCTGCACGCCGAGCGCCGTGCCCTAAGGAGGGCTACCGGCACCGAGAAATACAAACCAAACCTGCTGCACCGCAGCTTTCAAGAGAAAGCCAGAAGTCCATACAGTAGCTCAACACCTGGTAAGGCCACTGAGCCAACGGGGCGGGCTACTGGGTGAAAACACTTTGAAAAATTCCTCTTCCTTACTCAGGGAGGAGAAAAGAGCTGTCATGTTTATCCTACCCAGGTAGTTAAACCCTGCAATCAGCTGCACATCAAATTAACATCCAAGACAGCCTCTCTCATGTATTATGTCCTGTCTTTCAAGAAAGATAAAAATAGTTCTGATGTTTTTTGGGCTTTGCTTTTTTAAGGTAGAAGGTTTCTGATAGTAAGTAAATGCCATGTGGTGATGACTGCCGCCTCCTCAGCCCACACAGAAAGGAGGCCCAGGTCTGAATGGGGAAAATTCAAGGTCTTGCAAATTTGGACACGTTTCTGTTGTCCTCATGTTTTTTCTTTCACGCTGCAAAGGTTTAAAAGTCACCATTTCTTCTTACATATGAAGTTGAGAGGGAAAGGGGAAAGCAAACGTTTCTCACCACAGGGTCAGGCATGCTATGAGCCAAGCATTAGTGAAACAGCAAACATCATGGGATCTGGTGACTTCCCCTGTTTCCATATAACACCACCACTTTCATCAGCACTATAAAACCTTAACTATTATTTAATTAACTACTAGAAATACAAACAAGTAAAAATTTAATTAACTACTAGAAATACAAACAAGTAAAAAGGAAGGACGCAGGAAAGGACAGGCTGGACTCCTCTGCCACCTGAGCAAGGAGGAGCAGGATTCCTGTACCTCCAGGAAGCCACAGAAGCCAAAGTGGCTTTACAGAAGCTCTTTGCCTGCTATGACACAAGTGATTTAGGCCCAGGACGTGCTCATTCCTGAGTAGACACCCATTCCATACAAATCCCTTCAGAAAGGGCAGGTTTAACACTAATGCTACTATGGTGCTGAATAGTAAAGAGGATTCCATCACCTCCCCAGCCTCCAGCCAAGCCCAATATCTAGGACTCATCAAGATTTGTCCCTTAAAGCCTGTTTTGTAACCAAGACTTCACACTGGTCGTTGTGGTGCCTGGCCATAGAAACAGGATCAAGTACCCTGGCGCATCACAAGAGGGTTTGCACAGACAGTTTCATAAAACCAGGTATTTCAAAGCCAGTGCTGCATAATGCTCTTCAGTTTCTGCTATACAGTCATGTTTCATAGTAATAATAATTTCCTTTATCTTTTTTCTGTTTTGTTTGGCAGCAAAACAATTGGTTGGTTGGGGCCATAACATTCCTCGTACACACTTGGCTCACACACCAACACTTCAAACTGCATGCATACGAAGGTAACTGCTGGCCCCTGGGGAGAAATCTCATCTTTTTGCTAGATTGCTGCTAGCACAGTTTTGGTACCTTACAGGTAGCCTTCAGCAGCTAATGGAAAAGTATTACAAAGCACACAGATGGATCACTAAAGAAGTCATGAGCTCCTCTGTAAGATAAAAAAAAAAAAAATCTTGTACCAATTTGCAAGTAATAACTTTTAATGTTATTGCAACATAACAACAAATACTTTACTGTTCAATTTAAAAATCTAGTAAGAAATAAACCTGAGATCAATGGGTTTGGACAGTTTGATTCAAACAAACAGTAGAACTTCTCTAATTTACATTATGTAACATATTAATATCTCTATTTTACATGAGCATGTAGAAACCGGCAGGGGAGGAGGGAATCACTTAAAAGGATAAATATTTTCTCAAAAAAGAGCCTACAGTGTAACTGACCAATACTAGTCTAGCAGATCCCCCACACGTTTTTAACAAAGTAAACTTAAACAATTACTGAAAAATCAGCAGGAACTTCTCTCCCTCAGCAATAACCCCCACAAATTGCATTTAAAGCCAATCTTAATTGATTACTTCGTGATTTAAATCCCTTCTTCCTTTGCAGTCTGAGACTGTTAAGATTCAAGCAATACAGTTTTTCAGCTGTGACTCACGGGTAACTGGTGGCCACACACTGCTAGCTCGGAAGGAAGAAAACAATTCTGCTCCTTCATTTCCTCTTCAAATCGCAACGAAACTAAGTG
This sequence comes from Chionis minor, assembly GCA_013398295.1. Taxonomy (NCBI): domain Eukaryota; kingdom Metazoa; phylum Chordata; class Aves; order Charadriiformes; family Chionidae; genus Chionis; species Chionis minor. The sequence goes on along the minus strand of VZSF01009849.1, from coordinate 730,546 downwards.
GCATTGATCCCCTGAGTGATGTGTTTACTACAGGAATATTAAACTGAAGGAAAAGCAGCAGCCTGTAAAACAGCAAGTTGGAGAGCATCTGCTTGCCCTAGACCACCCTTCTAAGGAAGGGAAGTGTGCTGCCCCCACGCAAACACAGGCAGAACGCATCTAGTCTTTGGCCGCATTTGATGCGAGTATTAAGGAGCCCACTGTGATTTGTGGGGAGCAGGAATTGAGAGGAAGAGTAAAAGAGCGCTTCAAGTAACACTTCCATATATCCGTTTCAGAAGAGTTGCAGGACCTGCTCTTTTATTCTCTCCAGGTTAACAATCTCCTTCCTAAAAAGCACCACAATACTAAAACCAGCCTGAAACTGGTTGTTCCCTGACAACAAAAGCTGCTGCGAGAAGGGGTGGGAGAAAGCAAAAAGAAAAAAAAAAAAAAGAAACCACCACACACACCACCCTAAAACCAACCCGTAAAGAAAGAAAAGGGAGAGTTAATCCTTCTCCTCTGCTGACATGACAGTGCTGGAACGGAGAATGTGACAATGAACATTACATAAGGCCTGGCTCCCACTGCGCTCCCGAACAAAAAGAGCTCGCGCCAGTCAATGGCAGCATCTGCAGATCATTACACAACCCGGACCGGTGGCAGCGGCACACACTGGCGTCACCCAGCCACTGCTGTGGGAACCTCTGGCCACAGGGTCCTTCCTCTCCTGCGTTTCACAAGGGACATGGGTACTGCTGATAGTGTCAACATTTTGTCATCTTTAAAGAAAAAAACCTGGGTACTCTTCGTAAGACGTTAGCGCTCACTTCCACACAGACTTCATAAGGAACGACAAGCTCTTTACCTCTGGACAGAGCCAGAGGTAAACTATCTTTGTGTTTGTATACATGTAGGTATATAATTATTTGCCTAAACAATGTTGCAATGATTTTAAAAGCACTTTTATTTGATCACTTTAAAGTAGAAATTAACTTCCTATAAATCAACCTTTGCCTTTGAAATACTCGAAATGTCCTCACCAGTGAACTCCCCTATCTAGAAGAGCGGTTTGTTTGCACTGCATAAAATTTCAGGCTACCTGAGGTTAAGAAGCATGTGATCGGTTTTGCTTCCAATAATTACATATCAGTAATTATGTAATAGTATTACTATTACATATCTTAATCATCCGGATTAAGACCATCACAAATTAACAGAAATTTTGTCTCTCACTTCACAGAAGCCCCATTTATGTTTTTAGCTCTGGCAACTGCTGTATAAATGGCACTTGCATTCCCTGCTAAAGAAAATGTTGAGGAAAGGAAACTTTCCTTCCCTGATCACTGTTTCTGCTTTCAAAGCAAACAGCATTTCAACATAAAAGCCACTTTCAAGTGTGCTTTTACAGGTTTTGCCCATGGTGCTACAGCTATAGAAAAACAACCAGTACCTGTGGGAGGAGTAAAATCCCAAGAAAAGATATCAAATGACATCGAAGATGCAACACTAGGGCGCGGAACAGCAGGATTCCAAATTATATTTTATACAGCAGATTTTATATACATTTTATATAGCAGATTAATTTGGGTCAAATTTGCCTACCGTGCATTAATGATGGCCATTCTCAAATTCCAAAAGGCAGATTTTCAAAGCCAGCTTGTGGGAGAGGTATGCTGAGCCTTCCCTTTGCGAGTACCCAAACTATCTCAAGATGTGAGCCAATTCCCACAAGTGAGGAAGATCCAGATAACTCGAAGATCCCTCTAGGAGTTTAAGCTCTTGTTATACATAGGTGCCAGAGAAGAAGTTATGTAATAAATCAAGAATAAATTACATAAACAGAAGCAGTGGAACAGAGAGGAGTGAAAAGGCAAAGAGCTAATCCCCTCTCTAGTAAAGATGAGTCAATGTCGCTCTACGAAGACAAGCTACGGCTTTGGTCGCTGAGGTATGCTAACATTATGGCTTACCTCCTTCAAGAGTATCCCACAGAAACAGACCGATGGAGCTCAAAAACAATGTTTTCATCTTTCAGAATGAGGAAAATCGCATGTTTTCCCAATGCTGAACGGCCTACTTGATCTATCCCGTTTTCTCAGTATCGCCCCATCCATGCACTCTTCTTTCTCTGCCTCCCAGAGAAGCACATTTCATTACAGGGGAATGATTCATCGCCTTTGACTGCAGCTCTGCTCAGGAAACGAGCTTTCCCATCAGCAGCGGTCCAGGGCAACCCACCATCCCCTATGAGACAGACGCCAGTCACATTGCACGCTGTCATCAACAGATCACAAAGCAAACACAACTTAACTCTTCCTTCGGTCATATGTCTGCACTTCATTACAAAGAGTTCCAGAGCACTGAGAGTCTCTTTTTGATGCCTCATCTTTCTTCCTCTTCAGAACTGTACTTAAAACCTGGGGGTTTGGTTTATGACGTTTTAAGAAAAAGGAAGAATTCAACATGGTTTTGTTCCTCTTTATTCCCTACCCCACCTCCAGCAATGATAATTACACTAGCGATGAGAAAGCATTACTTATGCCACCTACAGTTTACCAAAGAAACATGAACGCAAGCAAAAAAAGAAAGAAGAAAACCAAAAAATCCTGAAGTAGGAGGAAATAGAAATAAACAGTTTTGAACTCGCATGATATGAAGATGACAATTACCATATGTTGGACCCAAGTTGCTATAGTCTGTCAAGCAATCAGACATTAAACTCCTTTTTTATTGGATTTCACTGTAGATTAAAAATCCATTAAAGGATTAAAAACTGTCAGAAACATGGGTTTCTTTCAGAGTCACTCCAACAGAATGTTCTACTTGCACAGTGCTCGAAAAACTTACAGTAAGTGCCACTCATAAAGGTCACTTTTCTGCTGGTTTTGAGAACAAAGTCACCAAAACCTGTTGATCTTTGCCTTTCCCGCTACACAGGTCAAAATACAACAGTTGCACTGACCCTTATCTATCCTGCACAAATACATTTGTTTTGATAACACTTAGAATTGACGCCATAGGCACCTCACATGGAAAGCAACTGGACGCATTAGTCTCCTGTGGTTTTGTCCTTAGTTAGGGAAGCACCACTTTGGTCACGTTTTGCCGGCTCAGAACCTCCAAATGGTTTGGACAGGCCTGCAAGGGAAAAGAATGCAGCTTACTGCCTCTCACCATACAGGATAAACAATCCCACACACTGTTCAGGGGATCGTTGGAACACACACAGAGAAAACACCAAATTAGAGATAATAAGTATTTTTCACAAAAGAAACTGAGCTATGAGTCTTGTGATAAACATATTACATTTTTGGCTTATCAAATTGTGAGTATATGACTCTAGATACTTGACCTTACTTTCAAAAGAGCTTGAAAAGCAGCACAATGCAAGTTTGGCTAAGGAGATGCACAAATGTTAACACAAAGATTAACATACTCTGCAGGGTACCGTACCCTTTTGGTAAACATATCCAACTGTCCGGTCCCAATGTATGTTAAACAGGACATAATTACCCTAACGAACGGGCACAAGCATATCCAATGCTAAGACAGGAAGATGCAATTGAAAAGGGACATAGTAGCAAATTATTAAAAAACACTGTATGGTGAATAAGCACCACAACAGTCATCCACAGAAGTAGCTGCTGGCTACTTGACACAACTCTTTTAGAATAAAATGTCACTCACTCCCAAATTTATAAATTCACTTAATTTTCCTAAATGTTAGGAATGTCTTTTGGAGTACTTGTTCTTACTGAACAGACAATACTGTATAGATATTCATACCCATGCAGAATCCAAATGTTGTGTTCCCAAGATTCAGAAGCAGAATGATAGAGAGAGTTCAGCTGTGATCTTCAAAAAAAAAGTAACCTTTTGGCTATTCTTTCTCTCAAAGTTAAATGCAAGTTTCGGTCAACTGCTTTCCCCAAGTGACCACTTTTTCTATCAAAGCTCATTTAGTGTTTGCAAATGCTGCTTGACCGGCAGCCATACCCAGCGAGCAAGTAGAGAAGGAACTGCAGGCAAGCCAGTTCCTCTGGTGTCCTGTTGGCACGTCACCATCCCAAGCAAAGGGGACCATATGTTGCAAGAAGTCAACATCCCTACACTCAGCTGCTGCTGTGTCCTAAAATACAACAGGAATGGAATTTCTTCTCCCATCTCTATTTTTCTTCCCCTCCTCTTGAGTTATCAGTTGGATTATTGAATTATCAAGTCTTGAATCAAGGTCGCCGAGTCATTTCACTCAAACTACACATTTCTCTAATGGTAGGAATTCTTGATTGTTACCGATTTGGGCTGAAGTCAGAAATTTTAAGCATATAACTCTTCTTTTGATGGGAGTTTTTGGGTACAATTAATAGTATACTTTAACAGAGAAAACTATTTACATGGCTCTTCCAGAGCAGATTTACTGGCAATGCTGTAAAGTCTCACTCCATTTCATTCATAGTTCTTCTTCTGCTAGGAATGAAGAAGGCAAATGATAGAAGTTAAAGACTTTCTAGAGGATGCACCTTTAACTCACAATAAAAGCGTATGTATATTCACAAAAAGGTTCAACACTATCAGCAGAGGCTAACAGCTCTGTATCTAATTCTGTTAAAATAAGCATTTCACTGACCAGAAGTATTGATCTAGTTGAAATACAAGACCTCCTCTCTGATTTTTCACAAGTGCTATGGAAAGTACAGGCGGAAGAAAAAGGCACCTCTAAACAATTTTTTCTTTAAAGGGGGACTCAGAAAAAACCCAGTTTCTTATAGAGTCTGCATGACTAAGCAGATCACCCATTTCCTCAGTGTTCTCTACTCATTATCTGGGTCTTATTTCTCTCAAGTAGTTAACTATTGTCATTATAGTATAAACAAATTCAGATCACATAATAAAGGCCTTAGCTACTCACATTCCTTGGAGAACAGGATGTGAAGTTACAGTGGACTCAAACTTTAAAATGCTGGCTAGGTCAAATCTTACTATGCATTGTCCAGAGCTAAGAGCTTCCCCCACCCCAGCCCAAACAAAAAAACGCAAAAAACCAGCTTCCGCAGGAAATTCTCCTCCAGAGATAACAGGACTGCATCCCAGGATTTAGGAGAAAATCAGAATAAAATCTGAGATAACAGCTTCTCCCCAAATATCTCATCTCAAAAGCAGCTAACTACTTGAACGCCAAATCCTCTCTGCTCTATGCAACAGTCATCTTGCCATGCAGTTTTCAAGGCAACTGCTTTACCCTGTTGAGTCTGCAGTACACTTCATACACCAAGTGTTGAAAGGCACTGGGTTTGTAAGGTTGATTTTTTGGTCCTGTTCCCTTAATCCTTTGAAACCTATGGACAAGAAACTTAAAACCCAACCAATGACACCACTCGTACAACAACATCTTGATTTAAGAAAATATTCTTTATTCCGCCATCTCCCACACCCAAACATCCCCTGCAAAAACAATCTGATTTTTCTTATGTCCTGTGCCCAGACGCTTGTGTTTGAGGTGGCTGAGGTGCCCTCCACAACCCTGGCACTTCTTATTAAGAAAGGAATATACAACTCTTGCACTACTTCTGGAAACAAGAAGCCACGGCCAGCCGCCTTTTCACACAAGCGTTAAGCAACAATGCTGCAAGCGTAATCTCTCTGTCTCAACAGTTACATTACACTACAAATGCTGTTTCTTTCGCTTTCATCCACAAGTGATGCCAATAATAAATGCAAAGACTAAATAAAAGAGAGTGATAAACAGAAGATGCCAACCAAAACCTGATGCTAATCCCACCAATTAGAAGAGCCAGTGACATGCCCTGACATTGACAGACAGTTTTCAGATTTCACAGGCACCAGAAGGGTAATAAACATTTGGCCTTGATTAAATTACCTATTTTCCCTCTTGCTGATTGCAGTTTCTCGGGCCTTGGACACACTCTCTGCAGCAGCTGCTCTTTCCCACTAGCACATCGCTACTGTATTGTGCCAGCACAACTATCTGCGTGGCTGGACAGCAAACTGATTCAGCTGAAAAACACCCCGGAAGCAAAATTCGGTTCCCAAACATAGTTTACTACAAAGTTGCACAAACAGCTGTGCAGGCACAAAGGAAAAAACAGAGGGTGGAAACAAGGAGCTCTGGGCACAGCCAGATCAAGCTGGCATCGGTGTCCACAGGGCCACGGGCTCGGCAGCCAGGATGCTACTCCAGTACAGGGGGCCGACAGCGTTTTGATTTGAGAACGGGAGATGGTCCCTGTGACAAAACTTCCTCACCTTTGCTACAACACCAACCAAAAGGATGGTGCACGTATCCGAGGTGAGACGTGAACATTCTCGTATTTAGTGCTCTCATTTATCCCCTTCCTTAAATAGTCATGGCATCATTCTGCGGTTTGTGTGGAGACGTATCTATTTCTGAAGTTCATTTTGTTGTTGTGTTTTTTTTTAATTGAAAAAATCAATGCAATTGCCACTCAAAGGGCAAAAGTACCATAAATTACATCACGCAGTTAGAGACACTTGCTGTGTGCTGTTAATATCTCTCCCCATAGCAAATACTTTTAAACTGCCCAGAGCTCAAAGCAAAACACCGCTAGATCTCCTCGTGTAAGTCTTTAATATTTAATGTATTCAATGACAGCCTCTATGAACAGGTTCTTGCAATTACATGTGGGTACTAGCATAAAAGGGGCAAAGAAAGGATAAGGCTTTGTTCCGGGGAGCAGGAAGATAATCTGCCCTGACCTAGAGAAACTGGTAAATAGCACTGACAGAAATTTCTGCCAGTCAGGGCAGGTCCTCTCCCAAATGCATCGAGCAGGACTCCTCAAAGGAACACCTCTGTGTGGTGACAAAGGGAAGCGATGCAATCTGCACCACGAGAACAAATGGGTAATTTCTTTAACCTCGTGAAGAAGAATTTCCTTTGGCCATGATGCCCTTGCCTGAGATCAAGGGCTAATTCTTAGTACTTGAATAAAAGAAAAATCACTTGCTTCAGCCCTCTACCTTTCTTTGCTTTCATGTTACGTCTTATTATGTCTGGGGTAAGTAGATACTCCGGGACTGTCCTAGAACATAGACCTTTCCCTGAGATCTTCTTCAGGGAATCAGTATTTTATTCTTGATCTCAGAAACCTTTGTTTCGCTCCCAATCTACACTACACTTTGCTGCCTGCTTAAAAAGCACAGCTCCTGGCACGCGCTGCTTTCTCCACTTGAGGACTAAACTTCCCACAACAGCTGGGCCCCCCCAACTCAACCTATGCAAGCAAGGGCCACTGTGGACTTCTGGCCATAAATACACACTGGTACACGTAGCCTCTCATGCACAGTCCCTGCTTGCTTTGTGCTTGCTTCACTCAACACTTGAACTTTGCCCAAACTGCTCAAGGAGGCATAACCACTTTCATCTTGAAGTCCTAAAAGCCTTCTCTCACCCTTTCTCCTACTAGGAATGAAGTAGCCACTCCAGAAACCGCTATTCTTGGTCTCCATTTTCTGACCCAGGTCACAGGTAGTGCCTTCCACATTTTACAATTCTAATACTAAAAAATGTCGCAGAAAAGCAAAGATATAGGTGGGGAGAGAAGAGAGAGAACCCCGCAGCAGCCATGAGAAAGACACCTGTCTGGTATAGGATGTAGAAGGAGTTCCACCACTGTAAGAAAACACAAAGTAGAAACAACTGAGATCCTTATCTCCCGAGTTCTACAATCCTTCCTCCATCCTCAAAATCTCATCCAGACTCCTGGACAACTAACTCCTGTTTCCCCTCAGTTTTCCCTGCCATAAATAATGAGAGAGGTAGAATTAGCTGATAATACTTCAGGGGGAGCAGCAGCATGAAATTGATGGAACTTCACAGAGAAATAGCCAAAAATTGTTTACTTTTTTTATTTTCTAAGACAGTAAATGCAAATAAAAAGCCACCCACGAAGAAAACAAAAACTACAATCTGTAGAGTTCAAAAAGCTCATTAATGGGTAGGCCTGAGTTTCTTTCAGCTAGCATATAACAAATACAACCTAGCTAACCTGAAACCTAAAGACAGTAAAAAGTGAAGGTGAGATAGCGATATTATTTTTATTCAAGGAAAAGACATTAGAAATTTCAACTTTCAGAATTATTTTCTGTAAGGTAAAGATAAGGGGGGTTATTAAGTTGAAAAAAAACCAAAATAAGTTGAAGTTTAAAAGGAAGATTCATTATTTCTGGAAATCTAGAAAGAGAAAACTGAAAGAGACCAGCAACAGATTTAGAAATAGAAGGACTGTTACTTTGAGAATTTCACTAGAGTTAGTTCACAATGACTATCTTCAAGAGGGGGAAAAAAAGACAAAAAAAGAGAGAAAGAAGCCTCAAGTTTAAGCTTTGTGTCCTCCCAAGTCCTGTCTGCTGTGGAGGCTGACAGCCCTCCAGAATGACATACAGAGATCAAAAATGTTGTCTAGACTAGGAGTGTAACTCATCATTGCTGCCTTGCTCTTGCCAATCACCAAAATCACAGGGCTACACAACAAACTGTACTAATTCTCCAAAGCTTGCATGGAGGCATGAGACCCCGGGCCAGAGGCAAGACTCCACCAGCCCTTCAGTGACGCAACTGCCCACAACAGCCACAGGCAAGGAGAAAAATGCACAAGTGGGGAAGGACCTTCTAACTTAAACCACTCCTAGAGCAAAAGCAACTGTAAAGAGAAGCCAGAAGAACACTTTTTTTCTCTTAAAAAAAAAAAGTCATTGTAAGACTGCAAGTGAAGAAACTGTTCTCTTATAACAACTTCTGTGTCTCTTTCCTTACTGCCTTCTTTTGTCAGCAAAATGGGTCAGACAAGATAACAGTAAGGAGAGGGAGAGATACAAAAGGAAAGACACACCCCCTTCAAGGGGCAAGGAAATTCAAAGACTGAAATATAAACAGCTTCCCCCAACAAAAGGATTTTATCTCTAAGTCTTCCTGCACAGGACAGCCCAAGAGTGCAAAGAAAAGAATACAAGACCTTGCTTGCCTTGACGATATAACAATATAAGTAACAGAGGGGGAAAGGTAGCTCTTGGCTGGAAAATGCTCTGAGACGGTGGCTTCTTCCAGCAGGACAGGCTCTTTCAGTGGTAAGAAAGTCATTTGCTATAGCACCTGCCCTTCCCCAAAACCAGAGCTACTGAACATACATACTACGTCTGACGCTCGCTGAAAACATCTTTTCTGCATAACAGCTCTTCGGTGTATGCACCCATTTCCTACTGAAGTTGAGGGAGCACCTGGGAAAAAGGCCATCTATCAGCAATCTGCCACAAGCAAAGCACCCAGCTCCTGCAGGCTATATTTCCCACAGCCCTTCCTCCGTCCACATGATTGGCACCACTCGTCCTGAGATGGGGGGGAAAAGATCAAGCTGTCTGGAAAGGTGGCTACCAGGAGTAAGCTGCTGTCATGGTTGGCCTAGTTCCCATCACACTCAGAGAAGGGTTTAGTGAAACATCCCAAACCAAGTTTTCTGATGGATCACCAAGAGCCCACAGGCAATCCCTCATCTCTGTAATGGCTAAGGCAGGAGAGGGCTTATAGCTTTATTTTTTTCCTCTCTACATCCTTCACTACTTTGGCAGGTAGGACACAACAGAAACCATCCCTTCTGGTGCACAAGAAACATGCTGATTTCATATGAAACACAAGACACTGCATCCTTACACTTTCACACTCAAAGCTACCTCTGCCACAATGAGCACAGGCAACTTCTTCCCCCAATTAAAAAGTAATTTTTATAGAAGGTAATGACTTAGCCCCCAACACTGACAGTATAAAGTTTAACTCTCACTACTGGTGAGTAAAATTCTTGAGAGCACATTATCAGATTTTTGAGGAAAAGGACTACGGCAGATATTCCAGTCTGTTCAGGAAATGAAACAGCCATCCCTGTCTTTCCCCATACAGCCCCTTCCTGTCCCCATGACAGCGTTTCCAAACAAAGAGATCACAGACATTTGATTTAAGTATATGGTTCATGCAAGCATATTTATTTCCCTGACAGGAAACGTATACTGAATAGATTTTTAAAAGTGCTATAAATGAAAAACTGTCACAATCAGATCATTTGACTAACTCCAGTTTGGGCAAGCAGAGAGACCGAGCTTGAACACGACTGGGCGAGATCTTTTGCCATGTGCAAATACTGCTGTACTTGTGCGGTGGCGTGTACGCTCATGCATTTACATGAACAGTGTACACGTGCAAATACTCCTCCTATCCTTCACGCGTACCTTTTTTACATCTTACGCGCATGTCTTTCAAATGGCATTTCATCCTGACTCGATGACTTCAAGAGATGGAGACACCCTAATTTCCCTTAATAGTCACAAGCATCTTCCTAATGCCTTCAGTGGTTAATCACATTCATTGTTAACAATCTGTGCCTTTCTCCTAATTTGAAATAATCTTTTTAACTTCCAGGCAGGGGATGCTATCGTATCTTCTTCCACTAAATTAAAGAGCCCTTTGGTACACAGCCTATTTTGCTCAAAGAAAATTAAGAAACTTTTAAATACCTCGCCATAAGCTAAACCAGTTGAGCACTTTCAGAAAAAGTTTTATAATGAGTGACTGCATCACTCAAGCAACACTGAGCAGTACACCACCTTCATTGTTTTTGAACATTTCTTTAAAAACCACTAACATTAAACCTGGTCAAAATATTCCCCAACTGATTTCACCTCTCTGTCTTTATTCAGTATTTCTTGCTATTATGGATATACATTAGTATTAATAAAGTAATTAGCTTATTTTAGTAGCCCTGATATCTACAGTTACTTTGAGGACTCACATACTGCTATAGGCCTGCTCTGCTCCTGCCATCCTTTCTAAGGTCACTGGTTTCTGGAAGCACAATTCTTTATTCTAGGCTTACAGCTTCAAGTCTTTCCCACAACACGCACAACTTTGTCCTCCAGGCTCTATAAAAACTTATTCGGCCATATTAGACCCAGTTACCCAAACAACTCAGAGGACACTGTACAGCTGCCATTCCTTTTTCCTGCTTCACCACTCAGTGCAACCTCTACATAATCCACAAATTTGATCAGCTCTAATTTCATGTTTTCTTCCAGGCCACTGATCAAAATACTACAATGCACTGGACTACTATAAATCCCTGAAAAATCCTGCATTTATATTGTTTCCCACATCTACTATTTTTAATCTAAGTTTTGACTCGCTACTCATACATGAAACTGTATCTGTTGAAAAAGATTCACTTTTCAACAATACCCTCACTGATTAGTATTAGAGGAGGAATGTGAATATAATTATCACACAAACCCCATACGTGAGCATATGTTTAATACAAGAGCTTTAATTACAAATTTTCTAACTTCCAGAGCACTGACACTCACCAGCCATGTAGAAGTTTCCTTTACGTCATTAATTTTGTGTAAATCCTACCACCAGCCCTCCATAATCAACTCTTTGAGCAACATCCCATTTTCCAAGTAGTCTCCAAATATAATAATAACCCACACCTAATTGGTATCCTGGATAAGACACAAGTTTCTCAGAGACTGGAGAAAATCTCTGATGTCTCAAAAACATTATTTCCACAGTTGTCATGGGCTAGAAAGGCTTTCTTCACGAGTTTTCATTGTCAAGGGAAGAAAGTACAAGCCAAGGTTATGGAACAAGTTGCCCAGAGAGGTGGGAGATGCCCCATCCCTGGAAACAACCCCTGAACAACCTGATCTTGTTGAAGATGTCCCTGCTCACTGCAGGCGGGCCAGACTAGCTGGCCTTTAAAGGTCCCTCCCAACCCAAACTGTTCTATGATTCTCTATTACATCCACCATGCTTCAATTATCTCTCATACCATGCTTACCCTACGAACTCTTTGTACCTGATCAGCCATGTTGGAAAGGTTCCGTATTTTCTATTAATCAATTCTGCCCTTGTATAGCTCCAGTTTTTTGTTAATTAAGTCAAGCTAGCTTTCCACAGAGAATGCCAGAGTAAAGTTATCTGCCTGTAATCTGCCAAATCACTACAAAACCTCTTTAATTGCTTTAGTTTAGTGCCTCTCTTAAGGTTCCCTCGTTATGTAAAGTGCATTGTTTCATGTAAGGCCTAGATGAAAGTCCTCCTCACATTCAGCGTAAGTTTCAACATATTTGTAACGCAAGACAGTAAGCAAGTGGGTATATTGAGCTTTCCCAGCTTTGTTTTTCTACTTATCTGCCAGTAAAAGTCCACCAGCATAGAACCAATTACAGTGGCAGAAGAGAGCTTCTGTTAATATGCTTAATCCTTGGCTAGAAATTTCAGTTACGGCAGTAGAAAGTGTTTTGTACCAGTGTATCCCATCTACTAAATCTTCAACCAGTACGACTCCACGTGCACGTGTAGAGGAGGAGGAGGACAGTCACATGAAGTCATATCACCAAGAAGTTGGTTCATCCCATCAACTCTTCTCCTTTTCAAATAGCTGTTCAAGAAGCTAACGGCAACTGCACTTCACAGCTCCAAAACTCCTCCTAGGATTTAGGACAGGAGTAGCAGGCACTGTTTATAAAGTTTGAATGCTGTACTCGGTGTTCATACTACAAGCCACACTGAAAGCATTTAACATTTCTTCAGCCTCATCTTGAAGCAACTGGCTAAAAGTCTTCCCCTTAAGATTTCTCCAGCCCTGAATGGTATCTTCAGTCATTAAGTTATTCAGCACTTTTCTCGAGCACAGAATCAATACTTCCTCCAGAGAGGCACATACCAACCTTTACGACTTTTCTGATGTTTGAATAATCAACCCTCACTAATACCTCAGCTGGTTCATTCTTCCTTTCTTTGTTTCTGCATTCAAACTTAGAGATATATCTGCAGAATAGCAGCTTTGGGGCAAGCTGGTAAGCCACCACAGAGCACTTCAAATCACTGCTCCCACTTACACATTTTAGAGCATGCTGAAAATACTGTTATCAAATTGATGTAATACTTCCACCCCACCACCTTCAGGTGAATTCTAGTTACCTTCATAATGCCACAAGATTTTTGGAAGTGTCAGACTGACCCCACCTCCAGTATTACCACTGAGCAAGAACAAGATTTAAATTACCACAGCTGCTCTGAAGATTACAATAGCACTGAATAAATTTCACTTGCAGGATTAAACTGACATTCTGCTATTCCACTTCAGACATAAAATTCAGTCAACGGTATGCCTGACCTTCAAGAATTTCTAAAAAACTTTTTTATATACTTCGAGATATTCTTCAACGCAACAATTCTTGGTAAGTTTTCTTATCCACACAGCTGAAAGCAATAGGTACTTTTTAACACTCCCCTTTTTTTCCCCAAAAAAACCTTGTTTCAACTTCAGATGTACTAATTCTGTTAGCAAATATGTGCAATTAGCATTTGCTGGTTACCACATATGAAATATTGATCAGTAACTTTCTTAGAGACGTCACCAGCTGCCTAGTTTAAAAGAACAACTTAAAAAAACTCCCACAAAACACCATCGCGTTCTCAGAAGTCCAATCAGCTTCTCAGGGTGCTGTTAGACAATTTTCCCCCTCTCATGGCTACCCATAATTCCACTTTCTTCCTTCTCAGAGGATGCAACGACACTTGATTTCATCAACTAATTCTGCCCCTTTTTCAAACAACAAATGGTCTTACTTTATCACTCCCCTTCACCTTCAAGATTCTGTTTCTTAAAAGCATAAAACACTAGAAACTAAACTTAAGGTTTTTAAAAGTTAACAAGAAATAAAATTTTCATTGTTTCAAATTACCTAAATATCAGATTCTAGAAGTCCGAACCCAAATTTTGATTTTCTACTTCTTCTGTGATGGTGCAAGTACTTAATAAACACTGATTTGGGGGGCAGGGGGAAACCACAGATCTCTATAAATTCTTTTATGTTTATATAGCTAAAAATGTTGCTTAAATACAACAAATTCCTGTCTTGCAATGAGCATTCTCTGAAGCAAACACAGCTGTAATTAGCTCAACATACTTGACAATCAGGAAAATATTATGTAGAAATTATTTAGTGTAAACAGAAAACACACGTCTCAAAATTATCTGTACCAAGTATCTAGGAATATCAAATGGCACTTAACCTCTACAGGAACTAAGTTCTCCAGAATTAAGTTTAAAATAAGAAACTTTTTAGCAGAGAACATTTATCCTACTGGGTATTATCTCCCAAAAACTTCTAAGCACCCAAAGGAAACGAGTTCAAAGAAATTACACAAACATAACCGCACCGCAACTAACTGCATTCTTAAAAATACTGCATCTGTTTCATTTAACTCGCACCCATAAATGCCACTGTTTGAAAACACGCTTGCTATGTGATTATATTTTGGATTTGAATTTGATCAAATGGCATTCAACTCAATCCTCATGGGAAAAGTGTCACTCCGATGCCACTCCCTTCCTAGCCCAGTAACCTAATACATCTCAAAGAGGTATTTAAAACAATGCAATTTGGAGAAACAAAGTCAAGGCAAACAACAGGCAGAGCTGCTGGCTGGGAGACACCACCAGCCAGGGGACATGTTAGCAGGCGAGTTAGGAAAGGCCAGGCAGACAACAGTCACCACTAGCGACAACCAGAACGTGTGGGAAAGGATGGAAAAACTACTGCTCAGTGCTGCCGAAGGCGTAATTTGACGCATAAGTGTATACATATACACATATATGTACACACACACACACATTAATGAGGCTCTTTTCAGAGATGCACAACAGGGGGATGAGAGAAGATGGTTGTGTGCCTGTGTACACTAATACATACGTGCACACACATGTATAGGTACACACCAACACAAAACATACCACACGGTGGGCAGCAGGCTAAACGTGAGTCAGCAGTGCGCCCTGGCAGTGACGCAAGCCAAGAGCACGCTGGGCTGTATCAGCAGGAGCGCAGCCTGCCTGGGGAAGGGAAGCCATCACTCCCTCTCGCTTGGCGCCGTTCAAACCCACCACGCGCAGTTTTGGACACCCCCAGTACAAGACAGACACAGATAAAGCAGAGTCTGTTCAGTGGAGGGCTACCAAGACGCTCAGGGGGATAGAGCACTTGCTGGGTAAAGCGAGGCTGTGAGACCCGGGGTTGGCCAGACACGGAGGTTATCAAGACGACGGAAGGCTCTGCACAGAGGCGCATGGCAGGAAGACATGACGCATAAACTGCAACAGCAGAGGCTGTGACCTGACCTACAGAAAAGGTTCTTCCCTGTGAGGACAGTCAAGCACTGAAACAGGGAAACAGAGACTTGAGGAATCTTTTTGTCTTTGGAGGGCTTAAGACCTAAATGAACAAAGCCCTGGTCTGAGCTCGGTGTTGACCCTGCTTTGAGCAGCAGGTTGGACTAGACACCTCCTGAGGCCCTTTCCAACCCGAATTATTCTATGGCATTAACTTGGACCTCAGAAAACACTATAATGGCCTGCTAGAATTTTCTGTGCCAGCTTATACTTTTCAAATCTCCACTAAAATGCAACCACTACTGAGGTGAGACAGAAAACACGTTTGGTTCTTCTCCTCAAAAGAGCACATGACGTTCCAGTCCAGGATCTGCAATAATCTCAAATATCAAAACTGGAATTCTAAGAGATTATAGGGATGCAGAAGTTACCAGTTACTCATATGCAGCACAAGTGAAACACAGCGGCTAAACATTCATCTTTTGGGGGGGAGATGGGGGGAAGATGGTATTCAGTCTGAGGCAGTGTTAACTCATAAAACATCACACATCCACAACAGCTCTTCTTTAAAGCAGCAACTGCATTTTTCTTGGAAATTTCACATTCAGCACCTACCGTTAATGAACAAACCCTATATTCTGATGCTGATAAGGTCACAGGATAAGAAGCTACGCTGCTGCTCGCTCTGTATATTCGGGACGTATAGCTTCACACCTGGGGAAAGAAGTCTCACTTAGCAAACCAAGGCCAGGTCAAAGCTCCCATCAGAAGCACACCTGCGCCTGTTTCGTTTTCATCCCTCTGTTGGGCACTACTGCTCCTAGAGCAGAACTACCAAAACAAAGGCTGTTTATTCAAAACTAATTGATTTTGCATTGAAGCAGAGAGCGCTCACAAGATCTATTACTCTAAGCCAGGGAGGGGAGTTACCACCTTCGACCAGGCAGCAGCACCACCTTAAACCAATACAGAAGTTTCTGCAGTGATTTCCTACGGGCTGAGTGATTATTTATCAGGCACGATGCTTGGATAACTATACAAAGAATATCCAGCGTTAAGAAAGTTAAAAAGACAAGCAAATGTGATTATTAGCATCTTATTACCAGAAAAGGGGGGGGTGGGGGGGGGGGGGGTGAAATTTACCTGCANGTGCCCGTGGCGGGGAAGAGCTCCATTATTTCCTTCTAAAGATTTTATTTTTTTTTTGGCATAAAAATTCCCCACCTGCATACGGACTAAAGCGATGTACTGAGAACTTTTTAAAGCACCAGTCTCATACAAATCGATGAAAGGGCAAGAGGGGAAATCAATGGAGTTTACGAGTATCTTACAACCACGGGCACCAAAACATCCAGTCACCAACATAACCACCAGCCAAAGTAATCCACAAACTATTCCATGGGGGGAGCGAGTTAAAAAGCGGCAAGATGGGATGGAGCGAGAAGAGGTAAGAGCTCAACACACTGAGCTTTCCCCCTCCACAGCTCACGCAGGCACTGAATTATTGTTTTGCATGTCCGTTCACCAGCCTTAGGGATCAGGGTGGTTCAGTGACAGCAGCAGGCTGACAGCCACGCTACCCTGGCACAGCTGGACCCCGCCAGGC